>SADC01001118.1:0-13081 GCA_004194705.1 Ditylenchus dipsaci | reverse complement strand
TGAAGAAGTGGGCATGGCAGCCAGGTCATGGATGGACGACTCTGGTTTCATTTTACTGAGCTTGAATAAATATTTTTGAACGCGACACTGGTGGTAGTTGTATATTAAAGGATAACCAAGACTTTGCGAGTCTTTTTAATCGTCACAGTATCAGAATCTTGAAAAAATTACTAAATTACTAAATTATTTACTGTTTGAGCTGTTGTAATTTTACGTCATTTCACGTTGAAAATTATCTATACAAACCGCATCAAAGTTGTCTCGTGACTTCTGCCTTGCGGGAGTCGGAGAAAAGCTTAGTGAAATTGGGTGCCATTTTAGGTGCTTTCATATATGGACCCGTGGATTTTTTGGCAAAATATTTTGATCCTCTGAGGAAAAGACTGAAAAAGCGGATTATTATTCGAGCTAGACTTGAAATCATAACGACTGCGGAAAGAACTTGATATCATAGTATTAATTATTCTGCGACCCAGTAAAATGTTTTGCAAATTTGCTGTATAGTATATTGTAGGCATGCTGATATGTTTGTGATGGAAACCCTTTCAGGTGAAACCCCGGTTTTTTTTCGTATCTGTATATTAATCGAAACTGTATTGCTTTTTAACCATAGAAAGAACACATTGACCACAATGTGGTTGTGTAAAATTTGCGGGGTTCTGTTTGACTTCCAAAAAGCCCATTTAATGATGATACGAAAGATGATAAGAAAAACATTTCAGGGATTGAAATTAAACGTCCAAATACAGTATTTTTAAGACTCTTGATCGAAAATGCATATACAGTCGACTCTCTACATAACGTCTTTCGAGGGACCGGCCAAAACGGGACGTTATGAGGAGAGGACGCTATATAGAGAGTATATGCGTAGAGAGGCACTCGCCTCAATATCACTCAACAGACGTAATGTAGAGAGTTGCTCATGAAAAGCTGTTTTTTTTCAATCAAAAATAGAATGATAAGCTGTAACAAAGGCTTGCCCATCAAAAAAATATGTAAAAAATACTTGAATTTGTGCACGAGTGGCTTTGTAACCTAATTGCTTTTCTTCTAAAAAAAGATTTGGTGATTGCTTTCAGGATCTAAGTTAAATGCCGCCGATGTCAAAAGAATAGTGTAAATGTATAAATGTCAAGACTTTTTAAAAAAAACCAGTGCATATCTAGCGTCGAGAGCCAGCGACTAACCCGATTCCCGATAGCCCGACACTCTGAACCGGTCCCCTGGGATGTCATGTTAAAGAAGTTTGACTGTAATGAAAGAGCAATGATTTCTTCACTCAGAAATACACTGGTTTTATGAGCAGCTAAACGGACAGAAATAATTTTTTTCAACTATTAATTTGTTTTTCTCAAGATATAGCATATCATAGATTTCTTAAAAATCATCACTTACATAAATCATCATTTTAAAGTATATTTTTAAGTGCATTTTAAGTGCACTTTTAAGTACTTGTTTTATGAATGCAGAGTCATTTTCGAGTAATTTTAACTTCAATCCACCAAGTGCGCCCCGAAGTGTGCTTTGCGTGCTTTTAAAAGCAGCAATCGAGAAATTTCTTGAGTTTCTACAAAAAAATATTGATGAATTTTACAAGTCACATTTAAACACGAAAATTCCAGTTGTTTAACCCATCAAAAGATGTCATTTTGTGTACATCATGTTCTGCTGCGCCACCTCTCTGCGTTGAGATCCTTGCATTTGCAGACAACCTCATCATCAACCTCATTAAAATCGCCTTTAACACCTTCATATACTTATCTAAATTTTGACCATGCACAGCTTGCCAGATTCCAGACGCGATTTTGCCGACTTTATTTATCATTGTGGCAGAAACGACCGGCACCATTGTGTTCAGGACATTGTGTTCTACCTGCGTTCACAAATACGTGCATAATACTTACCCTTGTTAAGTTCTAAAATTTTTGTCCGCCGGATATAATTTTTAAATTTTACTTTAATGACACATATCAGTGCGGTCACTATGCTTTTGACTGGAGTAGAGCGTATTTTTTTTGAAAGACTTCAGATACGCGTTCTGAAGTGTTTTACATGCCAATTTAAAGTGCATAATATACTGGTGCAAAACTTAAACACACCTGTTCATAACTTGGTTGCTTAATCTCGTTCAGTTCAGTGTTCAACAGTACAAACATAACAATAACAATATAACATCATAACAATGAGACTTGTTCATTATAAACTGTCTCACTTATCAATAAATTTTGAGTTTTAGTGGAACTTTAGTGAAACGGAGGTGGAACTTTATATACGCATCGCCTTTTGTCGAAAGTTATAGTCCCTGTGGGGGTGTTTTAATTTACTTTTTCAGTAAGTTTTTTTACTTTCAGGTCTAAAAATTATCGACCAATCGATTGCAACCATTTTCAGCACTGCTTTGCTGTCATTAACTGCCTCACTTTCGCCATTTTTGGCAAATGAACACCAAAATTAGAGGAAACCAGCCAAAATGATGCGTATTTAGATTAATATAGCCTGAGCCTCCGCCAAATTTATTTATTTGCTCACATGTTTAGTGATTTCCTAGAGTCAGGATTTCATGGCGAACAAGATAGTAATTTTTTCACACCAAAATCTCTTCCGGAAAACAAGATAGCTAGCGAAGGTTTGACCAAGGAAACATAGAGTACTATTGAGGGGAGGATTTCGGTATTATTTGGGAACTGACTTTTATTGCGATTTCAATTTACAAATTTTATACAACCGCATGCTGAAAATAACGGCAAAAAGCAAGGCTGCATTTTGAGTGTAAGATTGCAAATGAGTATGTAAATTAAATTGGGGGAAAACGTCAGTTCCAGGATATTACCGAAAAGTACTGGTATAGTCTTATCGAGGATTTCACCGAATTAAATTTTTTACATTTTAGCCCTCATTTCATACCACCTTTTCATCTGCATGATAGCTCAAATAAAAGCCCAGAAGCTTGGCTACATTTTGACACTAAACTTGTAAATGAAAGAGAAAAAAATAAGGTCTGCAGCCAGTGGTAGTCGTATATAAAGTTCCCCCCCTTTAAAACTTGAGTGAAGAGTACCCAAATATATGTCCCAGACCTCAGCGCCATAATTTCTACAATTCTATGAGTAAAAAAAATATGCCTAGGTTCTTCAAAATCGGCACATATATACACGCATTCAGAGGTAGTTAAAGCTCTATGAAAATCTTTGATTTTGGGGGGGGGGTATAACCGAGTAGCTCCTAGGATTGGGGGGTATTTCCCGAGTAGCACTTTTTGGGGGGGGGGGGGGGGGGTATAACCGAGTAGCGCCCGATTTTCGAATATTTCGCCAGATTTAGATTCCGTAATCCCTGCAGATTTTTCAAACTGTGGCTAATTGATTGTTTCTTGATTTAGAAACTGAGAAAAAGTGAATATTGTCACGACGAAGCACACTATACTGTGACCTTACACATCTTAAATTTTGAGTTAAAAAAGTTCTAGTTTGGTGAAATTGGTCCAAGTGCGGGTAAATCCGTGGTCTCAATTACTCAGCATTTTCTCAGCATCTTAGATATCGCTATGAACTAGCGAGAAAACTTAGAATTTTCACACGTCGAATGTGTGAAATTACGTTATTTTATTTCTTGGGCATACAGTTTTTAATTTAGTTGCCGCATATGCAACCTTTTTCGCAATTTCACGCAGCTCAGCTTTTCAATAGCATTGGTGATATAGTGGTAAAGTGGCGACGAACTGTTGAAGTCGGTAGTCGGTTCGATTCCTATTGGAAGTAGTTTTTCTTCGACTTTTCCAAAATTGGGTCAAATTATTTCTCGTTTGAATTTCACTATGTTTCCGCCTTCCAGAATATTCTCATCGGCGACAAGCTATTTTGACCATTTTTGAAGGGATTTAGAGCCATATTAGGGCGGGAAAGGACCAAAAATAGACTAATTTAGTGTAAAAAGGAAGATGTAAACATAGTTTGTTGACTGGGACCTACCGCATAAAGAAACAACCAAGCCCCCTGCGCCCCCTTCGGGGCGCAGGCGGCTTGGTTGGTTAGAGATGCGCGCACTCACTCACCTTAGACATAATTCTGAGCAAGACTCTTGAACAAAAATGCATTTAGAGGCTCTTTTTGCCCAGCTCCAGTGACCAAAACATGCCAAATCAGGCAAATAGTCGGAATTAAAAATGTCCAAAACTCAATTTTTTATCAACCACAACTTAAAAATAATGTCTTTTTTGATCTTCTGAGGCAATTTCAGGTCGATAGAGGGTGCTTGGAAACACTTTAAAAAAATTTCATTTGGGGGGGGGGGGGCGGTGGTAAGTGGTAAGTAGTTTGGGGGTAAGTATACTCCGGAAGGGTCGAAAATTCAAAAAATTTCTTAATTCTAATGGCGAAACTTTCAGTTTTTTTAAAAAACGATCGTTAGAATCTGAGTCGTTGCAATATTTTGGATCAGTCTGTGAAAAAAAGAATTTCTTTCTTTCTTGAAATTTTTTCAAAGTTTTCTGCCTAATTTTTTCAAAATAAGATAAGGTCATATATATCAGATGGAACATGAAACTGTTAAAAAAACGATTTTCGAAGTTTATGGTCCCGCCTTAATTTGCACTGTAACGCTCTGGTATGTTCATTTAAAGACCTTCCAATACGTCATTGTTTAAAAACAAACTAACCTGTGTCTCTCTCCCTCTGACTCTGTCTGGATGACAACCCAATACTAGTCGATGATGGGCGTTTCTGATTTCATCTTAAGTTGCGGTTTCAGATACACCGAGAACTCGATAAAATTCAGCTACCATTTTGAGGACTAGAAAAAGAATTTTATACAAAAATTAAAACGTGTATCAAATTAGTGAGAGAATCACGAATTCTTTTTATAATGAACTAAAAATCGAGGTGAAAACGTGTCGATCCCTAGGCGAAAATAAACTTTTGGGGGTAACGTTAATGAGAGTTTTGACTGCAGAGCGTCACCCGGGGTGCCGCAACAAGCCCCGACAAAAGGCCGCTCAACACTAGTACTTAAGTGAGTTACAGTGACGAATCCGCCCACGGGACTAATCGGGTGGAGGAGATAACTTCATATTCGTGTTTCTCGACCCCGATTTCATAAGAAAGACACGCGTTTTTTTGATTCTGAGGAAAAAAAAATGTTTCGAACCACAGGGGAACCACTTTGAAATTTTTTATATGTATGAACATAATTGTCTTCTTTATCGATCGGTGTTAAATAATGCCTTGCGCCTGCTCATTTTCGGGACGAAAAGGGCCAAAGATGAACACATGCCTCAAATTGGGTTTTAGAAAAAGCAATTCATCCATTTTCAAACAGCCATAAGTTTCTTTTTCCAATCCTCTCTTTCACACTGAAAAAAAATGTGCACTAAAGTCTACTCTTTTTAATGGTATATCAATTGTGCGCGCAAACGAGAAATTTTGTGTATAAAAGTGGGTGAGTATGCTGAGGGAGGTGGAATTAATATACAATAAAAATCCGGAGGAAAATCTTTACAAGTGGCATAGCTGAACAATTCATGCGTTTTGTTAAGTGTGCTTGCACGCGATCGCCGTTGAATTTCTTGGAGAACAACATGTTCTTTTTTACCGCAAAACAAGACAAATATCCCATGAAAAGTCAATTGTTTGTAAGTGCACGAAATCCACAAAAATAAGGCTTTTTGGAGTAATCCAAAAAAGACTTTTCTGCCACTTTTCGTGGAAAATATTCTCCTACACACATCTCCATCATACATATCATTACTACAGTCACATCACCAATCACTTACAGTCGGCGCTATCTATAACGACGCTCTTTATAACAACCCGCTCTTTATAAAAACCTGAAAAAACAGCTATTTGGTCACGAACGACCTTATTTACGTCAGAACGACGCTCTTTATAACGACGCTCTCTATAACTACTCAGTTCAGCCGGTCCCTGAGAGTCGTTATAGAGAGCGTCGACTGTATTCCATGTCCGCACTTAATCGCCTACACCTATGGCATCTGAATGCTATTATTTACTTTGAAACAAGTTGACCTCACCCAAATAAGTGAAGGTATTTTTTTAAATATGTAGACGTTTTGGTATGATCTCTCTGTTTTTCATTCGTTGAAAAATCTTGTGAATAAGTGCGCTAGAACCGGCCTTTTGTATACTACTGCATGTTCCATGAAACTAGCAAAATTTAGGTATAACTTACACTAATAATACTCCAAAACTAGATTAATAAATGTCGGGCATCTGAATGCTATTATTTACGAAAAAAACTAGCGAAAAAACAGATACAGTCAATTCCCGATTTAGTGTACACCCTGGGACCGGCTCCAGGTGTACACTGAATCGAGTGTACACTAAATCGAGGGTTTATTCTAGTCGTTTTAATTAACCGCCGGCCAAAATTATTTAATCCAGGTGTACACTAAACCGAGGTGTACACTAAATCCGGTGTACACTAAATCAGGAGTTGACTGTATACAGATAAATGTTCTAGATTCTAAATATTGATAAATTGCGTGAAAAGAAATCCGTGATAAATTCTCCAGTCAAAAGTGCCAAACAAATTTGGTTACGTAATTCGGTTATGTGACACGAATTTCTAAATTCATAGTGTAACGTATTCACTTTAACGTGTTGTTGGTGTCAAAATGGGACTTTGTAATTACTTCAGAAAAAATGGAGAAATACATCATAATTTTATTAATATAAGTCTATGAAAAAAGGCTATGAAAATACAACTAACAATAATGACTTTCCAAGGATGTGAATTAACATACCGTATTTTCTCTAATAATGCCCCCCTCTCTAATAATGACCCCCTCTCTAATAATGACCCCCCCCCCCTCGGAGGGGGTTCGAAAAATAATGACCCCCTCTCTAATAATGACCCCCCCTCGGAGGGGTTTGAAAAATAATGACCCCCTCTCTAATAATGACCCCCCCCATAGTTCCAGTCAAAAATCAAAATGTCAATAAAAGCAAACGAACTTTAATTACATCCATGGAGCATACATCAGACATCAAACAACAACTCTCATCATCAAAACATTTTCTAGATCCATCTCTTCATCAGAAATTCCGGCCTCTTCTTCGTCGTTTCGCCCATCTTCCGCACGTTGTTCCGCCCTCATATTCCTGAGTAGCTCCAATCCTATTGGTCCGATCGATCCCTCTGGTTTGAAACACGCAATCTTATCGTCACCAGAGCCATCCGTTGGAGTTGTGAGTGCGCAAGCTATGATAAAAGTCCAGGTTTCAAACAAGCTTTGTTGTTTAAAGCAAACCTTCAAAGGATTTGATGATCATGTCTTTCGACAAATCTTCCCAGGCTCGGTACACCCATTCCAGAACAACCTCCAACGCCGGCGCTTTTAAATTACCCGCTGCGGTGAACTCCTGTCTATCCCCGTTGCTCATCCATATCAATATTCTGCCGAGTTCAATAAGAGCATGTATTATCGGAAAGTCAGGTTTTTGGTTGTTTACTCGAAACTCAAAATTTTTGAGTACACGACTCGACTCGTACTTTTTTTTAGTTAATCATACTATTCCATTCGATTGTCTGAATTTCTTCTTTATCTTGTCCTGTTTTTTCGATTTTCTTTTCAAGTTCTCGAATTGTTTCCAGATTTTTCAAATATTTTCACCCATAAGGGTAATTTAATAACCGAAATTTCTCAAAACCTTCATATTTTCGCCCACAAGTAAAAATTTTCCTAAATTTTATATTTACGCCCAAAATCAATTTTTTTCAAAATTTTCATAATTTTGTCCAAGAACCGATTATTTCAAATTTTTTATCATAAAAACACTATTAATTGATTAAACCAAAAGCAAACTATTTTCATTGCTATTTTGGTTATTTTTGTAATTTACTTGAACCTCTGCCCAATCTGCCTACTTGTAACTGATTTAAACCAGATGCTGTAATCTGACATAGTGTATGCAATATAGTGCAAAAGTGTGCCGTTCTCAATTGTGTGCAACCTATCAGTTAATAAGAGCTGTGAGAAATCTATTTGTTTCAAACAGAAGGCATTAGCAATTTAACTAGGGTTGGCAAGGGTAATGCTAAAACGACTGATCGATGAAGTGATGGGTTTCGTTAGCATTTTTCAACAGTTTGTAAAATCTTCCTTTTTCGCGTTTCAGAATTTTTTTTCAAACTATTTTGTAGATTTTGTCTTTCTGCCTGCAACGGTTCAAAAAAAATTTGTGAAACGCAAAAAAGGAAGATTTTACAAACTGTTGAAAAATGCTAACGAAACCCATCACTTTATCGATCAGTCGTTTCAGCACTACCCTTGCCAACCCTAAATTTAACACATGCCAGCCGTGCCTATGCCGTTGAGTTCACTGTCTTTGTGTCTGAGGTGGAAATCTTCTGAAGGACAGCACTGAGATTTATGTGTTATCACCGCCAGTATGCAAAGTCGGCGGGTAAGGGCAGCCATTTCTTGCTCTTTCATGGAATAGTACCGTTATCGCATTTTTTTCTTATGTCGTCTTTTGCTATTTTCCGACTAATAAAATTTCATAATTTCCGTGAGCAACAGTATAACTTTTACTTATGTGATCACCCCGGTCTCTGTCATGTCTTTAAAAGGGGTTTCGATTTCTAGTGCTATGTAGAATTTTTAGTAGGTGGACTGCTCACGTAATCAACATGATTCAATCTAGAAAATTGAGACAAGACACAACCTTTAGTACAGTTGACTTATCAAATGTCAAATACAAATTCACAGTACTGATGTTTTTCAAATCATACGCAAAATTTTTTTCCGGTAAACGATATCTACTTCAAAACTACTGTTTTTTCTTACATTTCAGTATCGCTGTTTTGGTCTAAAATGTCAGAAAAATCTACCTTCGACTAAACAATTCTCTACTAAAGACTTTTTCTGTTTTATATGTATATAAATGTTCGAAGAGCCGAAAATACTGCTTTGTGGTCAGATTTTTCTGCCATAAATGTGTTCTTCGCATTGAGCACGAAGTGCCTTAAGTCTCACCAGTCAAAGTCTCACCAGTCTCACCAGTTGACTGGCCCACCAGTCAAACTTAGATGTCCTACATGTCGCTCAGTTGTTTCTTTGCAGGAAAACGGATCTTTACCTACTGTTTTTATGATAAATTTTTCATCTCGATGATGAAGAATATTCGTGATTCCAAATTCGTGAGAAGTTTTTTCAATAAGAAAAAGGACCACGTTTTGATGACGGACCATTGATTTGCAATATAGTAGTAAAAAAAGAACAGTATCTAATTAGAAGTAAAAACATCAAAATTCTACAATTGAGCGAAACCAAATGGCTTTGAATAGTGATCATAAAAGTAACTTGAAGCGGTATATTTTTAATAACGATTAAGATACTCTTGCTCACGGAAATTATAAAATTTCATTAGTGGGAAAATAGCTAAAGACAACAAAGAAAAAATGCGATAGCGGTACTATTTCATGAAAGAGCAAGAAATGGTTGCCTTTTCTCGTCGACTTTGCATACTGACCATTTGGTAATCACATATAAATCTCAGTGCTGTTAAAGAACCATACATATGGGAATTTAGGGAATTTACAATGGGAATTTAGCAAATATTTATGTACAGTTGTTTGGACGGGTCAAGTGACCCAATAACCGGCTTGAGCTACAAGATAGGCAAAAAATTAGCACAAACCAGATTCGTTAAACCAGAATCTCACATCCATGACCAGGCTACCAGGCTACTTCTTCGATCGTCTCAAAAGTAGGGAGAACACTGTCTTACGTTGATCTAACCAGCGTATCTGCCTTATGCTTTAAGTGCAAGGCGCAGTTTACTAAGGCTAACGCTAGTGTCAAACACCTTTCCAACAATTATTCAGATTAAAAAAAGTAATACCAGAATATACCCTATATATACCTTATATACCAGAATATACCTACCAAAATATACCCAAGAATATACGCTATATACCAGAATACACCTTAAACCAGAATATAATCTATCAGCGAATAACAACCACCACTCTCCAAAAAAATTTCGCTATCGAAAGTTGAGCAAAAGTACCTAAAAAAGTTCTAACAACAGAAAAAGATGTGTGAAAAAAATGATAGTACAGTCAACCATCTCTGTAGCCACACCCCCGAATAGATAACAGCTGCAGTTTATTGGATAGGTGTAGCTTATAGAGGAAGAGATTATTACGAAACATATTCACCACGCCCTCCCCCCTAGCACCGGACCTAGGTGTATGTTATAGAGAAGTGTAAATTATAGAGAAGTTTGACTGTTGTTCTCTGACACAGTTGAAATTAAGGCGTAATGATCAAAGAACGAAATTGGCCATAAGTTATTGTAAACAAAAGCTTTTTGAATTTGTCGAAGAATTCGATGTGTCGATAAATTTGGTGTCGATGAATTCGGTGTAGATAAATTCGCCTAGCGCCGTTAAATAGGTGAAAAAAAAGTTGGAAAGAAAAAATTTTTTGAAGGGAAGGTTATTTGGAAGTACTGTCCGAAAAGTGGATGAAACACGTCAAATTTCCACATTCAAAATTTTTCTATAAAAACAAAAGAAATTTTTCTAATGGGTTTCTAAATTTAAATTTAGTGTTTTTTTCTTTAAATTTCTTCTGTTTTTAACAAATAAAATTTTAAATGTGAAACGATTTATTAATTTCAATTGTTTGTATTTTACAAATGAACTTCTTTGTCATAGAACCGAATTCATACGATCAATCCCTGAAATGAACCGCTAGTGCACTCTCTCAGAGAATTTTCATCTTCAATCTTGATCAGCGTGGAATTCTTAACAACAGGCTCGCATCGGTACAAACCGCTTTTCAAGTGTTGAGTCAAAAAATGACCAAAAATCAGGGAGGACCAAGGCAGTCGAAATTTTTTTTCGGAGAATGGCATTCTCAGCTTTTTGCCATTTTTATCGTTTAAACGCCATAAAAACTACTTTGGCCTGGAAAACGCTTTTTGGATATCTCAAATAGTGTACTCTTACCCACATTTTGTATACGACGTATTCTGTGTAATGGGATGCTCCCAATGCATATCTGTGTCGTATCTGTGTCGCGTCCGTAATACGGACCGTGTTCCGCCCACAATGGACCGTGTCCATGTCCGTAAACCGCGCCGTGAAACGGTCCGTGAAACGGAACGGATTGCCACCCACAATGGGCCGTATCACGGTCCGTGAAACACGGACCGTGAACGGTCCGTCAATATTTTTGGGCCGATTTTTTTTAGTTAGCAGGTAAGTGTATCAGCGTACACGCAAAGAAAATATCAAAAGAAGTGCCTCTTTCCAAGAACGTGGTATGCAGCGATATTTGTCGCGAAACAAAAGATTATTTTTACAAGTTATTCAAAAGTTTCATTGAATCAACTATAATCTCAGATATGAACAGATACGTTTTTGAATAAAAGATTTTTTTTTAATCCATATCAGATCGCTAGTCGCTTTAAGGTGAGACGCAGGAATTTTTTCGCAAACCCGATAACCAGACTTTTGGTTATTCTCAAGACGTTGCTACCGTTTCTCTAAAAATATCGCTTCTTAAAAAGTTCGAGTATTTAAACACACCGGCTTAACTAATTCTGTGTTCACCTTACTTGATGCGTATGATTGAAGCACGGACATCTATATTGTTAAAGGACGTCTAAACTGAGAATCAGGCAACAGGAAATCATGCCCAGTTCACATACTAAGAATGAGAGTGGGAGTAAGAGTAACGGGTGTTCACAATGCATCTTACTCTCACTCTCTCTCCCACTCTCCCTCTCGGGTGTTCACAATGCTTTTTCTTTTCGTAAAACTAATAAACACCAATCGCTCTTCTTCTTTTTTAGACTAGATTGAAGACTTAAAGAATAAAAGACGTGGACGGTCATGACGATTCTCTGGGAATGGAGAGCTCACGCAATTCATCGCAACCAGCTGCATCCACCGTTCGGAATTTCCCTTTACCTTCACGCAGATGGTGTTCAGAACGCTATTTTGAACGCTTCGAAAACCGTGAACACACTGACTGTTGAATTCTCCAAATGGCTAAGTCAGTTTTTTGTATCCAAGCGTAAGGCAAGGATGGCGTCTTTACTCTGTAGAGTTCAAGAAGATATATTGAAAAAATTTAGACAACTGAATCGAAGATCAGATAGAGTGAAATGAATGAAGCAATGAGAACAAAAAATAATGATAAAAAATGCCGTGAAACCTCTAGACCGTATACCAAAACTCCGCAGTCGAAAGTTCTCAGTAAATAGTAATAAAATTTCATGATAGATTGCAAGTTTACAGTTTTTGTCGAAAATTAAATCTTGAAAACTCATCAAAAAAATACTAGTGTAATATTTACCATATGAAAAAAATAGACATTCATTAATGAAGTGGAACCCATCAAAAAAACAACGGTTACTTCGTTGACCACCCAATAAAAAAAGACTCACACGGGAAAAGGGCGACAACCCATCACGTATAACCGAGCAATCTTTTTTTTGGAGGGGGGGGGGGCGCGTTTGGTTGTTAAAACCAGTAGCGTCAGTTTTTCATGGATGCATTAAAAATATTCAGGCCACAATGCTTGAAATTTCAAATCTTTATCTTTAACAGAAATTCTGAAACTTGCGTGAAAAAATTACAAGTACAGGGTGTTTCTATGAAGTTAGTTTATTGTAATTCTGTTTTTACAGATTGGTTTTACTCGCCGACAATATGTTTTATATATAAGTGTGAAAAACATGACCTTTGCTTGGTGCTTCTGTGATTTAGGTGTTGACCATCTACAGCCAATCCACAGACCATGGTTCAAACCACATGGGGAAACAAGCGGAAACTGTGTTTTCGACATTATATGCTTAAAAAATGTTTTCTGCGAAAAAATCCAACAAGTACCCCAACTTTTGCTGATGCTCAGCACCCTTAGACGCAAATCACTCGAAAGTGACTCTGATGCATAAAAATGTAATGCATACCAGAGTTTCTTTACGCAGTAGTCCCAGTCAACAAAAACTATGTTCAACATCTTTCTTTTTACACTAAATTGGCTCATTTTTGGTCCATTTGCACCCTAATACATCCTCGAATTCCTTCAAAAATAATCAACATAGTT
>SADC01001116.1:0-26018 GCA_004194705.1 Ditylenchus dipsaci | reverse complement strand
CCAGTAGAACTGAGGTTGGATCATAGAAACATTTAAATTTAAAAGCCCTTTACAAGACAAGCACATTACTACCCGGGTACCACTGCACTACCTGAGTCCCCCAACCTGGGTACTACCACCTGGGTACAACAAAACCAAGTGGTCGTCCACTTGGATTGAAATTTTTTTTTACGTTTTTCATGTTCCAAACCTGTTTTTGGACTAACTCAGGCATGCTGAAGATGGTTTGACAGTAGCAAAATAACATTTTCTCGGGAATTTTTTGAGTTTTAGCGAATAATTGATTTTACCAAAATCAGTTATTCTATAAAACTAAAAAATACCCGAGAAAATGTTATTTTGCTACTGTCAAACCATCATCAGCATACCCGAATTAGTCCAGAAAATAAGTTTTGTAACCCGAACAACGTGAAAAAATTTTTTTGTTGTGCGCAACTGTGAAGTGATCGCTTGACCCAAAGTGCTGGTCATGGACGATTTTGAATTGGGAGCCTTCTGGGAAATAATTACGTTATTTTGATAGCTGAAATTAGTCAAAATCGTGACACAAAATACATAGGCACAATTTGAATTGGCACACAATTTGAAAAGGGCAAAACTGCAGGGGCACAAACCAAAAAGGCACAATTTGATTCGACACAATCTAAAATGGCACATCTCTCTCCTTCCCGAAAATTTGTGAGTGAGACTGAAAAAAGTCTTCGGATACACTGAAAGTGAGAGTGAGAGTCAAAAAAAACTCATTGGGTACACTGAAAGTCAGAGTGAGAATGCAAGTGAGAGTGAAAGTAAGACTGAAAGGCAATTTTTTCCTGTTGGGTACCACTGAGAGTGAGAGTGAAAGTGCGAGGCAGACTGAGAGTGAGAGTGAAAGGAAAATCCGCTCATTGAAACAGGGCTTAAATGTGGTTTAATTTGAATTTAAACTATTTCCATGCGGGACCAGATACGGAAAGGAAATACCCCCCCCCCTTTAAGCTTAGACATTCTCTCTCTATGTGTTCCGTGGTTTTGACAGTTCATCTCCCAAACCGCTTACAGGCTTGTAGCCATCCAACAAAACTGACATATTTTTACACATATTCGAGCTAAATCACAAGAATGTACCTAGTTAATATGGGGGACCGGTCAGTTAGCGATACGGTCAGTTAGCGATGGTCAGTTAGCGATGCTTTTTTAACGGTCAGTTAGCGATGGTCAGTTAGCGATGCTTTTTTTAACGGTCAGTTAGCGATGGTCAGTTAGCGATGCTTTTTTAACGGTCAGTTAGCTATAACCAACCAAACCCTTCACAACCTTCTTCGCAACTTTTATTCAACCAAATTAACATAAAAACCGACACAACAATGATTAGATTATTTTAAGTTCGAACATTTTCTTTCATCTTGAACTTCGCCACATCGAAGTGGTCGGCTTGGTATCGAATCCATCCCACCGGAGATTCCATGGCGCCAGGTTCAATGTTCTAAAATGTCTTAAATTAAGATATCATCAGTAGAGATGAAGACAGGACAGGATCCTGTCCTGGTCCTGGTCCGTCTTGTTCGAAATTTATAAATAAAAAAAATCCTGGTCCTGGTCCTGGTCAAATTAAAAATCCTGGTCCTGGTCCTGGTATTTCGGCCAATCCTGGTGGTCGAATTTGGTAAATATACCTTATTTACTGTATTAAGTCCCCATGGGGAGTTATTTTTTAACCTCTAAAAAATCGAAAAATTTGAGGTCGATTTCGAGATTTTGGGGTGCTCACCAAAACCTGAAAAGTGTAATCAGGTAAATTCGCGGCAACTAAGAAAACGCAAAAAACGGATTTGCGAAATGTTCGCTCTAGGCTGAGATATAAGGTCCGTATGGTGGGACTTATTAGAGGGTGGGGAGTTATTAGAGGGTGGGTAGTTAATACAGTAAATACGGTACAGTCGACTCTCGATTTAAGGGCACCCCCAAAAGTTCGTTCCCCAGCTGGGACCGACACTTTTTTTAGCTCGATTTTCGAAGCTTTTTTAAAATTCTGTTTTGACAGTCTGGTCGCAAATATCGTAAGGATGTCGATTTTGCCGATCGTTTTTCAAAATCCAAAAACTTTTTCTTCTAAAAAAGCAAAACCTCGATTTAAGGACAGGCTTTTTCTAAAATCCCTGTCCTTAAATCGAGGGTTTGCTTTTTTAGAAGAAAAAGATTTTGGATTTTGAAAAACGATCGGCAAAATCGACATCCTTGCGATATTTGCGACCAGACTGTCAAAACAGAATTTTAAAAAAGCCTCGAAAATCGAGCTAAAAAAAGTGTCGGACCTAGCTGGGGAACGAACTTTTGGGAGTGTCCTTAAATCGAGAGTCGACTGTAAATGGTATTTTTTCGAAACGTCATATTGAAACGAATTTTGATCGAAATTACATTTGCATTTTTCACTCGGGTATTTTCATTCATTCATTTGGAATACAATCTGTTATTTTAAAGTGTTGATTTCTGCAATTTCTGGACATTAAGTTTCTCATTGTTTACTGGATGTAATGAATGTAGAAAAATGTCAATAAAAATTTTGCTGACAGTTTAAACCGGATTTCTGGAATTTAACGAAAATCCTGGTTTTTGGACCAGGATCCCGACCAGGATCCTGGTTTTTAAAATTTCTAATCCTGGTCCTGATCCTGGTCTTGGACAGACCATAAAATCCTGTCCTGAAATCCGTCCTGGTCCGTTTCTTCATCTCTAATCATCAGCATAATAATGTCATCCAGTTAACCTTGTCGGCGAGGAAGGGAACAAAACGAGGAGTATCATTTGGCTGGAAGAGAAATGAGAAATCGAAAATGACTTTTTGAATTTTTGACTGACAATCGCTAACTGACCGTTAAAAAAAAGCATCGCTAACTGACCATCGCTAACTGACCGTTAAAAAAAGCATCGCTAACTGACCATCGCTAACTGACCGTTAAAAAAAGCATCGCTAACTGACCATCGCTAACTGACCGTACACCGTTAATATGCTTTTTGGCTGAAAATCCATGATCTTTGTATTTTCTTACGGCTGCGATGTCTTCTTCTCTAATTTGCCTAACTTCGAGGTGTAGGGATTACTCAATGAATAAAGATGCACCACCTATATCAGACCGCCTAAGTTTTTAGATACTAGAGCCTAGTCGGAATACCTGATCACTTTTTATAGATCGGACCACTGGGCCGGCAAACATCGTTTTTTCAACTAAAATAATTTTCGAAATACACAGTACCAGGAAGCCTCAGGATGGGTATGAAGAACACACAATAAGTTTCATCACGGTGACTTGCCTAAGTGCAAGAGGAAAAAAATGCAAGCTGATCAAGAAAGAAGATAAATCATATAAAAATATGACTATTATGGCTATATATTTACATTTAGTTAATGTCAACCTCTATAAGCAGCAAGTATAAGTAAGTATTGAGTGTAGGATGTAAAAAAGTGCCAAAAAATTCATTTTCCGTGAAATCGCTCAAGAAATAAGACCAGAAAGACATCTTGAAGACTGAGAACAATATACTTAAAGCCATCGCCAGTCGCAATTCGAATTGTCGCGATTTGAATTTGTCGCAATTTGAATTGTCGCAATCTGATTTTGTCGCAATTTGAATTGTCGCAATTTGAATTTGTCGCAATTTGAATTGCCGCAATTTAAATTGTCGCAAGCTACTCCTGCCCGTATTATTCCCTTTCCCTCCCAATACAGCCCATAATCCCTTTTAAACTGCTTTTCTTTTTGTTGTGGTGCTGTCAGTAGGAATAGCTGTCAGTTGAAATGGCTGTCAGTTGGGTGTCGTTCAATTTTGTCTGGAAATCGACGCTTTTATGTTGATGGTCATAACTTTTCCTATAATAATCAAACGAACTTACTCAAAATTTTGAGTTACAGGTTCGAATCCTGGTGGGTAGCAGACATTATTTTTTCTTGAATAACAGTCACAAACTTGTTTTTATAAAAGCATTATGCCTCAAGGCGGGCAGGGGTACCACCTAGCACCTCCCCTAAGTGGGTATCCACCTCCACAATCCGAAATTTCGAGAAAAAAAAAAATCAATTATAGGATTTTTCATAAGACAAAAGAGATTAATTTGAAAATATTCGTGGCTTAGTCTACCGAAGGAGAGCAGAGCGAAAACAAAGCGATCGGCCGCACCATAAAGAGAAACTAAACTATCCTAAAATTATATATTCCTCTCCTTAACAAAATTTATGACTACAAGAGGATTTTGTTTAGAGACCGCATCGGGATTGGCTTTAGGAGAACGTGTCAGCCAATATTTTGATTAGTTTCAAAAATTCTGTTTTCACCATTCTACTCAGTTTTAAAAAAGAGGCCCGGGATTTGGTCAGAGCATGACCATGAAACAAATTGTTTCAGTGATGAAAATGCGACGCCAAGAATCGCCAAGGTTTTTTTCTGGGAAGAAAAACAGTCAACATTTTATTATTTTCTGGAAAGAAAGAAAAAAAACCTTGGCGATCATTGGCGTCACATTTTAGTCACTGAAACAATTTACTTCATGGTCATGCTCTGACCAAATCCCGGGCTCTTTTTTAAAACTGAGTAGAATGGTGAAAACAGAATTTTTGAAACTAATCAAAATATTGGCTGACACGATCTCCCAAACCCAATCCCGTTTCGATCCCCATGCGGTCTCTAAATTCGTCCCCGAGCGGACTTCGTCACGTACCAAAAACTCACACCTAAAACTCACACCAAAAAAGTTTATCACCCCAGGAAGAAATAAGATAACATTTCTAAGACGACCATTTATAGAAGTTAATCAGACGACAGGCTTTAGATCAAATCAATTGTTTTGTTTAATTGTTCCTTCTTTGGCCACTTTTCCGGCTCAAGAGCTCGACGACAAATTGGACAGGTGTTTGAACGTAGCAACCAAGGCATAACGCAAGCGCGATGAAACATGTGCAGACAATCAAGACGAGCCACTAATTCTCTAGCAATGAATGCCTCCATGCATATCGAACATTCCGCACCATTCTTCGTTTTTCTGATGCTCACTCTCGTTTCCGGCAAGTTTACAATGTCTTCAGGACTGACAACTTTTGAGCTAGTCAGATTCTTAAGCTTAGACATTCTTTCTCTATGTGTTCCGTGGTTTTGACAGTTCATATCCCAAACCGCTTTACTCCTCGAGCTGCAATTATTCACATTTTCCGAGTTTGGTAACAAAGTGATCTACAGGCTCGTAGCCATCCAACAAAAACTGTCAGATTTTTACGCATATTCGAGTTAAATCACAAGAAAGTACCTAGTAAATATGCTTTTTGGCTGAAAATCCACGATCTTTGTATTTTCTTACTGCTGCGATGTCTTCTTCTCTAATTTGCCTAACTTCGAGGTGTAGGGATCACTCAATGAATACAGATGCACCATCTATATCAGACCGCCTAAGTTTCTAGATACTAGAGCCTGATCGGAATACCTAATCACTTTTTATAGATCGGACCACTGGGCTGGCAAACATCGTTTTTTTAACTAAAATAATTTTCGAAATACACAGTACCAGGAAGCCTCAGAATGGGTATGAAGACTGCATAATAAGTTTCATCACGGTGACTTGCCTGAGCGCATGAGGAAAAAAGTGCGAGCTGATCAAGAAAGAAGATAAATCATATAAAAATATGACCATTATGGCTATATATTTACATTTAGTTAATGTCAACCTCTATAAGCAGCAAGTATGGCTAAAGTGCATTATACGCGTAGCCCAAAACTGGCTTAAAGCGTGTTTTTTTGATGTGTGAGCAATTAAAACATACTTAAAACGTGTTTTTAGAGTGCGGAAGGCCATTTTTGGAAAAAAAAAAATTTTGACCAAAATTTGACTTTTTGCCTTGGGGGACCAAGGTAAACCACCTGGAGAGGGTACATGAATACTTTATTTAAGAATCAAATTCAGAACCATTACAGCTAAAACCAACATTTAACTTTAGCCTGAGTAGGAGCCACTCCTCAAAAGAAGAAGATCTTGAACATAGTTTTCCTTGCAGGGACCTACCGCATAAAAAACTCTGGCATGCACATTGTTTTTATGCATCCAGAGTTTTTTCGAGTGTTTGGTCTCTAAGGTATGTGTGTGTGCGCATCTCAACTCCAAGCCCCCAAGCCCCTACGCCCCCGGAGGGGGCGTAGGGGGCTTGGGAGTTAGAGATGCGCGCACTCACTTACCTTGGAGATGAATCCGAGCAACGCTCTCGATCAAAAAATGCGTCTAGAGACTCTTTTTGCCCAGTCTCAGTAAGAAAAACGAGGTAAAAAATCCCTCTCCAGGTGGTTTACCTTGGTCCCCCAAGGCAAAAAGTCAAATTTTGGTCAAATTTTTTTTTCCAAAAATGGCCTTCCGCACTCTAAAAACACGTTTTAAGTATGTTTTAATTGCTCAAACATCAAAAAAACACGCTTTAAGACAGTTTTGGGCTACGCGGTATAGTGCACTCCTGCCGCAAGTATAAGTAAGCATTGAGTGTAGGATGTAAAGAAGTGCCAAAAAAGTCATTTTCCTTGAAATCAATCAAGAAATAAGACCAGAAAGACATCTTGAAGACTGAGAACGATATACTTCAAGCCATCGCCAGTCGCAATTGAAATTGTCGCAATTTGAATTTGTCGCAATTTTAATTGTCGCAATTTGAATTTGTCGCAATTTGAATTGTCGCAATTTGAATTGTCGCAAGCTACTCCTGCCCAAAATTTTGGAAAAATTCAATTTGTAAACTAAAAAATATTTCAAAAAATATTTTCGCAGTAATTTAGCTGTCCCCCGCCAATTCGAAAAGTCCAAATTTCCGTGGCCGTAGACGGCAATGGTCTTTTAAAAAGTGGGCAAGGAAAAATTTAATTAACTTTTCGACAACTATCGAGCTGATTTTTTCAGGATCAATAGAAATAGCCGAGAGGAACTGATCCTGAAAAAATCAGCTCGATACGTTGTCGAAAAGTGGGTTAAAACAATTATTGACGAAAACTCCGACTGTTGAATTATCCGGTTTTTGAATAATCCGACTGTGGAAAAATACTCTGTTTAATTATCCGCTTTTTGAATAATCCGGCTGTTGAAATATCCACTGTTGAATTATCCGCTTTTTGAATTTTCCATTTGCTGAATAACCCCCCGCCTTCGAGGAGATATGCACAGTGATTGCAACCATTTGTGTAGCCTTTCCCAGAGAATAATAATATGTGCAATGAAACGGTCTAAATGGCTTTGCCTCCCTTCCATTTAGGGATTGCAAAGAGGGAAGGTTATGAAAACGGATCTCAGTAATCCAATTAAAATTGTATTGCTATAAAAACTTACAAATCCTCCTTTTTGCTCCAATGGGAAAATTTCGGTGGCTTTTGATCAATTTATGTGAATACACTGATATTTTCTGGCAGGTTCGTGGGAGGCTCAAAGGAAGCACTTATATACGTCAACGCATGTTTAATTGAACCTCCAGTGAAAGTTGTACGAATTTCCATTGAGAGTTGAAGGAAGTTCAAACAACGGATGTTGAGAAGATGATGAAAAGACACTGAGCGGAGGTTCATCGGACTTCCGGTTGAACATCACTCGAAGTTCAACCGAACATCCGCTGACGTGTATAAGTGCTTCCTTTGAGCCTCCCACGAACCTGCGAAAAAAGTCGTCCGAAGTTCAAAAATGTTATTTTTCATTCCACTTCTATTCTACACCCTATCCTGAACCTATCAGGAACCTCGCTCGATACTCTTGTAGGGGTAGCCGTCAAATTACCTGAACCTCTTTTTATGCTCCTTTGAACTTTGGAAAATTCGCTGCACCACTTGTGGGAGTCGAACTTGAGACTTAAATTTTTTCAACTCCAAACTTGCCACTGCGCCATGCTGCTAACTGACGCAACTTGGCTTAGCCACCCTATATTCTAGATACTCCTTATTAGGTCAATACCTTTACATGTGATTGGGTAATTTGGTTTGTTATGACTGTAATTGTGTTTATTATGACCAAAATCGTTTAAACGCCAAACCTTAGGGTGGGTACCACTGGCTAGAGTGGATATCCACCTGCTGGTCTAACAATCGAAAGTTGATCTAATTCAAAAAAACATCCTTTCTTTTATAACTTGAAATCGTGTGGGAAATTAGCTTTCTTAGTACTGAAATTGCGATTTATCAATCCGAACAAGAAAATCTCGGATGGAAACCACGCTAGAAAAATACGGCGGTCAGCCGCCCTATTACAGGAAACATTGTACCTCAATATGGTGGGTGTCCCGGTAGGGTAGGTAGGTTTTTCAGTAGGGGTTAGGTAGTCCGTAAGGGTGGGACAATATGTGTGAAGAAAGTAGGTGCAGCCAGTGTGAACGGTAAAAAAGGGTCGTGAAAATTAATTCACCTCGTATTTTTCTTTTGCTAATTATCACTAAAGAGTATGAAAGAGGCGCAAATTCGCAATTTTAGATTCCCCCAAAAAAGTTCAACTTAGGCAATTAAATTTTTTTAAGCTGCAATGTGTGCAAAACTAATTTTAAGCAGGGGTGGGTTAACTAAACCACCACAAAGGTACCTAAGCCACCTTTAGCGCTCAGATGGTGCCTAAACTACCAATGGCATACCCAAAAAATTTGAAAAGTATCTGATACACCTGCACGGTATTCAGACCTTCTAGAAATATTCAGCAACCCTAGAGCAATTAAAACCATATGAAGGATATCTAAACCACCTAAAGATATTTAAACCACGTGAAAGGAACGTTTTACCTTTTTACCATGGGTAATATTTAATTCTGCCACCTAATTGCTCAAAAATGCTCCTTAAAGGGGCATGATCGTGCCCGATGGGGAGAAAAGGCGCGAACCAGCAGTTCTTTCCTTTCTTGATAAATTTTTACATTCGTTCTCGTCTAGGTTTTTTAAGTTTTCTGTCTAGTTTTTAAAAGCAGTATAAGGTCATCTATGTCAGATTTGACGCAGAACGAGTGAAAAATGGGACGATTCGAAAAAAATCGAAAAAACTGCTGGTTCGCGCCTTAACGCACGGGCATGCCCCTTTAACAACGATGATCAAAAATCCTACGTAACCTCCCTTTGAAAGGACTTTTCGTGTAACAATAAAAGCCCTTTTACAAAGTTCGACCTTGTGGTTCAAAGTTTTTGAGATTATATAACAAATTTTAAAAGGGCATTTGTCCGGTTGCCGATGAATTGCATAAGGTCAAACAATTATAGTTACCTAGAGTCTACTAGCACAGCTGCTGGCACCTCTGCTAATTTAGGCATGTTTGCAGGAGCATTTTCTAAAAAATATAATCTTCCAAAAAAATTGACTTGAATATTTTTTCGACTCGAATATACGCCAGTTCGAGGCGTCTAGTTCAAGACCAAGCCAGTGGATGTTTTTGAACCTTTTTGAACTCAAAATATATTTGGGAAAAATAGGTTCGTACAAGCCTCAAAGTAGGCTGTCGACCCTGCGTCTAAGCCTTAGCCTGAGTTAGAAAAAAGAGAATGATCTGGCCGTCTGGAACTGGCCGCTAAAAAAGGTATTGAACTGGCCGACTACCCAAATACATATGATATGGTAAGAAATTTTCCTGATTTTTGACGGCCATAACTTTTATTCATGAAAGGATTTAGACGGATTTCTTGCCACATCCTATGCTTTAATCCTATGTTTTCTAACCTTGCCAACACTGAGAAATTGTCGTGGATCCATTGCCCAGTTTGGGCTCATAATACTGAAAGTCGTAGTGGTGAACTAGCTGAGCTCCTTCGCTCCCATTCTTCTGATTGTATATGTC
The DNA here is from genome assembly GCA_004194705.1 of Ditylenchus dipsaci. NCBI lineage: Eukaryota > Metazoa > Nematoda > Chromadorea > Rhabditida > Anguinidae > Ditylenchus > Ditylenchus dipsaci. Next base: position 16,231 of record SADC01001116.1, on the reverse strand, counting down.
GCAAATTGCCATTGATTTAGAAAAGCTAGCTGAGCTACAGTTGGAATGTCTAAATATGTGAATAGTTATTGACTTTTTTTATTTGATTGACTAACTGTCCGCAGAAATTGATGCACTGCTCTTCATTGAAGTTAATTCTTCTTTCGAGTGGACTTATGTCATGTAGTAAGCAATTCCTCACCCGTTTAAAGCAAGCTTTTACAGCTGGCACCAAAGTTGCTGATAGGTCGTATAAATGCATGGGATCTTCTTCGCCTACATTTGAGAAAAATTTGGCATAATATCTTATGGTTCACCAAAAAGCTCTTTTATCCAAAAATATTTTTTCTGCTGCCAAAAACGAGTTGCCACCAAAAAGATCATTTATGCCACCAAAAAGATTTTTTCCGTCACCAAAAAGATTATTCGTGTCATTTTTAAGCATGGTAGGGAAAAACGGCAAAACGACAAGAAAACGGCAAAATTTCCTTGGCGTTTCGTTTTTTTTAAGAACGGCAAAAAACGGCAAAATTTATCGCGAAATTTTTTTGCCGTTTTTCGATTCATTTTGCCGTTTTTTTGCCGTTTTCCAAGTTTCGGCATCAACTGCCTGTGTTTTACTGTTTTTTTCTATTTTTTGCTGTAATGCACGGGTCTAAAGAAGACTTCCAAAAACGTCAAGGCCTTGATTACATCTGAGATGAATGCACTTGGGATCAGCAGCAGTGACATGAGCAAGAGGAAGCAAACATTAACCATGTATGTGTCATTTGGGATCGACAATTGCTAATCGTACAACTCGTCCCTATAGGAATACTGCTTTGGGCAACCGGACATTTAGCATAATTTGTGCAATTTGTCCGCGACATTTAGCATAATTTTTCGGTATGATTCGGGCAATACAACCGAATCATACTGAAAAATTATGCTAAATGTCCGCGTACAAATTGCACAAATTATGCTAAATGTCCGGTTGCCACTGCTTTGTCTGAAGATATCAAGGAAGCGTGCAAAGAAGTTAAATTGGCTATGAAATGCGTAGAAAAACTAATTGGGAAATTAAGGTTCGTTTGTCTTCTGTGTGTTGCAATTAACTGATCTTATCTTAATTATGACTGGTGGATCGAATCAAAAGCACTGCAGCAACAGCGCTACGTCCTCCCGTAAAGACATATATGCCATGTTAGCCATGCAAGATGAAGATCCTTTGATTTTCTGGAAAAATAATGCAAAGGTCAATCAGACATTTGCTACCTCCATCACACAACCAATATATTTTGACTTACAGTACTTTCCGCGGCTTGCTTTGTTATCTAGATTGATGTTGGCAGTTGCTACTTTAAGTGCATCCAGTGAAAGAGCATTCAAAGAACTTCGATGTGTGCTAGGCAACTTTACAAGAAATCGGTTGGAGCCGAAGAAAACAGCGTCACTCATTCATCTTAGGACCAATTGGGTGAAAGAAATGGAGTAAGATTAATTGTGTTATTTGTGTGGCCTTTTTGTTCAATAAAATCCATTGCATGTAATCTGTTGTGTGTAATGCGTGGTTTTGAAAGTGAGTATGAGAGTGCAAGGCTTTTTGTAAATTACTGTAAATTACTAGTACATTACTAATAGACACAAATATTGTGCTTGAAATATTTGATATTTATACCGTCAGCCTGGTATAGGTTTTGGGATGATTCAATTCCTTGAGAGTACTGTTTACAGAAGCGTCAAAAAATTATCAACACTGACAGGGGAACGTAAAAGCAACCATGAAGACCAACAGGATTCTTAAAAACCATTATTTTAAGACGGTTATCGCACCACGCGATTTCGTGTTTTGACTCTACTTTTTTGCAATGGTATTCACTGTGAAGACGCTTGAGGTTATTAACTATAAACTCTGAAATTGAAAGAAGTGAAAAAAATAAAAGTTGGTAGAAATAGTAGTGAAACGTTACCATTAACTGTTCTTATTCTCCCGCGACAAAATTCTCCCGCGACATTATTCGCCCACAATGTAATTCTACCGCCATATAATTTGACCATTTGGGTATGAGTTTTAGGAAATCTGGTAGCTCCACCGGTAAGACATAAAACAGTTGGCACCGGGAACAGTTGGTACCGGACAGTTTACTACTGTGAAACCATGTTTAGAATGCTCGAATTAGTGCAGAAATCAAATTTTGGAACCAACAATCTACCACTAACCAAGTACCACTACCTAAGCATTTCCACCTGAATACCGATACCTAGTCAGTCTTGGTACAACCACCTGTATCACCTTCTTGGTACTACCACCTCCATACACCTGGATACTAGGTAATCTATGGGATACTAAACACCTCCAGAGCTATATGACCGATTATTAGAGAATTTCCCATCTACGCGAAAAATCGTACGAGGTGCAAATCGGGTGCAAAAGGCCTGTATGATACATCTGTGTGCACAAAATTACGTGTCAGGTGAAGATGAGCAAGACTCTTGAACAAAAATGCATACATGGGCTCTTTTTGTGGGGAAACAACACCGTTCAAGGAAACAAACTTTTCGTGGAAATGTTACTTTTCGGGGAACTGACTTTTCGGGGAAACGGCGCGCTTTTTAATGGTATGTCGTTTACCTAGATATGAAGCCATGGATGAGAACAACACTATTTTCTGGTCACTTGGCAATTATACTGCCAAGTCACCATGCATCATAAATTTTTAGTTACTGACTGGCAGACACAAAGATGGCTTACTTCCTCATCGGTATTATAAGATGCATCTGAAGAGAAGTAGAAGACCGTACAAATCAAAACCTAACTTTATCAGGGTAACGAAAAGCATGTTGTGTTGTGTACTGTGTTTGAATCACCATTTGTCTTGTAGTGATTCAAACTTGTTGTTAGTATATAAGGGTCTGAACGTCTGTGTTCAGATCAGTTTGTGTCCGAAAAAAGCTATCAAGAAGTCGTGTGCTCTCGTCTCTCTCTCAGCTGGCAAACAAGGATACAACATTGGCGCAGTCGCAATGGATATGGACCAGCTCAAGCAAATTCTAGCCGCTCGACAACAGCAACATCAAGAAGCAATGGTCCAAATGATGGCTCTTCTTCAGCAAAATCGTGGTGGTGGTGGTGACAATGTCCAGCCTGCTCTTCCTGCTATCTCTACATTGCCTCAGCTGCCAGATATGGAAGTCTTCAGCTCAGATGAAAGCGATCCGAACAAGTTCCAAAATTGGATGCAGCGCTTCCAGTTCTCTCTTGATTGCACAGCTCCGAACATGGTGGAAGCGACCAAAGTGAAACTTCTGATGACCAAGCTCTCTGCCGAAGCCTTCGCCGAGTACTCCAAAAGCTGCCTGCCTAAGGATGCGACCGACTTCAATATGGAGGAAACGGTTGGTGGTCTCTTAAAATTATTCGCTCATTCTCGCTCGCTGGTGATGGATCGCTTCGAATGCCTGCGTCTGGTCAAGGATGATGGGGAAGAATTCCGCCACTATGTCAACCGTCTCAAGGGTCTGCTCCGTCTTTTCAAGTTCAGATCTCTCAAAGAGGAAGAGCTCAATTGCCTTCTGCTGCTGTTGGGACTCAAGTCAAATCAAGATGCAGCTATCCGAACTCGCCTTCTCCATCGAATCAACGAAAAGGGAGATGCAGTCAAGTTCGAAGAAATTGTGGAAGAAGCTGCCAGCTACCTCTCAACAATCGCCGAAGCAAAGCATCTGGAAAGAAGTCAGCAGCCCTGCTCCAGTCCTTACATCAATGAAGTCATTAAAGCTTCAGTTTCGTCGAGTGCCTGCTTCCGTTGTGGTCAAATGCATTGGTCAGATGATTGCCGCTCCAAGAATGCTGAATGCTACAAGTGCATGCCCCTTTAATTTCGGGAGAAATGCCCGTAATTTATAATACCCCTGATTACTGAAAAATTCCTCTTAATCTCTGAATACGCCTCTAATTTTTCAAATATGCCTCCTAATCTCTGAAATATCGGTTACGGACAAAACATCGTCGCGGCCGAAACATCGCCGCGCCAAAACGCCGCCGCGGACAAAACATCGCCGGCCATAACATCGCCGAGGCCGAAATATCGCCGATCAGTTTTCAGTGGAAATCAAAATAATTGAGGACTAAAGAGCTGCTATCACGTCAATTGGTTCCCAGTCATGAGGTCCTCTTATTTGTTTACTAGTGCTTGCCCGCCCTACGGGCGGGTTCTATTTTCCGCTGACATTTCTGTAGTATTCTCAATTTATTTCCTGCTGATATTTCTGTAAAATGGTTGAATTTGATTTTCGATAATTTCACCCTCAAAAGAATTTTCGATCTATTAGATCTGAGTAAACTACTATTACATGCCGTCACTCTCAATGACTTATCCACTCTTTTCCCAGCTGACGTCTATTCCTAAAGCGTCTATTCCTGTCGCGACTCGCGAGATTCACAAAAGCGTTCGCTTTATGCTCTCTGCTGGGATTCGTAAAAGCGTCTTTTCGTGTTGAAGATTCATAAACACACATAACCCAAAAATGAAACTCTTTCCGAGACTCAGAGAACGACACCATTTTCTAATTTTTCAAGATGTGAGTTAGGACTTTTAAGGTCTTATTCATGTTGTGCGCGGTTTTCACATAAGCTTTTTTTTCCTGTGACAAGACTCGTAAAATTGCTCCAAACGTTCAATAACCGATAATGAGAATACCACAAAACTCTGCCTGAAGAAGTGTGGCTAGTGCTTGGCGGCCCTACGGGCCGCTCTCGTTTCTGATAGTGCTTATTAGTAATAATAGAGGAAACCACCGAAGTTCGGTGACCAAACACAGCTGACAAAGCGTCTATTTCTGGCGCGAGATTCACAAAAGTGTTCGCTTTGTACTCTCTGGCGAGATTTATAAAAGCGTCTTTTTGTGTTGCGGGATTCATAAACAAGCATAACCGAAACATGAGCCGTGAGCTATGAGGTCCTTTCAGAGACTCACAGAACTACTTTTTTGCTAACTTTTTAAGACGTGTGTGTTGGGATTGTTAAAGGCATATTTATGTTGTGCATGATTCACAAAAGAGTTTTTTTTTCTATGGTGAGACTCGTAAAAGCGTTCTTTGAACTGCTCCAGATGCTCAAGAAGCGATAGTGAGAATACCATAAAAATTCTGAGACTCGAGAAAAGATTTAATTCAAACATATTCTCGAGACAAAATTAATCAGATTTCAGACGTCACAGAGCAGATATCACGTAAGACACACTTATACTACACACGACACGAAACACAAACAACGAAATAACATAAAGACTAATCAAGGGAATTCAAAATCCGTACACACTCAGTCCAAATACTATATAAAGATTGAAATCGCAAAAAATCTCAGTTCCTAGTACGCATCATTTTGGCTGGTTTCCTCAAATTTTAATTTAATCGCAAAATTGAGGCAGTTGATGGCAACAAATCTGTGCTGAAAATGGTTGCAATCTAATAGTCGAAAAACTTACTAAAAATTAAAACACCCTCAGAGGGACTAGAACTTTCGACAAAAGACGATGCGTATATAAAGTCCCCCCCCCCTTTAAGATTTCACACGTAATACCTACTTTTTGACTTCGAGATTTGCTTCTTTGTGTTTTAGGATGCTTAGGAAGTCCGTCTGCTTTAAAGGGGCATGCTCGTCGCCGATGGGAATATTTTGAAAGGCGGGTACCGGCGAAATTCGAAGAAGAATTAATGTGACGAAATTTTGAAAAATTCGAGGAAAAATTATACCTCCAGTGGGAATCGAACCCACGACCAACTTTCGCAGTCCGCCGCCGCTATCCCACTAGGCCACCAGTGCTATTATGTAAAGGAAATGTTTTTGATTACTTATTCCTCGCAGGGTACTTAACTAAGATTTATTTAAAAATAATTCTCGTTTGAATTGACCTGGTACCCGCCTTTCAAAATATTCCCGGGAGCAGTTCTAGTATACACCCTTCACTCAAGTCTGATATACACCCTTCAGTCAAATTAGCTTGGGGGACCAAGGCAATTTTTTTTTAAATTTTGAATTTAAAAAAAAATTGCCTTGGTCCCCAAGCTAACTTGAGTGAAGGGTGTATACTAGAATTTAGCCTATTCCCGTCGGCGGCAAGCATGCCCCTTTAAAGGGGCATGCCCATGCTAATAAGAGGTGGTGCCCGGGAATTCAAAAAATTTTCCTAATCATTGAACTTCTGTACTGATTTTTCAACTTGGTTTCTAACAAAACCATACCTAAAATTAAATTCCAGGCCATGTTTTGTTAGAAACCGAGTTGAAAAATCTGAATAGAAGACCAATGATTCGGGGAAAAATTTGAATTCCCGGGCACCACTTCTTATTAGCGTGGGCATGCCCCTTTAAGTGTGAAGTTTCTAAAAATAGAAGTTTCTAAAAAATAGAAATTTTTATATTTTTAGAAGCATTTTATGTTACGCGGGTTGAGTAGAGTAACAACAGCGTAACACAGCCTGTGAGATAACGTCGATACCCCGAATATTCTCTTCTTGGAATGCTTGTGTAAAAAAAGTTTTTTTTATGTGAATAACTCTCTCTTCTATAATTTATCAATTTTTCGTTGGCACAGTGTCGACTTTTCAAACGCCTATTATGCTCATAATAAGCTTTGTAATTGTTGCATGTTTTTTTCTAACTTCATTACCGATTGCTTTGCCTAATATTCTAGCGACATGTGTTATAGAACAAAGAGTCTGCGTTAAAGCGGATGCTGTGTGCTCTCTAATTTTTACATTGGCTCTCGAACAGCAATAGCTGAAGATGATATTTCATTGGTAAGAACCAAATTTTTTTACCAAGTACTTTTTAGTTAGTTGTATTTAGGAATCCGTGTGGAATTATATGTGTTTTCTGCTCTTACGTATTCTTGTTCTATGCAGATTATGTGGTAACAATATGGCTCATCTTGCCGACTTTCGTCGAAACGTATGGTCCGATTATCATTTTCTTTCAAAACATCTTCATATTAGAATTTGGGGTGCGGTTCACATCTTGGCTTTCAACGGATTGCTTTTCCTCGCACTGCTTGCCCATATGCGTGCCATGCTTACGGATCCTGGAATTGTACCGGTGACGTTAGAAGTGACGTGAGTTCGTCATTTAGGATTGTATGACTAACTCCTCACGATATTGTAGAACGTTCAACAAAGGAAAGCATCAGAAAAAAGACATCAAGATGATGATGGACGATGATGAAGACGAGGAAGACTATTGCACAGATTCGGATGAAGAACGGGCTCAAAGATCCCATTTTGTCGTAAGTTTTTTTCAAACGAAACTAATATTTATTGTCTTTATTGTCTTGTATTTTGATGAGCTCGATATTAATCCAGGGCCTTGTTTAGGGCGGAGACTGGACTCTTTGCTCCCGTTGTGAATCGTTTCGTCCACCGAGAGCTCATCACTGTCGTGTATGCCGACGCTGCGTTCGCAAAATGGATCACCATTGTAAGTTTCGTTAAAATCCTTTTTTATTACTGGTTTATTTGTTTTAAGGCCCTGGGTCAACAACTGTGTTGGTGAATTTAATCAGAAGTGAGAACTTTCTTAATATTAACCCTCTTTTGTCGGCGTCTCGGGAATGCCTCTTTTTAATAGGTTTTTGCATTTTTTTGTAAGGATGCCAGGGAAGAAAGTAACAATGGCAGAAAAAAAACCAGAAAAGTTGAATTAGGAATTTGGCGAAATTCGACCAGCCGGCTCAAAGCGGTAAAATTTTAAAAACTGAAGCTATTTGATGTAAAGTGATCTAATTTTTTCAACAATTCTCTGAACACCGCCAATAATGTCATCAAAAGTTTTAAGAAATACAACGTAGAGCGCTACTTCGCACTTTTTGCATATCATTGAGCGCTGCTTTATTCATTTTGCGCATCTAATATGCGAAATGATTGCCTTTCCAAAAACTTGTCTTCTAACGCGTATTTTACAATGCTCATTTATTTTTAAAAATAAGTTCGTGATAAGCACAATAAGAACTTGATAAAAAAAATGACACTTATATGTTAAGATGCATTGTTTTCTGCAGGAATATTGCTTTCCAATTGCATAAATACAGGGTGTTTCAAGAAATGTGGACACTTTTGAACGTCCGTAACTTTTTTAGAGGCCGTTTTTTTGAAATTCTGTGAACTCAGATCGACTTAGCATTCGATAAGAGTCCATTTGGTATATAATGTCAAAACACGATTTTTGCTTGATCCCCCCTATGATTGTGGTCTTGGACTGTGGATGGCCTTAGAAGGGCTAGGCCTTAAATCGAAATAAAAAAAATAAAAAATTGAATAAAATAAAATCGAATTTCGACAGTATATACCAAACAAATATTTATCGAATTCTGAGTCGATCAACGTTAACATAATTTCTAAAAACGACCTCTTAAAACAGTTATGGGCGTTTAAAAGTGTCCACATTTCTTGAGGCACCCTGTAAAACGAATGTAGATAAATTTCCTTCTGAACGTGACCAGGTAGTATTATTTCGGATCAATTTTCAAACTGGCCAAGTTATTGCCAACCGGCAAAATAATGTTAAGTAGCACGATGTATACCAAAATCGTTTAGGTACTTCTTGCAGTTCATATTTTATGTGGCAATTCTGGCTGTATACTCATTATGTTCGCTTTCTCATTAAGAATAAAGTCGATTTTCTGAAAGGCTTTTAGACTGATTGTAAGCTCTTGGATGATGCACGATGAATTCGGGTCAACTGGTGAAAAAGGTGATCGAAATGCCTACCATCTTAAAGTGTAAGCGAGTCTTTTAATGATTTGAAAAATCCGCATGTTATTGTTGCAGAATTCACTCCATAAGTTTGGGAATTGAGAGTTCTCTATTCGGTTTGTTTGTGCTGGCGGTTTCGTGTGATCAGCTCCAAGCAATCTTCAATGACGGTAAAGAATTTGTTGTTTGTCTTTTAATTTTTTGATCCAGAACCGTTAATAATCTCAGAAACAATAGTCGAAGCGTTTCAAAGACGCGGAGGTTACAGGAAACGCATGAGAAGAGGAAAACTGGCTCTATTGCAAGATGTTTGCGGAAAAGGTAAGGTGTTTTTACTTATAGCGCTGACAAACACTAGTAATGTGACTAGGAGGGATGCATAGTGTGAAAGCAAAAATTTCATTCAGCCTTTCCGAGATGACGATGTTAATCTTGACTACAGTACACTCTCTATTTAGCGTACTCTCTTGGGACCGACTCTAGGTGTACGTTAAAGGAGGACAGACTTTAGGGGGGATAGAAAATGGAATTTTGCAAGCTTACTGTAATTTAATTTGTGTTTTGAACCCCTTATTTTTTTACACCGATCGATATCTCCATGAATCCAAAAAAAAAGTTCCAGACTTTTAGAAATTTTTGGAATTTTTTTAAAGGATTAATGCTGTCGCCGACAACGAGAATTTCGAATATTTGAGTTGGACACTTTTTCATTCCAGAATATTTAGAATGATTTTATAGTAAAGTTATATTTAAATTATTTAAAAAGCAGAGCCGGCGTTGGGAATTGAACCACTAACCACGTTGACCACACGTCGTCGCTTTACCACTACACTAGGTAGTAACTTGTATGCTTACAACTATTTTGGCCTTCGTAATTTTTTTACAAGGCAATTGCACATTCGAAAACATTGTGCCAAAAATTATCAGATTAAAAAAGTGTCCCGCGCGCATTCAAATATTTTAAATTCTCGTTGTCGCCAACGGCAATGGTCCTTTAAACTTTGGTTGTTTTTGTAAATTTTACTGGTAAGGTCAATATAACCTTATTCTCAAAATGTAGTCATCCTTTTTGGCATCATTTTGAGTATAGTCTTGTATCGCATGTCTACTCATGTCTCTTCTTGTCATGTCTACCATAGCTCCGATAAAAACGTAAGTTCTGAAAACTACCAATGCACCCAAAAATTGGACATTAATTGAATTTTTTTCGGAAAAGAAATTATTTTGCAACTTTGATCTGATTTTTTTTTGCCGGCGGATCGTCGTGATATCGATTGGTGTAAAAATAAACGGTTCAAAACAAAAATTAAATTAACTTAAGCTTGCAAAATCCAATTTTCTAGTCGAAATACCCCGCCCCCTAAAGTCTGTCCTCCTTTAAGGGGGGGGGGGAGGAAAGCCATTTAGGTTTGACAAAGTGGCTTCCATGGCGCAGTGCGTAAGTGCTCGCGTTTTTTGGCCCAAAATGGTGTTTTTTGGTGTTGCAGGTTCAATCCCACGTAGTGGCTCTTTTTTTTTGGCTTTTTGACCAGTTTAGAGGTAATTTGGGTCGCTGATCCCGAATCTGGCGTCAAAAAAGTCTAATTACCGTATTTATTCTAATAGACGCCCACTCTCTATTTGACGCCCACTCTCTAATAGACGCCACCCTAGAGGGGGGTTGAAAAAATAGACGCCCACTCTCTAATAGACGCCACCCTGCGCCGTTTTATCTCCATCTCTTTGGTGCCGAGTGGTCGAGCGAAACTTCAGCAAGCGCGGGAGGGCAAAGAACTGGCTAAGCTGTTCGAAGAAGTCGATCTGGAGGAGGAGGTTGAAAATAATGAATTTGAAAGCGATGTATCTCTCGAATTGTAGATTTGTTTGTCTGTTGGAATAAATGAAAAATGTTATGGGAGAATTGTTATACCGAAGAGATGTTATAAAGAATGTTACTCTAAAAATGTTGCATAAATTTCAAAACGCCCACCCTTTGAGGAAAGTTGAAAAATAGACGCCCACTCTCTATTGACGCCCACTCTCTAATAGACGCCCACCCCCGAGGGGGTTGAAAAATAGACGCCCATGGGCGTCTATTAGAATAAATACGGTACCTCTAATGGCAGAACAAGCCAGAAAAATAGTGTGCCCCTACGTGGGATTGAACCTGCAACATTAAAAAACACCATTTTGGGCAAAAAACGCGAGCATTTACGCACTGCGCCATGGAAGCCACTTTTCAAACCTAAATGGCTCCCCCCCTTTAAATAGAATTGTGCTTTGTGTAGAATGTACCTTAAAGGGGCATGGTCGTGCCCGATGGGGAGGAAAGGCGCGAACCAGCAGTTCTTTCTTTGCTTGATAAATTTTCACATTCGTTCTCCTCTAGATTGTTTAAGTTTTCTGTCTAGTTTTTAAAAGCAGTATAAAGTCATCTATATGAGATTTTACGCAGAACAAGTGAGAAATGGGACGATTCGAAGAGAACTTCTGGTTCGTGCCTTAACGCACGGGCATGCCCCTTTAAAGGAGCATGGTCACCTGTTTTTGGATTTGTTCCTGCTTATTCAAAAAAAAATTACGAATCGTTCAGATTCTTCAGATTGGTTTCTATCTAAACAAAGAATAGAATTTAAGTTTAAGTTTTGTTGGAACCAAGTTAAAAATTTTGAAACCAAGTTAAAAATATTTTAAGTTTAATGATTCGGATTTTTTTTTGAATCGGCGCTGACAAAATTATTGACAGGGACCATGCCCCTACAAGGAGAGATAGCACTGCATGATGAGTGTTCATCGACTTCAGCCTGTCTTCTAATTTTCTATTTTTCGCTGGGGTTTTCTTAAGCTAGTTCGCAATGAGTGTCAACTTGAGTGTGAGATTTGGCGTGTTTTTAACGCGGAAGACATGTACTTTTTTTCATCACTGAACTTTTTTTCTGTTGGTATTCAGGCCCTCATTCCGTTGAGTGTCAACTTGAGTGAGGACCTATGAATTTTCACCCTAATTTTTTTCATTAGATGATGCTTGTCAATAGCTTATTTGAAGCCCTGAATATTAGCTGCAAATTGTTACCAGCAAAAAAAGTTTCATTGAAAAAAGTACATCTCTTCCGCGTTAAAAACACGCCAAATCTCACACTCAGGTCAACACTCATTGTGAACGTGCCTTAATGGTGATTTCTATGACAAGAATATGGTTTTAACCTAAATTATTGGAGTAATAATAAAGCCAAAAAAAAGTGTCATTGTGTGGTTAAGCTATTTTCCGTCGAAATGCACATAATTCTTGAATATTGCAGGACATTGGTGTCTGTGGATCCTTCCATGCAACTCTCTTCCATCCAATAGAGATTTGATCCGCTTCGCCAAGATTGGAAGGATCGCTAAAAGATTTGAAGAGGATTGATGTCTAATACCAGTTGTATGCGGGATCGATTTGTTTGCTGGTCTATAGACTATGGTAGGATAATGTCACTCTTTCTGTATATTGTTGATTAGGCGCGTTGAGATTGTATTTCGAATAAACTTGTTATGCATTTCGCCATGTGTTTATCTGAAATTATGTCTTTTTATTTTTAGGACATTGATCTGATTGAATAGTCGCTAACCCTCAAATGTGCACATCATGAGGCAGCGAATATATTTGATCACAAGTCAAAAGCGAATTTTCCAAAAACACCAAAATTTGACGTGAGATTGGAGCATATGGGTGTCTTATATTATGGGACAGTGCGTCATATGGATGTCCCATATATGGGACATGTTTGTTCCTATCTAAGGTCCGACACTTTTTCACCTCAATTTTTTTAAATTATCGCTGGTAGTCTTTAGTTGATCTCGATCCAAAAATCGCAAGGATTCCGATTTTGGCAGTCGTTTTTCAAAAATCCTGCAATTTCCTTTTCAAATCCGCGATATTTTGAAAAACAGGAAGTTTGTTTTTTAAGATCGATGCCTTTAAGTGAAGTTAGGAGCAATCTGAGTAATCACCCCACTCTATGTGAGCATAACTACCCACTTAATTTGAATGTTTAAAACATTCTTTATTTAAGTAATAAATGTATAATATGTCTTTTCTTATTGTTTGTAGCCATTGTTTAGATGTATTTTCTCTTTATAAATAACTTTTTTATACTCATATCTTGCAGATGGTTATACTCATATTTAGTGGAGTGGTTAGATGGTTATACTCATATTGAGTGGGGTTACACTCATATTCAGCCAAAAGTTGCATAATTTTAAAAAATCGACTGGTAAAATCAGAATTACTTGCAATTTTTGGGACTTGACTGAGCAAAAAAGTTGAAAAATTGTCGAAATAGAGACACTGTCGCGGAGCTTTTAAAATAAGCGGAAGACTGGCTGGACATGGTTATTTTAGGGTTGGTTGTTAGTAATTACCCGGAAAAATACTTTTTCGGGAAATTACCCAACCCTAGTTTATTTTATGAAATGGCGCCAAACGCCGTCTAAAACGCAAAATGTCGTACACCGGTGCCGGACCAGTGCAACCATTGATTTTCTGGTCCTAAAAATTACAAGGATTCTGATTCTAACAGTCGTTTTTCCAAAACTACTCAACTTTCCCATTATACATATACGAAACACCTTAACGGCGCACGATCCCATATATGTGATAATTCAATGGCGCACTGTTCCATAAATGGACAAACTTGAAACAGGTTTTCTCAGCCATTATTAAAGATATCGATGTCCAGTTTTTTTTATCGTACTGTGATGCGGGTGAACAATAATGGTGTTTAAGAATAATTTATAATTTTTCCTTCAGAAAAATTAAGAATTTTTTTTTTCAAAAACGTGAATTTCGGCCTTTTTGAACGAATCAATTTTTCGTTACTTTTAAAACAATGTGCTGCTTACAAGCAAACATACGGTAGTGACGATGCGATTCGGAAAAAACCCTATATACCATTCGATAGAGAATCGAAAATGGATATTTTCTGCGAAAAAGTCAATTTGGGGGTAAAAATGCATTTGAAAGTTGAGTGAAATTGTTCAGCATATATCTGATGAGATCCCAAATGAATGTGTGCTTCGGTAGTCTAGTGGTTAAACGTTCTGTGCTCGAGTGCCCTCTCCAGTTCGAACCCGCATGGACGCTTTTATTTATTTTTGTTCTATTTATTTTTTGTTGTGTTTTTATGATTTTAATGATTTCATAATTTTGGGACGCAACAAACTCGCCAATGCAAAAGACTCGCCAACGCCATAACTCGCCAACGCGAAACGTCGCCAACGTAAAAAGACTCGCCAACGTCAAATCTCACCAACAGCGAAACTTGACAATGGCAAAACTTGCCAACGAAAATCTCGCAACGCAAAAAATTCGTCAATGGAAAACTCGCCAACGCAGAACTTGCCATTGCGGAACCCACAAAATACATTTTAAATCTTTTTTTCAGGAATTTTTGAATTTTTTTATCCTGTATTTAGAAGGTGCGTAGTCGTTTAGTAACTTTTCGGTAAAATTACCGAAAAGTTACTAAACGCCTTACCATAACGCCAAGGATTTAAAATTCGAAATTCATTCTTAATTTTGTGCGGGTCGGTGTGTTTTCTTATATCTTTTCGCTCTCTCTATTTTTTTCTACTATAGTGATATACCGTATTCTCTCTATTAGTTCCACATGTGGGATCACTTTTCAATCGTCCGAAATCGGAAATATTTGGGGTCGATCTCGAGATTTTCGGGTGCTCAGCCAAAATCTAAAAAGTGGAATCAGATAAACTCATGGGAGTTAAGAAAATGCAATAAACAGCTTTGTTAAATTTTTTCTCTGAGCTGAGATACAGGTCCTCGAAGTTGGGGTGTGGGTTTAATAGAGAGTGTGGAACTAATAGAGAGAATACAGTAATGCACAACTTTATGAGGATCCTCTTGTGTCTAAGATTTCGCATCTTGTGTTAAGATTTTTTGCTTAGTTAACAGTATTTTTTTTTTAATTCCCCGTGCCGTTCAATAATTTTAAAGCAGGTTTTAACTCAACAGCTAAATCTCCCCAGGATGACTTGGGAAGATTGAGAAAATTTTGGGAAATCGCACCCGGAAGATTTTAGATGTAATGACTTTAAGTGGCACTGGATGTGCCTTTAACACCGAGCATCGGCTTACAATAAGCAGACAACGAGCAGATATGAGAGCGCGAGTGCGGGGACTAAGATACTGTTTCTCAAAAACCGTTTCGAACTGACCGTTTCGAATCGACCGTGCTGAAAAACGTTTCGAATTGACCGTTCTGAAAACCGTTTCGAACTGGCACCGTTTCGAACTGGCCCCTCCCCTGATTATTGCTATGGATAAAATTCGCAGATAAAAATCCGCGGATGTTTTCATTATTGCTACGGACATTCTTTTATCCGTGGATTTATCCCTATCCGTGGATTTATCCGCGGATATTTTGATTATTGCTTACCGGTCCAGGAGTCCCAAAGATCACGCACGACAGGCGGAGTTAAGATAATGACTTTTCATCAAATGTTTTTTTTGTACCGAAACGGTTTTGAAATTGGACAATATGTAAAAAATTTCCGGAGCTGAAAGTGAAATCGACCACGCCGAACACGAATTCGGTGTCAGAATTTTGGTTTTGCCTAGCAGGGACGTCAAAAATTAAAATTTCCGTAGAAATCTGCAGTTTAACAATCATCCGACACCATTTAGGTGGTACCTTCGAAAAGCAATTGTCAATTTTAGGGGTTTGTTGTGCTTGGTTTATTTTATTTTTTCAGAAGCCGACTTTTCCCAGCAATGCCAGAAATTGACGCGATACAAAACTTTATGCCGGTGGGGTTGGTGGCGCGTGCAAAACTATTGTCGGTCATCCCTTCGAAACTGTCAAACTTCGCTTGCAGACTGCTCGCGGTGAAAGTTCTGTCTAAAGAAGTTTGTTGGTGACGGAGTTTCATCAGGAAAACTCATTCGGGTAAGCTGCTCTTTGGTCTTCCTCACCCACTTTTTTTACATTTTCAGACATTGTACAGAGGTGTGTCGATTCCCTTGCTCTTTGGTGCACCATCAACAGCAGTATTCTTCGGGAGTTTTACTATCGGGCGTCAAGTGTTGTTCCGAGATCCATGCCGTCAGATGAATTTTGTCGAGAACTTTTGTGCAGGTGCTTTTGCCGGTCTTTTCACAACATTTTTGTTGATGCCAACTGAACGAGTCAAATGTATGATGCAGGTACAGAACGAAGCTATCACGCTGCCTGATGTCGTGAAGTGTCTGCGAAAAAGTGGTGGATTTCGCAGTGTTTATCAAGGTATGCCAGCAACTCTACTGAGAGGTATATAGTCAAACTTGTGTTCTTCTCGCATTCTCGCATTTTTTTAGAAGTTCCTGCTGCTGGCCTATACCTGTCGATGTACGATTTACTCAAGTCTCGTCTCTCTGGACCGGATACGACGCCCTATCTCCATTAGCTGTTACGTGGCTGGAGGTTTAGCAGGAGTATGTTTGTGGACTCTAATAATGCCGCTGGACTTAATCAAATCGCTCTCGCTAACAGCTCCTCATGGCAGAATATCC
>SADC01001115.1:0-16522 GCA_004194705.1 Ditylenchus dipsaci | reverse complement strand
TTGACTGAAGTTGTGATACATTGAGCTCAAGCATGGACAAGTTTTCTAATTTATTTTATTTCGATTTTTTGAGTAAACTTATTCCCAAAACGATTCCTCACATCCATGTCATTGAAATAAGCCATCACTCGCCTAAAAAACGCGCAAATTTACGAGATTCAACAAGGTTTTCGAAGATATGCCAAAAAAGTCATCTGGTTTTAAAACTTTAACCGACCTGATATTTCAATTTACTTTCAAAGCCTTGAAAAAGTGAGCTGAGGCGTGATAGCGGTGAATTTGCTACGCTTCGATAATTTAAAAATTGTTCGAAAATGCAAATTTTCAGGCGCATCATACAAAAGTTCTAATTTTACTCGGAAAAATGCCGGTTTTTACCTTTTTGGTATATAAGGGGTCTCTGAAAATGCAAAACTCGAGGTTTTCAATGCAAATGAAATTTGGTATAAATTTAGAGCTGAAGATGGTCTCCGCCAGAAAGATGTGTATCAAGCAAATCCGACTGTTTCTCCTGAAAGATGTCCATAGCGTGAGCTGAAGCAATCCTATGAAGGGAGCAGGGGAAAGCAGTAGCTTCCAGATAGAGGAACACAGCAGAATTTGGTTAGTCGAAAACATACCGTAGTTCTCCATATGAGAGGTTTTTTTCTTCTTGTGAGCTGCGTTCAGGAAATCATCAGCGCAGGGAAGAAGTAATACAGCTCTCTCAAAAGCTCTGAAAGAGACGAGTCAAACAGGTTTCTTTTGCCACAGATATCTCGGACTTGGCCATTAACGCTACCGCTTTTAGTGTTTCTATGCTACCGCCAGCATTATTTAAGCTGTTCTCATTTCAGGCATTCACTATATCTGCAGTCCGATAAATTGTCTCGTACAAGCAAAGGACTGCTCAATCAGGAAAAGTCGTCTGCATGAAGTGTATTAATGATCAGTCAATGCTGCAGCTGAAAGATTATCAGGCCACGTTTCGAAGCTGAAAGAGTCATCAAAAGTGCTGGTGTATCTTTTTGTCTTGCTCAGCTAACATCGGTTCTTACAGGAGAAAGCTCAAAGAATTTCTCTTGGCCCGAACGCTAGCATCAGAATTATCAGTTAACACGGGAATGGCTGTACGTCCTGATGGTATGTCCTTGTGCAGAATTTCACGCTGAGCACGATGGTGAAAAAAAATTGAAAAAAATTAACTCTACGGTGGTCAGCGGCCTTTGTGAACCATCAATGTCACGACTTTTGGCTATGCCACTTCAAAGAGGTAAAGAACGCCACTGTTTTAATATATTTTTTATATTTCATGTGCAAAAAAAAAGCGCAGATTGCGAGCTTTCAAAAGACATATTGTGGAGGTATTTATGACAATCATATGATAATTTTTGGCTCATAGAAACCATTGTGTTTTTTTTTTTCAAAAACGTTGTTCATACAAAAATATGTACAAATAAATGTGGAAACGCCGTTTTTAAGTTTATGGTTGATACTGTTCGACAGAGCAAGAAAAACTGCACCAGACAATGCTTTAAAGTAGCCTGCAATCAAGCTTTTCGAGTGTTTAGCAAGGTTCAAAAGTATATCCCAAAAGCATCTTGACCTGAAACTTCAATTTTGCTACATAAATCTGAAATTCTGACACTTAATTCGAGTGCAGCATGGTCGAATTACTTGGGAAACTGTCAATTGATTATCACAATCATTGTTAAATTCCGCTCGAGACAAAAATTATTTAAATTCAAAATTTTCAAATTTCAAATAATTTTTGTCTCGAGCGGAATTTGAAATTTGACAATGATTGTGATAATCAATTGACAGCTTCCCAAGTAAATCAACTATGCTGAACTCGAATCGAGTTTCAGAATTCCAGATTTATGTAGCAAAATTAAACTTTCAGGTCAAGATTTCTTTTTGAGATATACTTTTGAACCTTTGCTAAACACTCGAAAAGCTTGATTGCAGGCTACTTTAAAGCACTGTCTGGTGCAGTTTTTCTTGCTCTGTCGAACAGTATCAACCATAAACTTAAAAACGGCGTTTCCACATTTATTTGTACATATTTTTGTATGAACAACGTTTTTGAAAAAAACACAATGGTTTCTATGAGCCAAAAATTATCATATGATTGTCATAAATACCTCCACAATATGTCATTTGAAAGCTCGCAATCTGCGCTTTTTTTTTGCACATGAAATATAAAAAATATATTAAAACAGTGGCGTTCTTTACCTCTTTGAAGTGGCATAGCCAAAAGTCATGACATTGATGGTTCACAAAGGCCGCTGACCACCGTAGAGTTAATTTTTTTTCAATTTTTTTTCACCATCGTGCTCAGCGTGAAATTCTGCAGCCGTTCCGTGTTAAAATTCTTTATTGTTGCCATGTTATGTTTCGTCGTAAAAAAAATTCGTTTTCTGTGTTAGGTTTCTTAACCGTTTCTCAGTACTAGTTGAGGAGTGACTTACGCTAGAATCATCCACTATTTTCATTTTTCTAAAGCTTCTTTGATTGGTATGGATCGATTTCGCGTAGAGATTTCTTAGCCGTGACAATCAAACCTGGTATACCGTATTAACTCTAATAGCTCACGGAGGAGTGATTTTTTTGGATGCCCGAAAAAATGGAAGTTGATCTCGAGATTTTCGTGTTAAAATTCAAAATCAAAAAATCGGAATCGGTAAAATCGGTCACAAAAAATGATGGTTTGCTCATTTTGTAGGTGAGATTTTTTTGTTTTCACCATTATGAGGTTTTGGGTACCTTGACGTGGTTTAGAGTGGTTTAGGGTGGTTCAGACACATTCTAAAATTTTTCGAAAAAACAACAGGGGGGAGCCAAAGCAACTTTTGAATGAAATAAATTGACGAAACGTCTATTTACCGTAATTTTCTTATGAAAATGTGAAATGGCGGCCAAATGAGTTGCGGCCGAATGAGTAGTAACCGTCTCGAAGGTTGTAGATCGAGGTTAAACTGTATAACACAACTCAGTCATACATATCGTAGTTATTAGCCATGCTGCATACGCATAGCCCTTAAAGGAACCTGTCTCTTCCTTATCATGGGAATTTGAAAGGTTTGAATGCGTGCGGGACCACACACATTTTGTCAATAATTATTCCGAATTATTTTTTTGTTTGCGCTGATTGCTTAAAAAACAAATTTGAAAATTTGTTCAAAACTGAGAACCATTGGCTAGTCGATCCCAACGTCACTTGACAATGCCAGATCTGACAACTCATCCGACTTGCACTGCTCTACAACTGTCACTTTCATGATAAGACATTATATCGAATAGAACATAACGTTTTGAATTCAAAATGCAAATAAAAAAATAATTCAAAAACATTATTGACAAAATCTATGCGGTCCCGCGCGCATTCAAAACTTTGAAATTGCCATGATAAGGAAGAGACAGGGTCCTTTAAGAGAAAAACTACAGAATGGGAATCTCAATGAAAATATATACTTTGACAAAGTATACAATACAATATTAATATAAATTATATCATAAATATTACCATAAATTGCAAAGTATACAATTCAACAAATTTAACAACAGCTGACTACAGCTAGTAATTGTAGAATGAAAGCGACCCATCAAAGATTAGTCAATTTCCTTTTTTAACGTTTCTGTACACTGTTGTCGCGGTCATAATGAAACCTGATGCGCCCTGTTTTTAATAGTGCTTTCTCAGTTGTGCAGAGTAACCTGTTTAATTATTAATTCGACATTTAATTGCGACCGCTTATGTGTTTATTTCGTTACCACAGCGAGATTAACAGAGTTCACGTTTGCTGATGCCATCAATCAGATAGAGATAAATTTGTAATGATTGTTTCAGCGTTCATGAAACACGTTCGGAAAAAAAGGTATGAGATCATTTTCACATGGCATTAGACAACCTTAATTTTTCTTATTCAAAACTTTTCATCAGGTTTGTTGAAGAATCAGTTTTGAGCAGTCTTTTGCTGAGCCTGTGTAACGCGACAACACAAAAAAAGATGAGATTATACAACTCATTTATCTTTAACGAATAACAAATTCTTTGACGATGATACTTATATTTTTCGAGACGCATCAACGATTTCTTCATGTTCTCAATGCGTCGACAGATAGAATCCAGATCGCCAGACAACTACCCAAAAACCTAAAAAAATGTGCATATAATGTCTTTGTCAATTAATTTGTGGTGAAAGCCGAGTTGTGTAATCATCAATTTGAAAGTTTTACAAATCTTTTGAGCTTCTTCTGTAGCAAGCAGTGTGGCCCACACACGACCAAGTCTTGGTCGTTTTGGTACGTGGTTGTTTTGGTGCAAAATTTTTCGTGCTGTTACCAAAGAATTTCTTACCGAAATAACCACGTATTAAAAAATCTCTTACCAAAATACCGTTTTTCGTGCTGTCACCGAAAAATTTCTTACTAAAAATCTCTTACCGAAACAATTCTCACTAAAAAATTTCGAAACGACCAAGTACCAAAACGACCAAGTACCAAATTGGCGCTTATATTTCGGTGTACAGCTAAAAGAAGGTCATCTGAATTACTTGTGAACTGTGTTTCTATGTTAGTTTGAGTCAAAATCAGAAAAAGATGACATCATGCTATACTTCGATGCTTTTTATTGCTTTTGCTATTTTATTTATTAAAAAAGCTGATGCAGGCGGATCTGGGTCTACAGCAAAAAGTATCTATTTTTTTCAAAATGTCTCGGAATATAGATTCTTCATTTTCGGGAGTTCCTCAAAAACGTTCTTCACTCGAACTTTGCTGAAATGATACTTAAATGCTTTATTCGACATGAAATCAATTTTTTTCTAAAAAGAGCAAAATGAAAAACTTTGAACATAGTCATGAACATGAACATAGTTTTGCTAACCAGAATATGTGAACGTGTGTATTTTTACTTCAAACCTCCGATCCCGAATCGGTGAATTTTTCTGAATTTTTTGAAAAAAAATAGCATAATATGATTTGGTTTGCGAAAAAGTAGAAATAGGTCACGAAAAAGATTATTCATCTCACGAAAAACTTAAAACTTAAATATTTCTAAGTTTTTGTTATAACTTTTTGTTAACTTTCTCAGTATTGTGTAGCCCAGGATCTCAGTTTTCTAACAAGCTATCAACTGACCAAATGATATTTCAAAAAGTTGGAAGAAAAGGTCTTTGAATAGAGCAAATTCTTCCGAAAATTTGGTCCATTTGAAAACCTTTTCCTTTAACTATTTGAAATATCATTTGGTCAGTTGATGACTTCTTAGAAAGCTGAGATTTTGGGCTACATGCTATTGAAAAAAAATTAAAAAAAATTAACATGAGATTTAGAAAAAATGCCAATTTAATGTCAAATTTGGGTTTTCGTGAGATAAATAATCTTTTTCGTGACCTATTTCAGCTTTTTCGCAAACCAAATCAGTATACGCCAAAAAAAAAACGCTCACCACTGGCAATGAGACAACACTATTCTTATTGCGAAATTCAAGACTATTTTCCAGTTCATAAACATTTGAATATTAAAAAAAAGTCGCTGCAGGGAATCGAACCCACTAACAACTTTGAGCAGGCGCTACTTCCCCACTGCACTACCGTGTAGTTACTCGAATTCTTTTAGCTAATTAAGTTCATTTCACAAAAAATAAAATATTCAAAAAATATTGTTTTTGAATTTCATGAACACTTTCGGAATGAAAAAAAAGTGTCCTGTGCCCAATCAAACGTGTCATTGCCAGCAAGGGCCATGATCTTACAAGCATTGACCTAAAATCATTTTCTATGCAATGATTTTCTCGGAAAAAGCTGTGGTTTTAAAACACGAGAATGACACATAGTGTCCGTTAGATATTAAAATATATTACACACAGACACAAATTTTGGACCTAATGCGACCCAAATCAGAAAAATGATCGCTATCTTAAGTACTCGATTTCCAATACCGGTTTATATCGCGCTCTTTCTCATTTATAGCACCTTTAAAAAAATCCCGTTACACGAAGAGAGTTACAAGAAAAGTAAAGTAGATAAAACTTTTTAAGGATGTACAATGAAAAAACAAGGCAATACTATTGTGTGCAGTAAAAATAACATAACAATTGGGTCACTGAACTATTCAAAAAAAATTATTATCTGTTTATTGACTCTATTGGGATTTCTGATACTGATAATCAAGAAAAGGATTACAGTGGTATATTACTTGAATATTTTGAGAAAAAAGTGGCTAAAGGATACAAAGTACGAGTAGAAGCTGATGAGTTTTATCGAAACATCGTGGATATGAAATAAGTAGTGAAGGCCTCATGGAGAAACAGCTGTAACACCAATAGAGAGTTCTCATATTCCCTTTATTCTATAATTTCACTTTGTCAAAAGCTTTACATTTTATTATATGAATTTTCATATTTTTCACGTTTGTATCACCAAGTTTATATCGCAACCACAGAACTGAGTTTTTAAATATAAAGTTTTTTCTCTGCAATTTTCATTTCATTAAGCACATATATTACATAAAATTTTTAAAATTGACATTGAAAGCTTTTAAAGATGCACGCAAGGGGTGCCCAAAGATCAAATTTGCTCAAATCGACAAAAACATGACTAAAATAGTTAACAAAATGACAAGTTTTTATCTAGCTCCGGCCAATAAATTGACACTCTATACAATCTAAACAAATCGAAAAATGTCATTTAATGTTCTTTTTCAACACGAAAATTTTTCCTTTGAATAAAAAGGTAATGTGGCACAGGGATGCTTGTGAGATGATCCATGGTACTTACTAACTAGTCACTACTAACTAGAGTTTTTTTCAAACAAATGAATAATTCATGAAAATAAGATAACTTAAAAGATAATGATTAAGCCTCAAACTACTAATATTTTCAGACCACAAACAGACGGCATGGGTTTTTTCGACCCATACATATTTTTATCCAGATTTTTGATATTATCGGTTTTTCCTGTTATTTGAAAAATCGAATATACCTACAAGGGCTTTAAAATACGATAGAGCGCCGTTAGGCGCCTGTGGACCCTAGTGAGAAATATTTTAGTCAATATATTATAGGAAACTTATAATAATAATAATAATAGTGTACCCAGAAACAAAAGCGCCACAACTTGCTAATTCAAAAAAACCTTATGACATCATTTTATACCTGAAACACTCAAAATATGAATGCTTTATATAAGATATGAAATAATTACGTCAAGAAAAAACGATAAGATAGGAACGAAGTACGAAAAAAGTCATTAGTCGTAAGGAGCCTCACCGTATAGTAAATTTTAGAGGGAGCATATTTAAAATTTTTCTTTGTTTCAAAAATGATATAAATCTTCAAAGAGATCAAGGAAAAGACATTCTATTAAGTATATACTATAAATTTCATAGGTCAGATAAAAAAAATTGACGCTATTGTCATAACACACCTCCCCCAGGCCAAAAAAAGGCTACCGTAATATACCCCTCCCCCAATAATATTTCGGGTACCCCAAAAACCATACTTTTTTTTTGGAAAAGTGGGGAAATTATTACGTGTTGTCCCTGAGCCTAATGCCTACGGCCAGAAGCCTAAGCCTGAGGGTTAAGCGTAATTCCTGAGCTTAAAAATTATTGGAGGCGGGGGATATATTACAGGAGGGTTTTTTTGGGGTATATTACAGTAGCGCCAATAATTTGCATTATATCTTATAGATAAATTTATCGGTTCAGATAAATTTATCTGTTCAGTGCACCACGTCCAGGTACAATCCTTCCGGGGTTGTACCTAATCCTACCAGGACTTCAAAATCACATCGTCCCGTTTCAATGTAAGGTGACGAAACGTAAAGGGTGACGAAACGTCATGGACCGAAAATTTCGGGTTCTAGAGGTGGATACACATTTAGGTAAACAGTGCTGTGCATTTAAAATTTTTTGCTCTTGCTCAAAATCTTCCTGCGGTTCTGGCTCTTTACTCCCTATTGTCAAAATTTCGCTCTGAATTTTGCTTTTTGCTGGGAGCAGAGCGAAGCAAAGAGCAGATTTTTAAAATTTTCTCGCTTCACCTTCTTTGTTAATTGTTCAAACTTTAAATTAAAAATTGTCAACACAACTTTATTTGATCATAAGCATATTTATACCACTATATATGCCTTCTTGAAATACAAAATCACTTTCTTTTGATCAAATTAGTTCCAAAGCTGCCTTTGTGTCCAGATGTGTGCAAGGTCATTCGCGAAAAAGACTTTCCGCTAAAGCGGATGTCGCTAGTATAGAAAGTATAGATATTGCCAGTTACACAGTAAGTTGAAGCAAATGCAAACAACCACTTAAAAGGGTAGGGTCACATTTCATTTCGCGACATTCTATTTGGCGACATTTCATTTCGCAACATTTCATTTCTCGACTTTTCATTTCGCAGCTTTATGGGGTCTGAAAGTTATTTTTCTCTCAAAATTGATTTTAACGCTTTTGAACCCTTTTTCTTTCAAGTTCTGTGTTTATTTTATGAAAAACAAATGACTAAAATGCAAGTTTTACTAATTTTTTGGAAGTCAGTCATTTTTTCAAGAAATTTATTTTGTCCGAAAAGCCAAATCTCAAGGCAAACCAATAAAAAGAATTCGAAAAATGGCCTTCTCACATTCAAAAAGTTTTCTACCTGTTTCACATCATAAAAATTTCTTTGGAGCACTTTTATTCGTATTCTCGGATTTACGGTGAAGTGAAATGCAAAAGATTCTTTAAACAGTGAGCTAGAAGCGGAAGTTTTTTATGGAAATTGCTTATTTTTTTCCGTTTTCTTTCCGTTTCCGATCTTCCAAAATTTTATTTTGATTTACGATTTTAAGATTTTCGGGCATCTAAAAATTAAACCAACCAAGGCTCTTTCACATCAATCGTGGTACTTATGGATTATTCGATGGGTTATAAAACCTTAATATCGACAAAAAATCATAAATTGGATACCGATAAAGCAATTCCTCTAGGTTAATTCTTACGAGAAATCTTCATAAAGGGATTGACCAAAAAAAGTTTTCCTATTTTTTTACTACAATAAATAAAAAACCTATTTAAAGTGTTCAACAACAAAATCCAACAAGTTATGCAAATTTGTTAACAACAAAATATCAACGAGCCGATTTTTTTTTACAAAATGACATATCCATCGTTGCCTTAGCATGACTTAGCTATGAAATACGTATGTGTTGAAATTAAAAGACTTAAAATATCCCCTTTTTACAATATTTCAATTTTTTCAATTTTAACGTCTTTCGATTTCAACACATACGTATCTCATAGCTAGGTCATCCTAAGTCAACGATGGATATGTCATTTTTTAAAAAAAATCGGCTCGTTGATATTTTGTAGCTTTTGAGCTGCGCTACGACGTATTGTTAAGACGTATTGTTTATTAACTTTTGATAGATTGTCAAGAACTTGATCAAATTTTTCTTTATTTATATTTATTTTATGGTGTGTCAAATATCTACTCCTTTAAAAATTGCAATGCAAAGCGTTGCTCAACGCTTCAGTAGTAAACGCGTAGTGTTTCTAATACTGAATTCTTTTAAAAAAATAGTCCCATATGGCAGTCGATTCCTCATTCGACAAAGATTATATGAAAATGTTACATAAATTAAATAAAAATTTGTGAAAATATTTAGTGAGTACGGATTTTTTATTCAAGTACGAGTACGAGTAAGAGCCTTTTTCAGCTCGTACTGCTAGTATGAGTACGACGAAATTTTATCGCGCGACATTTTCTTTTTTTTTAAAGATTTGTCGTGCGACATTTTCTTTGTAGAATGGCATTTATTTGGCTGGCGCTAGAGAGTTTAATTATAACCTCAGTCCAATGGAGGCTACAAACAATGGTTAGAGGCTACAAAGAAGGGGCGCGCCAGAAGGTTCAACATGTAAGATTAGGCGGCGCAGTGATTAATAGAAAGCATAAAATCACTTGATGAGTTTCACAAGCAATATCTGAAAGGAAAGTTTAGGGTTTAGGGTTTCAAAATGATATCTGACATATATTTGCGAAAAATGACCGAAAATTGGGCTTAAACACTAACATCTACCAAGAATCCAGGCCAAAATCCACTATCTCCAATTTAGAAGGACTGTCAAAACCAAAGTTTCCTGCCCTGAAGGGAAACTCTGTTAGTGACAATACTCCAGAATACTTTGAGTGAAAGTATTCCTAGTGAATGCGGGGTGGAAGTTCCTATTGAACTTCCTTCGGAATATCGAAACTTTAAAGAGTCGATAAACCGCCTAGAAAAATTCTCCGGTTTAAATTACACAAGCAAACAAAAACAAGATTTTATTTACTTGCAACACCAGTACACCAATATTTAATGCAACAAAATACAAAAATAAAGGCGCAAAATAAGCCACAAATGGTTTTAAACTCACAAGAGAAATCCGACAAAATAGCAATATAATGATAGATCGTAGAACCCAAATCCCACTAATTAGGCGGGTTATATACCTCACCAGCTCCTTTCTAAGGCGGTGGAGAGTTTCGGTCCATATGGCCGATGTCCAAATAGCTTTCCGATTTTATGGCAAAATATGATATCAATCATATTTTGCCGATAGCCGGAGCATGAAATGGTAAATCGGACCCTTTGTTTGACAGAAATTATAAATATCCTGTATAAAGGATATTTATAATTTCTGTCGTTTGTTGTTTAGCCCAAAGTTGAGAAATTATCAAAAACACTGACTAATGAACAAACAATAAACCATATTGCCTCATGCTGCCTACATTATTGCCCTTTCAACAAGCGGCTAATCTGTTTACCAGAGTTAGGTTGCAAATACAACCGACTACTTTGAGTAAACAACAAGCCACCTCCAGATGGGTTGATGGCAGAGATAACCAGAGAGTGTGATGTGCTGCTCTCTGGAAGTAGAAATGTCTACTTAAAATCATTTAATTATAATATAAAACTTATTTCTTTCGCTAAGTTTTATTACCAAAAGGACCCAAAAAACGGGCTGTGGAATTACAATTAAAAATGCATATTACTCTCATTGGAAATGCCTTGGTCCTACTCGCTCCGCGACAAGGACTTCACAACTTTTTTTCAAAGCCGCCTAGATTTTACGATTTGGTGCTTAAAAGAGAGATCAGATGTTGAATTTCAGGGTTTCAGAAAAACATCTGACATAAATTTGCAAAAACTGGCCGAAAATTGGACTGTAACCCAAACATTCAACAAAAATGCAGTTCGAAATCCACCATCTCCAGTTTGTGGGGACTTAGAAAGTTTTTCTCAAAGCCACCTCGATTTTTCAATTTTGTGCTTAAAAGAGAGCTGAGGTGTTAAATTTCCGGGTTTCAGTAATATATTAAACATAAGTCAGCAAAGAAAATGGAAATGTAAGTGTATGGTAAAAAGAAATTCGACTGTAATTCACAAACATTTAACTGAGCATGGAGGCACTGAATTATCCAAAAAAGTATTTTTTTTATTTTTTGAAGTGCCGAGGCCCTGGGTCTCTGTCTGCCATTGATTTATCAATAAAACTTGACTATGCATACCAGCATCCAGCCTTTTTCATAGATCTAATCGTTTTTCATTGAACCACTTAGAATGCATTCTTATTTCGGAAGAGTGAACAATAAAAAGAGCAGTATCTACGTATCTAGTTATTGTTGTCAAGTCCACATATTTAAGAAAGAATTCAACAATTTTGCTTTTTCGAACACTTGTCTGATTTGATTCACAATGGAGAGTGAAGAACAACATCTACGTATTTGGTTGTTTTCAATCGATTGGGACATAATGGCGGCTAACTTATGGTTGAGCGGGTCGAATGAAGTCCTGATATAATATCCTGATATATTAAATAATTTTTTATGTTTGTGATAATCTGGCTATGTTTCATTTTTTATCCAGAAGACAAATCGAAGAGATTGAATTCGACATATCAAATGGCTTTTTCGTCGACAAAACAACCATATTCATTCCTCAACCATATTCATTACTTAACTGTATTCAGTGTTGTCAATTTTGGTTACTAACTTGCCTGCTAAAAGCTTTTGGTCATTTTTAGCGGTTTCTTCAAAAAGCTTTTTTGGCATACTGCTAACAGGAGTTTTCAGGAAAAGCATTTGAAAAAAAAGTAAGAAAAGCTTTTTGCAAAAGCTTTCGAGGTCTTAACCCATTTCTGCCGGAATTAATTTCCAAAAAAAAAAGATTTTTTTTGATTTTTTTGAAAAGGTCATATATAGGGGTAAAATTATCGGTTTTATAATAAAAATGTTGTCAAAAACAGTATTTGATAAGTAAAAACGCAAGATTTAGACATTTTTATTTTATTTTGTCTTGCAACTATTCTTTCCTGTTACTTTTGTTTGCATTTGCAAAGTGTAAATGTTTTTATTGTTTTCTTAGCGTGAATCACCTTAGAACAAATAATATTCGAGGAGATACAATATTGTATAGAGATGGGCGAGAATCTTATCACCAACCTTATTCAACGGCTTTCTTTGTATGAGTCAGACGACGTCGATGTTACTGGAATGGAGATAGATAGATAAATATCACACTCGACTGACTCCAGGTGAACTTTATAAACATTATAAACTAGTGATTACTTTATTCTCTTTTAGGAGACAAATTTAGCAAGGCACGACCATTTTTTGAAAATTTGAATGAACAAGGCACACGCTCCACTTAAAGAGCATTTGAGCATCGATGAGAGCATCTGCCCATTCTTTGGCCGACATGGGAGGTGTCGACAGAATGGACCAAAACATCAACAACTACCGCGTTTCTATAGGATCCAAGAAGTGGTGGTGGTCATGCTTTTGTTTTGGAGTAGACACTGCTGTCCACAATGCCTGGCAATTGTGGCGAAAACAACATCCAAACACTCCATACCTCGACTTTCGCCGCTACGTTGCCACATCCTATTTGCGCACACATGCAAATCCGCCATCGCGTCCAGGACGAAAATCAGAAATAAAACAATATGACCAACTTGCTCACTGGCCAAAGTTTATGCTCACAACCAATTGATAAAGTGGTTGGCAACATCCTCGGATGAAACTGAATAATCAACTTTACTGTTAAAAAATAGGAATTTACACTACTCTTGTCAAATAAATATTATTATAAAAAATAACATATTTGTACAATTTGAATAGCAAAACTAGATCAGTTCCCAATTTGGACGGTGCGGAAACGGCGAAATTTTTTTTGAGACGGCTTTTGAGATGGCCCGATTTGGACGGGGCAGAAGACGGCCGAAAAAAAATTCAAGACGGAGGCCGTGACGGAAAAAATTTGGAAGGGCGGAAGACGGTCAAAAAAATTAGTGAGACGGAGATGGGAACGGCCGTCCTATTTTTAGAGATGGGCCCCACTATGCTCTCTACACAACATAATTCAAAGGACCGGCCAAAATGTTATGTTTTATATAGTTTTATTTCAACTAGAGTTCTTTTTTTCCAAAACACTTCTAAAATTATGATATATAGAGTTTCTAAAAAAATAGCTTTACTAACAATAACATTCAATATTTGAACAAACGATCAGTGATTAACAATAAAATAATAAAAGAGACTCTTTTTTGGATGAATGACGGCTAAATTCCCGGCGTTTGGAAGCGTTTCGCTGGAAAACCTTGAGTTAGGCGGTTGCTTTTTCTCTGGTAACTGGCGGCACTGGCTCTTCTTCGACCACTATCACTTCGGTGTCACTGAAACAAAGAAGAAAAAAATTAAAAGCGAAAAGCGCTCTGTCTCTTCCGCATTCGCATTCGAGGCGTACGCCCCGGTTTCTGCCAGAGTTCCTTTTTTACCAATTGCCAGCTAAACATCTATCACCGAATTGTGGTCGAGAACTCCTTTCACTAGGTCCATTGCGTCCATTGCACAACAACAAATGAGTTACTGAATATGAACGCTTCTAATAGCCAAAATTCAAAACCCACTTCTTAAAAAAGAAAATAAATAAATCAACTTATGAATCAGCTCGAAGTTCTTCCATGCGATCAGTATCTCAGGTAATTAAGATAGGACTGCTTGAGTTTAACTCAAACCACTTGACTGGACTTGACCCTACTAGTCATTCAGCTTGTGGGGTCAAGTCAATTTTTAGTGCGTGAACGTTTCACCAAAAATACGCATATGCGTATTTTTGGTGAAACGTTCAAAAAACAGGGGTGACCAAGGCATATTTTTTGGACTGAACCCTCGCACACATATAGAACCAAAAGATAAAAGTGTGATATAAGCTATGTTTGAATATTTCCAATCGTTTTTATCTAACATAATTATTGGTATTGAAAAGTATAAAAAAATTCTATGGTCCGCAAGCTGAATAACTGGTGGAGGACAATTTTTATTCAAGCTTATAATATTGTACAGATTGAACTATAAAATCAATTTCCGCTATCAATCCCTCGAAAGATAGCGAATAGCGAAAGTATTGGTATCACTAAAAGTAAGTATTTGTCGAATACT
This sequence comes from Ditylenchus dipsaci, assembly GCA_004194705.1. Classification (NCBI taxonomy): domain Eukaryota; kingdom Metazoa; phylum Nematoda; class Chromadorea; order Rhabditida; family Anguinidae; genus Ditylenchus; species Ditylenchus dipsaci. The sequence continues at coordinate 2,075 of SADC01001115.1, read as the reverse complement.
GATAATCATCCAAAAAATAGGTCAATGAAAATAAGAAATAGATCCGCTCCTTCATAACCGCATGACTCTGAAAATTGCGGAGCCAGTGCCACATATAACACTGATTTTAATAAAAAAAATTTTCACAACTTTTCTTTCAAGTACAGAGTGACCAAGAACTTTGAAACACTCTGAACCGTCATAAATTTTTTTGGGTTTTTGCGTCAAATGCAAAAATTTAAAATTTGACTGAAGTTGTGATACATTGAGCTCAAGCATGGACAAGTTTTCTAATATTTTTTATTTCGATTTTTTTTGAGTAAACTTATTCCCAAACGATTCCTCACATCCATGTCATTGAAATAAGCCATCACTCGCCCTAAAAACGCGCAAATTTACGAGATGTCAACAAGGTTTTCGAAAGATATGCCAAAAAAGTCATCTGGTTTTAAAACTTTAACCGACCTGATATTTCAATTTACTTTCAAAGCCTTGAAAAAGTGGAGCTGAGGCGTGATAGCGGTGTAAATTGCTACGCTTCGATAATTAAAAATTGTTTCGAAAATGCAAATTTCAGGCGCATCATACAAAAGTTCTAATTTTACTCGAAAAATGCCGGTTTTTACCTTTGTGTGGTATAAGGGTTCTCTGAAAATGCAAAACTCGAGGTTTTCAATGCAAATGAAATTGGTATAAATTTAGAGCTGAAGATGGTCTCCGCCAGAAAGATGTGTATCAAGCAAATCCGACTGTTTCTTCCTGAAAATGTCCATAGCGTGAGCTGAAGCAATCCTATGAAGGGAGCAGGGGAAAGCAGTAGCTTCCAGATAGAGGAACACAGCAGAATTTGGTTAGTCGAAAAACATACCGTAGTTCTCCATATGAGTGTTTTTTTCATTCTTGTGAGCTGCTTCAGGAATCATCAGCGCAGGGAGAAGTAATACAGCTCTCTCAAAAGCTCTGAAAGAGACGAGTCAACAGGTTTCTTTTGCCACAGATATCTCGGACTTGGCCATTAACGCTACCGCTTTTAGTGTTTCTATGCTACCGCAGCATTATTTTAAGCTGTTCTCATTTCAGGCATTCACTATATCTGCAGTCCGAATAAATTGTCTCGTACAAGCAAAGGACTGCTCAATCACGAAAAGTCGTCTGCATGAAGTGTGTATTAATGATCAGTCAATGCTGGCAGCTGAAAGATTATCAGCCACGTTTCGAAGCTGAAAGCGTCATCAAAAGTTGTGCCATCAATGTCACGACTTTTGGCTATGCCACTTCAAAGAGGTAAGAACGCCACTGTTTTAATATATTTTTTATATTTCATGTGCAAAAAAAAAGCGCAGATTGCGAGCTTTCAAAGACATATTGTGGAGGTATTTATGACAATCATATGATAATTTTTTGGCTCATAGAAACCATTGTGTTTTTTTTCAAAAACGTTGTTCATACAAAAATATGTACAAATAAATGTGGAAACGCCGTTTTAAGTTTATGGTTGATACTGTTCGACAGAGCAAGAAAAAACTGCACCAGACAATGCTTTAAAGTAGCCTGCAATCAAGCTTTTCGAGTGTTTAGCAAGGTTCAAAAGTATATCCAAAAGGCATCTTGACCTGAAACTTCAATTTTGCTACATAAATCTGAAATTCTGACACTTAATTCGAGTTGCAGCATGGTCGAATTACTTGGGAAACTGTCAATTGATTATCACAATCATTGTTAAATTCCGCTCGAGACAAAATTATTTAAATTCAAAATTTTCAAATTTCAAATAATTTTTGTCTCGAGCGGAATTTGAAATTTGACAATGATTGTGATAATCAATTGACAGCTTCCCAAGTAAATCAACTATGCTGAACTCGAATCGAGTTTCAGAATTCCAGATTTATGTAGCAAATTAAACTTTCAGGTCAAGATTTCTTTTGGATATACTTTTGAACCTTTGCTAAACACTCGAAAAGCTTGATTGCAGGCTACTTTAAGCACTGTCTGGTGCAGTTTTTCTTGCTCTGTCGAACAGTATCAACCATAAACTTAAAAACGGCGTTTCCACATTTATTTGTACATATTTTTGTATGAACAACGTTTTTGAAAAA
>SADC01001114.1:0-18490 GCA_004194705.1 Ditylenchus dipsaci | reverse complement strand
TATTAGCGCAATCGCGAACCTCTGCCCGGTTTCCTAATCAAGGACACCAACTTCGAAAATTAAAGTTTTCAAAAAGTGGGCTTAAAAAGTGAGTGTTTCCCACAAGAAAGCGCGTCATAGGATGGATGGATTCTTGGAGAATTGCATTGTAAAACACGGTGGTGATCGGTTATTTACCCACGTGGTTTGGATACTTACTTGGTGTTTTCTACTATTATCTACGTGTTCGGTACATCCTAGTGGTTTCATGGTATCCACGTGGTTCAAGTACTCGCACTCTATGAGTGAAATACACAATGACACCAGTGATGTATTTTTGAGATTTTTCGCTCCTGCTCTTGCTCCGGGCTCTCGACTTTTAAAAATTTGATCCTGCTTCTTGCTCGGGCTCTTAAGTTTTCAAAAATTTGCTCCGGCCTTGCTCCTGTTCGGAGCCAAAGCCAGAGCGGAGCAAGAGCCAGAGCGAGAATTTATACATGACTGATGACCACTTGGTGACTACCTACAAATCCACATATTATATTACATTTTATAAGCATAGTTTATGAATAGTATATTGAATTTGAAAAGTTTCCCGCCTTTTTAAAGCAATTATCGCTGGCCAATCATAGACGAGAACAGCTAGGGACTTAATTGGTTTTAATTTTGTAGCTTTCAGTATAAAAGTCTAGCAATATTGTCTTTTATTCATTTATTGCAAGTAGCGCATCTCTAAGCCACCTACTTTTCTAATTATCTCCTTTCTATATTTGCGTATTTTCAATTTGTCTGTCTATTTGCAATTTTGTATGTTTTAAAAATTCTAAATGCATATGATCAAGAATATTGTCTGGTCTGTCTTACAAATCATTCTGTGCTTGTATCTTCAGATTTTTTATTAATCTATAACTCATGCTGTGAGACTTAAGGTTTAGAAAACTTTGTATGCGAGATATCGTATTTCCTTAATGAGCCCACCACTTCGACTTTGAGGACCTATATCTCAGCTCAGAAGCTTATTCCATAAATATTTTTTTTGCGTTTTTTAAACTACCACTGGCTCTACTGATTGCACTTTTCAAATTTGGTTTAAGCACCCGAAAACCTTCAGATGGACTTTAATGAATTTAAAAAAAAAAAGCTAGCGTAAAGACATATTAAAGGAAATATGATAAACATACTAGACTTTTTTCGGAGTTGTATACACTACTCTTTCACATAGTCTACTTTATTCTTCGAACATGATCCACTTCATATCAAAATTCGAGAGGAGCGCCAAAGGTTGGCTTGAGACCCTACTAAAAGTTTTTTTTGTAAAAAAGCTAGCTTGTTAGCATGCCTGAGACACAAATCACTCGAAAGTGACTGTAGATGCCTGAAAAGAATGTATACCAGAGTTTCTATGTGTAGATCCAGTATTCAAAACTATGTTCAAACATCTTCCTTTTCGCTATGAGCCGTGCTGAAACAAGTGAATTTTATTGGTCATTTGTTATCCTTTATAGTTCTTATTATTCCGAAGGTGACGTCGACACTTACCAGAGTTTCTATATGCAGTAGGTTCCAGTTAGCAAATTCGTACTTCTTATAGTTCCCCTCACATCCTCGGATTTTTAAAAGTGACCCAAAATCCCTTGCTGAACTCCTTTCATGATAAAAAAAGCGTTTCTAAAAACTTTCTGATTGAAAAATTTGGCGCTACCGGAGTATACCCCCCTTCCCAAATGAAATTTTTTTTAAAGTGTTTCCAAAACCCATATATCAACCTTCGAAAAATTTTTGTTCGAAAAAGACATTATTTTTAGTTTCTGATCAATGAAAAATTAAGTGGGCCACCTTAAAAATACCCTTTTTGACCATTTTTAAAAAGATTGAGGGCTGTTTCGGGATGGGAAAGGGAACAAATGGGCCAATTCAGTGTAAAAAGGAAGATGTTGAACACTTTTTGAATACTAGGCCTACGCATAAATAAACACTGGTATGCGTGCTTTTTCATGCATCCAGAGTCACTTTCGAGTGATTTGTGTCTAAGGTATGTGGGTGTGCGCATCTCAACTCCAAGCAACTAAGCGCCCTGCGCCCCCGAAGGGGGCGCAGGGCGCTTGAGAGTTAGAGATGCGCGCACTCACTTACCTTAGACATAATTCCGAGCAAGACTCTTGATCAAAGAGGCTCTTTTTGCCCAGCTCAGTGACCAAGACATGGTAAAACAGGCAATTGGTCGAAATTTAAAAATGCCCAAAACTCATTTTTATTAACCAGAACTCAAAAATAATGTCAAAAATCAAAGATAATGTCTTCATCATTATCGGCTTTTTCACTTATTTTAAAATAGTGTTTAAACGACTCCTAAGTAATTTTTATATGCTTAAAACGATAAGAAAATTATTTTCTAACATTTTTCCACACAGAAAATAGATTTTTGACCAAAGCTTGACTTTTTTGCCTTGGGAGACCAAGGCAAATTACCTTGTATTAAGGTATTCTACCCCGTTTTGGTCACTGGAGCTGGGCAAAAAGAGTCTCTTTATGCATTTTGAATTAAGAGTATTGCTCGGAATCATGTCTAAGGTAAGTGAGTGCCGAATATCCCCCAAGCCCCTTGCGCCCCCTTCGAAGCGCAGGGGGCTTGGTTGCTTGAAGTTGAGATGCGCACACCCACATACCTTAGACACAAATCACTCGAAAGCGACTCTGGATGCATGAAAAAGCATGCATACCAGAGTTTATTTATGCGGTGGGCCCAGTATTCAAAACTATGTTCAACATATTCTTGTTAGTAGGCGCTCTATGATTAGTGGCCCTTTTTATTCCCTTCCCCTCCTTATACAGCCCTTATTCCTTAAAAAATTTATAAGGCGCAATTTAAATTTTCAAATTTTGACTGAAAAAACCATGATACCCCCTGTGGTTCGAATTTTTTTTTCTCAGAACCGAAAAAAACAGCCGGCGTTCTCATGAAATCATGGTCGAGCAACACGAATATGATGTTATCTCCTCCATCCGATCACTCCCGTGGGGGGATTGTAACTCAAGCCACTTTTTTTATCGTTTTAAGCGTATAAAAATTACTTAGGAGTCGGTTAAACACTATTTTAAAATAAGTGAAAAAATATTTTAGAACAACAATCGAAATTTCAAATTAGAAAGTGTTCAGAAATGAATCCTTTATCGTGTAGTGCAGAAAAAATAAGTTCGAGTTCGAGGAGAATAAAGTTCGGCTCACTCTTCAAAAAATTTGAGTATGAGGGACCTATGAAAGTACCAAGAAATCTATCTTCAACTTCCTTTGTCTTCTTTGGTAGCAAGTTTTTTCGGTAACAATGGTACAGGGTGGTCTTTTATAATCTCCCTAGTTTGTTTTCGCCATAACTTTTTGAATTCGTGGTTTTTCGGCGAGATCTCTTTTTTATTCGAAAGAGCTGCTCTGCGCGAGCGATTGGTACCAAACATGAATTTCTAATCTCGGTATTTCTGTTCTGTGCTGTGGCTTCCTTCAGAATCGTCCAAATAATTGTCTTTGATGTCTTTGATGACACATGGAAGGAATGCCATCAAAGACGACTATCTGGACGATTCTGAAGGAAGCCACAGCACAGAACAGAAATACCGAGATTAGAAATTCAGAAAATATCCAAAATTTGTTGAAATTGTTGTTGATTAGTTTTGGTTTTTTTGGTGTTTCGAATAAAGTGTTATAAGCATGTTTGGTACCAATCGCTCGGCGCAGAGCAGCTCTTTCGAATAAAAAAAAGATCTCGCCGAAAAACCACGAATTCAAAAAGTTATGGCGAAAACCAACTAGGGAGATTATAGAAGACCACCCTGTATTTCAGGCAACAGATTTATAAGTTCGAGAAGTGATTTCGGGTCAGAAGTGATTTCGGTGACACCAGGCCATTTTTAGGCCATTTCACCTACACCGTTTTTCAAATTTTCGAGGCCATTTTACCTACATCGTTTCGAGAAAAATCTGACAGGGGGGCACTCGCACCATATTGGCACACTACCAGGCCTACCATAGTAACTTAGAGTTCTTTAGCTGCCTTTAGTTTTTAAGTTTCATCAAGCGAAATCGCAATTTTGGTCTTATCAAACCGGATTCCCCACAGAGTTTTGGCTAAGAAAAACTGGTTTTCACTATACCTACTCACTCTGCTACCACACCTACCCACTCAACATGCATGCCTACCTAGCCTACCAGCATACCTCCGCACCATATTGGCACACCTCCCCACCGCATTGGTACACCTACCTGGCATACCTACCCACGTGGCATACCTGCTGAATATTCTCGTAAACCTACCTTTTTGCATACCTACTACCAGGCCTACCATAGTAACTTAGAGGTTAATAAAAGCTTCATCGACAGTGGAGGGAAATTATAGTACCGATGTTAACGTATTTCATTTTTTTGACCAATTTCCAAGTTTTTCAACATCGACCATAGGGAAAAGAGCTTCTATAGAATTTTCTTGTCATACTTTTTGCTTGGATTCAATTGATTTCTCAGACTAGCCAGGAACACAAACTTTGAAGCTTGAAGGCTTGGAGTTGAGATGCGCACACTTAGACACAAATCACTAAAAAGTGACTCTGGATTTATGAAAAATACATACATACGAGAGCTTCTTTTTCACCAAAGTTTCTAGGGCCTTACATTTGAATCTATGTTCAAGATCATCCAGTCAGCAAGCCCTGTATAATTCATGAGCACCTCTTATTTCCTTAAAATCCTGATACAGCTCTTATTCCCTCTAAAAATTCAAAATGGCGCTATAAAATCATAATTTTTTATATGAAAATTACGATAACAAGTAATTTTTCATTATTTATAAAACAACTTACACCTATTTCACTTAAACTTGATCCACTTCAAGAACTTGATCTACTTCTGAACTCCAAGTTCTCAGGCCCCCTGCTTCATCCTTAAGGGCATACTTCAGGGGCGCAGGGGGCTTGAGAGTTAGAGATGCACGCACTCACTTACCTTAGACATGATTCCGAGCAAGGCTTCTCAGATATTGCAACGTTACAACAGGAAGACAAACAGAGGCTTAAGTACACTTTTTCTTATAGGCTGTCCACAATGGACCGTATCCGTGTCCGTAAGCGTGCTTTTTGTGTGAAAATACACGGACCGTTTCACGGCCCACGTTTACGGACACGGATGCGGACACGGATCCATTGTGAACAGCCCATTGGGAATCGAAAAGTCTCATCTGAGATCCAAGTCCCAACGCCCCCTGCTTCATCCTGAAGCGCATACTTCAGAGGCGCAGGGGCTTGAGAGTTAGAGATGCGCGCACTCACTTACCTTAGACATGATTCCGAGCAAAACTCATGATTGAAAATGCATATAGACACTCTTTTTGCCCAGATCCAGTGACCAAAACAGGGCAGAATACCCCTATGTATGGGGGTTTGCCTTGAGGGACCAAGGTAAAAAGTCAAAATTTTGGTCAATTTTTTTTAAAGAATGTCCTTCCGGCGGATGAAAACCTCTTTTTTGGCCTAAATAACGACCGAAGAAGCTCAAAAAAGTAGTCCCAACACACTTTTGGGAGGACTCGGTAAAAGGAATTACTGCCGTTACTTGTTTTATAAAAGAACATTTGGTCAAATTATTCTTTTGGTCGAGAGTAGATGTGTGCAAGGGCTGGCCTGGAAAGCCTGTTATACCTTTTTCCCAAGCTGGAAATCTCACATATCTTTACCTCACCATCTTGACCTTGAAGCTGTTTTCCAGCAATAATTTCATGCCTTCTAAATACAGTATCTACTAGGTGAAGACCAGTTTGCACCGTTTTTGACAGTGACATATGCACCAACAAAGCCAAGTGGTCATCCACTTGATGTAATCTGATTCCTTGGTAAATTTATCTCAGGTAATTGGTCCCCTGATAGGTTACAGGTTCGAATCCCGGTGGTGAGAATCATTTTTTCTTGACTTGCCACAGCATATAGATTGTTTTTATTAAAAGAGCAGTAAGCTTCAGGGTGGGTAGGAAAAACACCTGATTCCCGCCTTAAACGGATCTACTAGGTACCACCTAAAATCCTTGTAGGTACCATCTGACCAGCTGGATGTCCACCTGAATTAAGGGTGGTAGCCAACACCGCTGGTTTCGGGGTTCAGTGTGTGAAATTGAATTTTTTCCGTTTCAAACCTGATTCCTCACATGGTCTTACATATCCTAGCATGGTTTGTTTTGATTTAAAACTAATTCAGGCCATCCAGCTACACATCCGCCTGGTCAGTGATGCTCACCCAAGGATTTGGGGTTCGGGTGCGTAAAAATAGACTTTTTATCTTATCAAACCCAATTACCCAGATAATTTTACGTATCATAGGCAAAATGATTTTAATCTTAAAAAATTTATTTTCCAGGTCATCCAGCTGCATATCACCCTATTCCAGGTACCCGCCTCGAGTTTTGGGATTGAGGTGGCGAAAGTCGCAACTTCAGTTCTATCAAACCCGATTCCTCACACGATTTACGTTAGATCAAAGGACCATACTTGTTGATGCAAATCCAAAAACCAATCCAAAAACTAAAATTTTTGGGATTTGGAGACAGATGACCCCTCAGACTATGTACCTATTCTGAGGTATGGTATGTGCCTGGTATGGGTGTTGTGCCGAGAAGATCATTATTGTTTCTGATCAAAAGAGGGCTAGACCAAATGTTCGTTGACTAGATATACAATTGGCCAAACATTTTGAAATTCAAACAAGTGATTCTTCAAATACGTTATTTGATCAAAGGTCTTTTTGATCAAATAGTTCATTGATCAGTTCTCTAATTGATCAATAAAGGACCATGGCCACATGTTTTGAATTGTCCCCCGCCAATTCAAATTTTTTGCCTAATCATTCAACTTCTGTTTGGGGTTTTGGTGGTCAAAATCGTATCCGCAAGATTTTAGATTTTTTTAAATTTTGTCCCTAGCGAACCGGTCTCATAGAATCGATTTTGGATCAAAATACGTGGTTTGTTTTTAATTTTGGCTAAGTTGTATTTTTTCAGTGCATTCAGGTGGATATCCAAACCTATCATAAAGATTAATATAGCCCTCATCACTGACAAACACAGGCAAATATTCATCGAATAGACAAAGACTTGAATAAAAAACAGGTAAGTTTAACCAAAACAGACAAAACATAGCTCGGAAGCAGTGTTTCCGAAACTAACCCTACACCTTCACCTACTTAACAGTATGCCTACTCTTGAAACATACCCTACACCAGGGGTGTACCGGAACACGAAAAATATCGGAACGGAAATCGGAATCGGAACTCCAAAAATTTCGGAATCGGAAATCGGGAATCGGAACTTCAAAAACGTCGGAAATCGGAAATCGGAATCGGAAATCGGAACCAAAAAAATGCGACTCTACTTGAATATAACCCCCACCCCCGCTAAATCAATTTTTTTTAAAAGTGTTTCCAAACACCCTATATCGACTCAAAATGACCTCAGAAGTTCAAAAAGACATTATTTTTAAGTTCTGGTCTATAAAAAATTGGGTTTTGATCTTTTTGAAATTGTGTGATAAATGACAGCCGAAACGAATTTTAGAATTACAGTTGCGGACAATTGATTGGCGTCAGCACATATATTTTTCTATGTTGTTGATTTTGAACGTAAATATAAATGTTTTCGAAAAAACAAATACACGATTTTGTAGAGCTCTTCAAGGGCTACAAAACTGTCATTGCACTTTTTAAAAAAAATAATTTTCTTGGATTGTTTTGGGCAACTTTTAAGAGCGTTGCATTTTTTTGCCCGACAATTGATTGGCGTCAGATATTGTTGTGCACTTTTTGCAGTCTATTGTTAACTTTTTGTTTTTGTTTAGAGCAACTTTCAATGACTATTTGTAAGCTCTGTTCCTCAGCTACAATTTGGTAGGTCAAACTTTTTTTCGGATTATTATACGAAAAGTTATGACCATCAACATAAAAGCGTCGATTTTTAGTCAAAATAAAGGAAAATCTAAGGAAAATGGTTGTTTGACCACATAATTAAGAGTTTTTCTCAAAATTTTAAAAATGAAAATTTACGCTCTTATTCATTTTTTGAAAGCTCTATGATTTCTCTACAAAATGACATTTTGATCTTTGTCGTAGGACCACTCTGCACTGGGATACGGATATGTTAAAGTTGAAGAGCCTGAAAAACTGCCGTTTTGCCTTATTTTAAGCCATTTTTCAGGGTCTTCAACTTTAACCTATCCGTATCCCAGTGCGTATCCCAGTCATTTTGTAGAGAAATCATAGAGCTTTCAAAAATGGATAAGAGCGTAAATTTTGATTTTAAAAATTTTGAGAAAAACTCTTAATTATGTGGTCAAACAACCATTTTCCTTACATTTTATTTGATTTTGACTAGAAATCGATACTTCTATTTCTATGGCCATAACTTTTCGTATAATAATCCAAAAAAAAGTTTGACCTACCAAATTGTAGCTGAGGAACAGGGCTTACAAATAGTCATTAAAAGTTGCTCTAAACAAAAACAAAAAGTTCCCAATAGACTGCAAAAAGTGCACAACAATATCTGACGCCAATCAATTGTCGGGCAAAAAAATGCAACGCTCTTAAAAGTTGCCTAAAAGTTGGTTTTTCGAAAACATTTATATTTACGTTCAAAATCAACAAGATAGAAAAATATATGTGCTGACGCCAATCAATTGTCCGCAACTGTAGAATCAGAAAAGCCTTTCTTGTTCCGAAAGTTCCGAAATTTGATTCATTTTTTCGGAAATCGGAAATCGGAATTCGGAACCCAAAAAACACCGGAAATCGGAAATCGGAATCGGAAATCGGAACTTCCGGTGCACCCCTGCCCTACACCTACACTAACACCCTAAAACAAAACATACTTTACACCTACACCTACACTTGGAATGAAACATACCCTACACCTGCACCTACTGTTTGGCATACTGTTAGATGAACAATAGTTAACTGTTTATCTAACTGTTTGCCATACTAATTGCTTTTCAAACTGTTTGTTTAAAATACTGTTTGTTTTCCATACAGGATAACTTCTCTTCCGATACAGCATTGTGTTTTTCAAGCTTTTTCGCGTGACTTTACAAATTTTTCAGAAATATTTCTTCGTCTCTATTAATTGGCAAGCTAACGACGAAGCGTCGTCGAGATGCAGTTTGGGAAAAATTCACAGTGAAACAAGATACCGATGTAAAACAAATCGCCCGTTGCAGTGAATGTGGAAAGGTAGATACCAGGTTTTGCAAACAAATGTTTGACTGATCCAATCTTAGCATCTCTCCTGTTATAAGAATATCGTCGAATGTCACTGGAAAAGTGTGCACACTGACAAGTGTCTACCAGCAAAAAATACTCTCCAGCTTCTTCAAAAAAATACGCTCCAGCTCCAGCTTCTGAGGCCAAATTGTTTTGGCTTGAATATTTTGATATTCGCTTGTTGTCTTGTGAGTGTTTGCCCTAGTTCTGTCGCATTTTTCACGCTGATCATTTTGGTATATTGGGAACAAAAATGTTGAAGAAATTCGGTTATAAATAAGCCCAGCCAGGTACCCTTCAAATTTCAATACCAGGAAAACAGCTGAGTTTATGTCTTTTCTGTAATTTCTTGTGACTTGTGATTGTGAATTGTGACCTAAATTTGAAAAAAAGTTTTTGCCTTGAGTGACCAAGATAATTAGTCTTGCTCGGAATTATGTCCAAGGTAAGTGAGTGCGCGCATCTCTGAACCTCTGAAGCAACCTGACAGGGTATCCAAATACCCTAAAAATATAATCACTGTACTTAAGGGTGTTCTACCTCGCTTCGGTCACTGGATGTGGGCAAAAAGAGTGTCTATATGCATTTTTGATCATGAGTTTTGCTCGGAATCATGTTTAAGGTAAGTGAGTGCGTGCATCTCTACCTCTCAAGCCCCCTGCGCCTCTGAAGTATGCCCTTAAGGATGAAGCAGGGGGCGTTGGGACTTGGAGTTCAAATGAGACTTTCCGCTCCTGTGAAATAGCTTACTTAAAGGGGCATACCAGCGTGTTACACTGCAAATTGAGGCGAGGACCAGCAATCTTCCAAAATTTTCCTTGTTTTCACTCGTTTCAAATCAATTCTGATATTTATGACCTTATCCTACTTTTAAAAAGTAGGCAGAAAACTTTCGTCGGATCAGGTAGAACGCTTGTAGGAGACAGTCATGAGAAAAATAAATTGTTGGTCCCCGCCTTAATTGCAGTGTAGCGCGCTGGTATGCCCCTTTAATCCTCTGTTTGTCTTCCTGTTGTCACGTTGCAATATCTGAGTAGTCTTGCTCGCAATTATGTCCAAGGTAAGTGAGTGAGCGCATCTTCTGAACCATCAAGCGCTCTGTGCCCCTTCGGGGCGCAGAGCGCTTGATGGTCACTTGAAAAACCACTGGAAAGTGAGTCTAGATGCATAAAACATGTATGCATACCAAAGTTCTTTTAAGCTGTAGGCCCCAGCTAACAAAACTATATTCAAATTTTAAAATGTAGCGACACAATCACACATGTCAAATGCTATAAAGAGATGTAGTATTACGTTTTTCAATTTCTACGACCTCTACCAATGCTGTATTATGAAAAAGGTTAAAGTTTTCGATGTTACCCTTCTTATAGTTACTGCTGTTTCTCTATCCTCAGGTTTTTTTTCTACTTTTTCATTTTTAGCGTTGGGTTAAATATTCTAGCTTTTCTTTTAGCTTGTGTTTCTTGTAATTCTTGTAATTTATCAATGAGCAATAAATCTGTGAAGAGTCTCCAGAGAGGAATCACTCATTTCTAGACTGCATTTATGACTGTAATTTGTCAAATGACCGCCTGGATTCGCTCTTTCAAACAAGCGCATGTGAGAAAAAAGTTGGACAACTAGAATCCCACTTACAAAATCAACATGTACTCTCTAATCAAATTTACTAAAAGCTGCTTAAAGGGCATTCTCACGCTATTACAGGTGGTGCTCGCCAATTCATTTTTTTCGTAATCATCAAGCTTCTGTACGGATTTTTAAACTCGATTTCTAACAAAATCATACCTATAATTAATTATAAGCCTTGTTTTGTTAGAAATCAAGCTGAAAAATCTGTACAGAAGACCAATGATTAGGAAATAATTTTGAACTGGCGGGCATCACTTCTTATTACCGTGGGCATGCCCTTTTAAAGGACCATGCCCATTTTTCCAATCTGCCGTTCCCCTTGTTAAGATTATTTGGTGTTATCGTGCAAATAATTGCCAAATTGTATCTATCGTCATACACAAGAAAAATTTCATTTTTAGTTCATTTTAGTTAACGTAAATGTCTTGCTACCAGTTCGAATCCAGCAGCCGCGAAACCTTAATGTGGTCACCAGATGATTCTGTTGATGATTGCAAAACTGCCATTTACTGTAGGATGGCGCTAGATAATAATGTCAATCAGGAAACTGTATTTTTGTCTAACAGTTTCTAAAATTACAAAAATATGTTAAGGCCCTGTTTGTGCTCTGCGCTTGCCACTACAATTTTGATGTTGCTAGTGAAGTTGTAAAAGTAAAAAGCCGATTACTTTTTCATCCACTATATAAAATAACTTTAGATTATCGCTATTGAAAAGTGTGCGATTCACAGCAACGGCACTCCTATTACTGAATTTAATTATTCCCAATTACGACATGAGTTGCAAAGGCGAAATTTGTTTTCTGCTAAAGGAAAAAAGACTGAATTTGTTGATCGCCTTGAAAAGTATGTTATCAACAGTGGAGAGCTTGTAAGCATTTATAGTTTTCACCATTACTCTACTTTGCACTCACACATCTTTTAAAAATGCGTTGGTCCCCCAAGGTGATTTTTTCGAAATTGTTTTTCATAAAAAGTCTCAAAAACTATTTTCACACTTTTCAGGCTAAATTTACCCTATCCACAATCACAAAATGACTATATATCCAAAGTCAATAAAAAATAGGGCTAAAGTTTAGAATGTGACCTTTTTCTAAAAATGGTCAAAATCAGTTTTTTAGTTGTGTAACATTGTAAAAAATGCTCAGCATTCATTTTTATTGTTGGGAAAGCCAATTTTTCAAAAAAAAAAATTTTTCAATCCACAGGGGGGGTATCATGGTTTTTTAGTCAAAATTTGAAAAATTTAAATTGGCGCCTTTTGAATTTAAAAGGGAATAAGGGCTGTATTGGGAGGGGAAGGGAATAAAGGGGGCCACTAATCACACAAGGGCCACTAACAAGAAGATGTTGAACATAGTTTTGAATACTGGGGCCTACCGCATAAATAAACTCTGGTATGCATGCTTTTTCATGCATCCAGAGTCACTTTCGAGTGATTTGTGCCTAAGGTATGTGGGTGTGCGCATCTCAACTCCAAGCCCCAAGCCCCCTGCGCCCCCTTCGGGGGCGCAGGGGGCTTGAGAGTTAGAGATGCGCGCACTCACTTACCTTAGACATGATTCGAGAAGTACTCTTGACCATAAAATGCATATAGAGTCTTTTTTTGCCACGGCCCAGTTGAAAAACATGGTGAAGCAGTCGAAGAATACATATATTTACTTTTATATTGTTCTGCCATAAAAGTGGCCCCTTTTATTCCCTTCCCCTCCCAATACAGCCCTTATTCCCTTTTAAATTCAAAAGGCGCCAATTTAAATTTTTCAAATTTTGACTAAAAAACCATGATACCCCCCTGTGGATTGAAAAATTTTTTTTTTTGAAAAATTGGCTTTCCCAACAATAAAAAATGAATGCTGAGCATTTTTTACAATGTTACACAACTAAAAAACTGATTTTGACCATTTTTAGAAAAAGGTCACATTCTAAACTCCAGCCAAAAATAGTTCAACGACCGAAAAACTGTTTCGCTGACAAAAACCATCATTGTGGATTGGTGGTCAAGATAGTCGATTTGCTTAAAATAGCTAACCGGAAAATCTGATACAGTCAACCCTCGATTTAACGGCACCCAAAAATAGACCGATTTGGTGAGCATTGACTAAGATTTAGTCAAAGTGAACCCTATATTTAACGGCACCCTCGATTTAACGGCACCCCGGACCCGTTCCTTAGGGGTGCCGTTAAATCGAGGGTCGACTGTATCGGAATCGATTCCCTGACCTTTTTTACCTGAGAATATATGAGAAATAAGTATAAGAAAAAACAGAAAGACCAAAATATTGGCTGGAATTTGAACAGCGCTACAAACACACTAAGTCCACGTACTATATAAACGCATATATGGTCTGACGCAACTTTTTCCGGATATTACAGTAACTGTACGCCTGTTTTTTGGGGCGTGGCAAGACTTGAACAATGACTTGAACAAGCAAATCTTCGCGCGCAAATTTTGCAGTTCAAATCTCACAGTCTCTTGTCTAACAGTCATGAAATTTGCGACGCGATTTTCGGATAGCATACCCGGTTTTCATATCATGAGATGCAAATCTTTCAATACATAAGGATGTAGCGCAAACGTTCGGGCACATCTCTTGTATTTCAAATCTCACGATTTCTTAAATTGCATTATAATCATATGATCTCAAATTTATTGCTCAAGTCTCGCCACGCCGTTTTTTCGCCTTCAGCGTATCCAAAAAATGGCAAGACGTTATGCGCGACTTGAAGTGTGGTGAGTTTGCAAGGGACAGTTTAAACGATAGTTCCAACAGTCCGAAACAAAAAAACAGAAAAATTCGGAAATTCGTAAAAAAGAAATTCACGTTTAAGTCTATCTTCTATAAGTTCTACAAATCTGTACTCAGCGCAGGGTTGCTTTCGGGTTGTTGGCCCACGCAGAATAAAAAACCTAATTGCGCTCAAATCTCCAAACATATTAACACTGCGACTACGGTGCGTGACCTTTATGGCTCCTATCACAGATTTAACGCTGAACACGATGGTGAAAAAGTTCAAAGTTCAAGTTTACTTAGCGAAATGTAAGTTTTACATCAAAATCTTTCTTAGATTTTTTTATTTTTAAAGAGTCTCGCTGTACTTTCTGGTGCAGTTTTTCTTGCTGATCGAATGGTATATACTGTTGACTACACAAACGACGATATCTCATTAGAAAGCCAAAGATCTGAGCTTTCTGTTAAATTTTAAATCAAAATCAGCAATAAAAAATTCAGTGAGCTGTGCCCCTTTAAAATTACATGAGCGAAATTCTCGGCTTGGATTCTTCAGAGGTGCGGATGACCCGCAGATACCAACATTTCGATTTTATTTCATTATTGTGTTCAGCGTGAAATTTTGTGCTAGGAGCCAAAAAGGTCACGCACCGTAACCGGATGTTAAAACTAAATTTAGCAAGTGTGCCAAGAAGTCTGCAGACAAATTGTTGCTGATCAACTAAGGTTGCACGGAACTACTAATATGGTGCAGCGAAAAAAGCTTAAGTCAAACGTTCCGATTATGAAAGAGCTTGTACAAGAAGAGTTACAAATGAGAACGTATTCTAGTGCAGACAACGATATTAGGAAAAAATCAAAGAGGTACTTATAAAGTTAAATGGTGACCAGTTCTAGTATCAAAATGTTAAATTTAAATGCCAAAAAAAGTTGTAAAAATGTACTTTTTCGTCCCCACTTTACATATGCAAATAGTTTTAACCGAGTAGCGCCGATAATCTGATCTCCCTTCAAACATGGTCTGATCCACCTCTGAACTTGTACCAATACTCTCTAACATGTTCTAAATTACACTCTAGCATTAACGACTAATCTTTTTGACAACAGAATTCAGCGTCATGATACTAGATACTAGGTGGTCATTTAGGGAGCGGGGGGTGGGGCAGAGACGGGGGGGGAGGTAGCCAATTTTTTTTTTGCGGGCGGGGGGAGGTATAAGGAAAATTTGGTCAAAAAGCGGGGAGAGGGGAGGGAGGCCAACCCTACTAGATACCACAAATGAATATAGAGTTTAAATTAAATGCCTTTTTACAGAGATTCTTTGCTCAAGCGCAAAGTTGTTACGAACAAGATTCCAAAAGTTCTACTGGAAAACAAAAAGCTAAACAAGCTGGAGTTTCTAATTAAGGAAAAATTATCCCGAAGTCCATCAATTGAAATAATTATTCCTGAAGCCAAAGATGCAGTTCAAAAAACTTCAGATGATTGTTATGCTACTAAAAACCTTTTCTATCGTCCATCTTACAAAAAATGTACGTCCGTAACTGCAAAATGTAAGATTTTGTGAAAACTAAAAAATTAATATATAAACTGAAAGATTTTAGCCCTAAAGTATGGGTTTGACAAACCAACTCCTAAGTTTGGTGACTCTGGATGGAATTGCTGAATTTACTTTTTCTCAGATGGGTATTGTAATTTTACGGGTGACAAATAGGTTTTTCACAAAATTTGAAAACTAATCGCTTAAATTTATTTGTTTTTCAGTATTTGTTGTACAAATTGTTTTTTTTTGCGGTACGACGTTTGCGGCCTGATATTTGCTGATGGACATTTAAGAATTGGCAAATATGAATAGTCATCTTGTAATGATTCACATAATAACCATCTTATTTTGGCAGTCGATATCGTTCAATATCGTGAAAAAATCGTTCAGTAAAAGTCGACATACTAATTTCGGTTCGAAAAAAAATAAATTAAGCAACAGACTTTCTGCAAACTCCTATAAACAAATGTAGCTATGCTTTAACATCATGTGCAAAGTTTTCTTGTCACCCGTTAAAAAAAATATCTTAATGTTTTGTACTTTTAAAAATATCTAATGTGTTTTAAATAACTAAATAAAGATTATTATAATCAGTAGTGTATTTCCTGAAAGACTAAAAATGTTTCTTGTAATGATTCATTTGCTAATCAGGAAAATGATCATCAGTGATTTTGCACATACATCCGCATACTATTTTAAAAAGTTTTTCAGAAAGTTTTGCTCTCACAATCATATAAAATAATGTTGAAGTACCTGTGAGACCGACAAAATGGTTGATATCAAAACTACTAGGGGCAACAGGCGCCTATCGGCACCACTATCAAATTTTAAAAATTACATAAATAATAATCGATCACATACCCTTACCTGGCTACCTTTTTCTGGTTAACCGTCCTCTTGGCTACCCTTCTCCTGGATAACTCCCTACTGGCTTTCCTCCTTCTGGGTAGCCTCCTCCTGGGTAACTTTTCCCTATATACCCTCCTCCTGGCTGACGTCCTTCTTGGTACTCCGCTTCTGCCTACTCTCCTCCTGGTTACCGTCCTCTTGGCCACCTTCCTACTGGCTACCCTCCTTCTGCCTACCCTCCTCTAGATCACCCTCCTCCTGGCTGCCGTCATTCCTGGTACTCCACTCCTGCCTACCCTCTTCCTGGTTACCGTCTTCTTGGACACCTTCCTACTGGCTACCCTCTTTTTGGGTATCCCCTCCTGCCTAGCCTGCTCCTGGCTAACTTCCTCCTGTGTATCTCTCTCCTGCTTCCCACCTACTGAGTAGCACCTTCCTTGCCAACCTCTTCCTAGATACCCCCTTCCCGGGCTCGAGCATTGAAATCCACCAAAATCCAGGCTAAATCCACCACTTCTAATTTGGAGGGACTGAAAACCTTTTATTGGAGCCTACTCAATTACCGGGTTTTGTACTTAAAAGATATCTAAGGTATTGAATTTCAAGGTTCCGGGAAGATATCCGGTATGATTTAACAAAAATTGGCAGATAATCCAACTTGGACACGAAATCCACCTAAAATCCAGGCTGAAATCCACCACCCTCTATTTGGAAAAACTTAAAAACTTTTTTTGGAGCCTACTCAATTTTCGTGTTTTGTACTTAAAAGATAGCTAAGATATTGAATTTTAGGGTTCCGGGAAGATATCCGGTATCAGTTCACAAAAATTAGCAGAAAATCCAACTTGAACACGAAAAGCTCAAATTGATTTACGCCCCGTAAAATACTGATTTACGCCCTCAAATTTACTTACTTCACTCGACTTCACAAACCGACTTCACTCTTGCCACCACGCACTTGGACAGGTAAAATTTGTCTTGAATCACCACCAATTATCACAATTTTCCCACCAAAGGGCAGTTTATTGCCCATCAGTTCTTTCAATTTACGGTCTATAATTTCTAAAGCATATTTAGCACCATCGAAATCTCATCTATAATTAACACTTGTGATTCTATCAACTCAAAAAAATTTTCACCCAAAAATCTTGAGATCGACCTAAAATTTTTCCGATTTTCTGGCATCCGAAAAATAACTCCCTTGACGGAGCTATTAGAGAAAATACGGTAATGAGATTCACCGTATGCTCTCTAATAATCCCACGGTGGGGTTATTATTTCGATCACCCTTAAGGGTGTGGGGATATTGGAGAGTGTGGGATTATTTTATGACCATCCTTTTCCCTACTATTGGAATCATTTAAGGACTATCGACGCTGATGACAACGGCAATTAGTGTTTTCGAATTGGCGGGGGACAGACTAAAATGCGAAAAATGTTTCGAGAATTTTTTTAAATATTTCATCGAAAATTTAAATTCTATGTATAAGGTGAGGCAAATTAACGGTTACCTAGAAAAGTTAAAGGTCAGTGGGAGTCGGCTGAGTTGTCCAATCTGGCAATGTCAAGCAACGTTGGGCTCGACCAGGGGATGGTTCTTAATTCTGAACAAATTTAATCATAAACAAAAATAATTCGAAGCATTTTCAAAATGACAGCAACCAAGTGCATCCAATCTCAATAAATAAATAATTCACGGTCCAAGTTTTCTTTTTCTCAGCTATAAATCAGTATTTCAAATTATTCAAAATTAATCTAGACGACCACTTGGAGGCGCTGTATTTGTAGACGACCACTTGTAGGCATAAGATTTAAATGACAACCTAGGCAACGACCACTTCAGAGCGAGGGGAACTTGAATCCTGATAAGAAGTAGATAAAGCCACAATAAATCAACAGCAAAATAAAAAAAGCGTACCTTGGACTTGATGCCGAAGTTGATGAGAGACATTTGATACCGAACACCAATGGAAACCTTCTAAAAAAGGGCGAATCTGCACCCAACCAATTTTTTGATACTGTATTGACACTGTGTAAAGACGACCACTTAAGGCACTGGTGTAGACGACCACTTGGAGGCACTGTATAAAGACGACCACTTGAGCACTGGTGTCGACGACCACTTGGAAGCACCACTGTGGACGACCACTTAGAGGCACTGCTTGTAGACAACCACTTGAAGGCACTTCATGTAGACGACCACTTGAGGCACTGGTATAGAGACGACCACCGAAAATTTTAAAAGAAATCATTAATATTGAGAGAAAATTAAACGCCATCCACAAAACACAAATAACAGCAAAAATTATTTCTGCACCCCAAAAATGCAAACAATGAAAAATAAGCCACAACAAATGATTGACAATGGATTAGACACCAAGTTTACCGCTTGGTCTCGAGAGAATTCAAATACAGTCGAACTCCGATATAAGGCCACCCCTGGGACCGGCCGAAGGTGGCCTTATATCGGGTGGCTTTATAT
>SADC01001113.1:196873-251390 GCA_004194705.1 Ditylenchus dipsaci | reverse complement strand
TCTTCGACTCAGGCGCTTCGGCCATTCTATTTCGTCTGAAGGACTGAAAGACCGAAGCTTGGCAGACGCGAAATCAGTAACCGGCAAGTGTGGCGGTAGTGACTAGTGACCGTCAGGGATTTGCGACCGGTCGTTGCGTTTTGGTCGGCTTCGTCGAGCCTGGCAGTAGGTGATAGGTGTAAGGGAAGGGGATTGCGGCTGCAAATAATACGAAATCGAATGAGATTTGTCCTGTGTGGAAACTTTTGACGAAAGCAGAGTGGGAACTAGTCGTATGAATTAGCTGATCTGTGTTGTGGACCCGTCTGTGAAATGTGTAGTGGGAGATTTATTTGTGTTTGTTCAATATTCAAGCTATGCATTCGCAAAAAATTGAAGAAGTGAATGGTGAGCTCGTGCTGAAGTGACCCCGCTCTGAAGGCCTCGTCTCAAATGAGCTGGTGCCCTGGAATGGCTGAAGAACTAACGTCGAGCGTGCCGCCTGTGCAATGAAAGCCGCTGCTGAATCGGACTCTGGCAAAACAATTGGAGTTGCAGGTTAGTAAGCTTTAGATACACCCGTCTCTGAAATAGGAGAGTTGACCGAAACGGAAGTGGTGAAGTCTTGACCGTCTGTGGTGTAGAGCGTGGGACGTTGTGTACCGACTTGAAGTGTGTGACCCGTCGGTGTGATGTGCTTGCGAGTGGACCGTGCTCTGGCTTGGTGTGGTTCTGGCGTGCCTGCTGCTCCTGAAGTCTCGCTGGTGAATGCTGCTGCTCCTGGTTTGCTGCCGCTGCTGGTGCCTGGATCCCCGCAACCCGTGACGATCCGCTGGCCTCTGGGTTCCTTGGAATTGGACGAAGCTCGTGGTGCCTGCCTGCTGAAATGGGTTGGATGGAGCAGAAGATTGCTAAAGAAGAAGAAAAAGCCTGTGTGGCCAATAATCCTATCTGTTGTGTTGTCCCTTGTGTGTCTGTGTGACACGGTGGTAGTTAATAAAGAAGTGACTCGTGTCTGTGTGGAAGGAGCGCTTGTAAGGGCCGAAAGGCGTTTTCTTACTAAATTCCTTTGAAGACAACAAATTACCAGTAATAAATTTTTAAAAACTTTGGCCTTGAGAGGAACTCGAAATATGACAGTCGATGTTTACGTTTAAGGGGGGGGGGATGGGGAACTTTATATACAGTCAAACCTCGTTATAAGATACACCCAGGGACAGACCTCAGCTGTATCTTATAACGAGGTGTATCTTATATAGAGGGTGTATCATAAGTCCTGGTAGAAGACTTACATATTTCATTTATAACTCCTGAAAAAGGACTTACATGATACTAATAATAAGTCCTTGTACAGGACTTACATGAAACAACTACTAAGTCCTGCTGCAGGACTTAGCAGAACAAAAAGCTTTCCGCAACAAAAAGTTGAAAAATTTGCACTAAAAATGGCGGCAATTCAAAAATTTTGTATATTTTTATGGACTGTATCTTATATCGAGTGACATTTTACTGAACGGGATCAAGCTCAGGTGTATCTTATAACGAGGTGTATCTTGTATCGAGTGTATCTTATATAGAGGGTTCATTTTCCTTAATTTAGTTCAGACCAACCAAATCTTCTTTAGGTGTATCTTATAACGAGGTGTATCTTATATCGGGTGTATCTTATAACGAGGTTTGACTGTACGCATCGCCTTAGGTCATAGGTTCGACTACCACTGGCTGCAGACCTTATTTTTTTTCTACTTTTATTTACAAGTTTAGTGTCAAGACTAGCGCCAGGGGGCCGGCGCGCTTCGCGCGCCTTACCTTTGCGTTTGTACAAAAGTATTCTACAAATACTATTACATACTAATTGAAGTAGGGAATATAGGTTGCAGCCCCACCTGTGGCCAGTATGGACTTTCGCATGTACCAGTGGAAAACAAATAGAATAAGGGACTGTGACCTGCGGAGCCAACTGTGATGATTCATACCAATGGAAGAAGGAGCGCTTCGCGCTTCTTAGTGCATTGTGAATGGTTTAGAATGATTGGATATGGATTGCAAATTGTTAAAAATATAGAAGAAAAAGAAGAATGTGTATAATTGGCGTGAAAGATTCAGCATATCAATCCAAAGCAATGACTGGACAAAACCAATTCTACCAACTGAACCAATCCGACTGGACAAACCAATACAATTGGACTGATCCATCCAACTGAATTGATTCAACCAGCTGAACCAATCCAACTGAACAGACCAATACAATTGGACTGATCGAACCAGGGCCCAACCTAGCCCCAGGGGGCCGGCACGCTCCGCGCGCCTTACCTTTGCATTCGTATAAATATTGTTTTTTGCAGATACCATTGCATACCGAATGCAGTAGGGAATGAGGCTTGCAGCCCCAACTGTGGCCATTTTGATTTTTGCAGATACCATTGCATACTGGCTGCAATAGGCAATGAAGGTTGCAGCTTCAACTGTGGATAGTAAGGATAAATGAATAAGGGACTTACACCTTCAGAGCCAAATGCAAAGGCATAATGCACTGGAAGGAGGAGCGCTTCGCGCTCCTTGCTTTATTGTGAATGGTTGAGTCCATTCAATTGGACTGATCCAGCCAGCTGAACAAATCCAACCAGATGGATCAATACAATTGGACCGATCCATCCAGCTAAAACAATCCAACTGGACAGACCAATACAACTGGACTGATCCATCCAACTGAATTGATTCAACCATCCAATCCAACCAGATGGATCAATACAATTGGACCGATTCATCCAATTGGATGATGTTGAAAATAACTTGTAGAGGATCGGACTGTGCTACTGGCTGTAACTAACACTGTCTTATTCTGAGTTCTCATGTATCTTCATTTTCTATTACTGCATGCAGGAATATTTCAGGTATGTGGTCCTTTGCGATAATATCCCTTTTCAGGCATGATGGAAAAAGTGATTTGTTTTTAGTCTCAGTACCCGGAGTTTGTACTACTTAAAGTTTTCTGATTTTTTTAAGAAACACAAACTTTTTATTTGTTTTGCTTCAAATTTCAGAACTTTTGATTTCAAGACTCATTTCAATAAAGTTAAAATGCTGCTACTCGCCTTTTCTTTTCATCTTTCATAAAATAATAATAGTGTGTGTTTGTGAGTGAGTGAGTGTCACACCACCCCAAATCTGGGCTAATCCCAATCCGGCATTCATCCTTTTGCACAGTGGGTTCTCTCTTCTACCAACAAAATGGAAGAACAGACCAGTTTTTAAGTGTTAGCATCCTCTTTAGAGGTAGACCAGAGGTTAAAAGCCACATATTCATTTTATTAGCATTACACTACAAAAAATAACTGACTATTTTTTGTTGGTATTATTTGTTATTTTGATATTCGATCATATATTTCAGCAGGAGACATCCGTGAATACATCTTTAGAAACTTTTGACAGGGAATTTCGCAGACCGATGAAATCGCGAAAAAAAATTCATACAACCATCGAAATTATTTACCTAACGAACATTAAAAGTAGGTGAAACAGAAGCGAAACCATTTGTGAGAAACAAAATTTAGCTAAAATGGATATTGATTTTTTTGGGGTAAAAAAGTTCTTTTTGGTGCAAATTTACTTTTTTGCGTTTTTTTTTCTGTTTGACTCATTTTAACCTTTTTCTAAAAGCAAAAACACCGCCTGGTAGCCTTCGGATTCTAGTTTCTGGTGAGGTATTATTTATCGCAACATCGCCTAAAAGGTATAATTATGAACCAAATAAGTATGAAACCAATTAATAAGAACCAAATCATATATTGGCCGACCATTTGAAAAAATTGCTTGGGGACCAAGGTGAAGGGTTCTATACGATTCAGGTGCTAATACGTCGAAAAAACATGTTTTAGGACTGTTTTGGGAAGAGGTGGTATAAGGACTTTAGCCGAAAATACTACCTAGTGATGGAAATATTGAACTTTCGGGACAACCGGGACGAAACTTTTAGCAAAAAGGTTTCGGAACCGAAGATTTTCAAAAATTTGACCGGGAACAGAAAAAGTTTCTTTGGGACTGTTATAGTTAACTTTGGAACCATTTGAAAATAGCTAACTTCAAAATCGACTTTAAGCATTTAACTTTGGAGTCAAATCAAAAATTTACTTTAGAACCTCTTGTTCAGGCCGTTAAAAAATAAAAATAGGCACAAGCAAGAGTTCAATAACCATAAAGGATCTGAAAATGACGTAAATAAACAGAAAAACAAAAAATGCGTATAAATTTCGTGACAGAATTTTTTTGAGAACTCCCGAAATTTTTTAGATTTTCGAGACCGACCATTTCATTTTAAGATTTCGGGACCACCGGAAGCGGGCTTTCGAGACCGTCCCGTCCTGCTTCCATCACTAATTCTACCAAGCCATTTTGCTGTTTTTTTCACGATTGAAGAAGGATTCTGTTTTTTGCGAGAAAAGGACGGGTAATTGGTGTAAGCAATGCCCTCACCCACTTTTGGTATATACAGAAAGGCCGTTCCTCTTCATCCAGCGGTTAATTACATCCCCTTTCACCTGATCCTGCATAATTTCCCGTTCTCTCCTTTCCATCTATTGTGTTATTCAATAACACCAAGTTTGAGGAGGAAGAAGAAAAATTCAAGTGCCTCACTTCCGCTACTCACTTCCTGTCCTCTTGGGATATTACTTTTCTATAACACAAATTGCAGACAAATCCACCACAAATGATGACTGCACTACTTTGGCCTCTGTGCTCTGCTCTATTTTCTTGGACGTTTTTGGTGGTGGTTCAGGTAAAATTAATCGACTACATTCGAAACCTAGTGTCACCCTAAAAAGTTTAATTTCAGTGCATTTTTTAACTTTTGACCGAATTTCGCGAGTAAATCTATTCTACAACTTCCGCAAGTTGTCTAAAAATCTTCAGTGCAGTGTATTTTAAAATTTTGTCGTGTTTTCATACTTGTTAAAAGACCATGTCTCTTCCTTATCACGGGAATTTCGGAGGCTTGAATCCGCGCGGGACCACATAGAATTTGGCAAAAATATTTTCGAATAGTTTTTGTTGTTTGTCTGCCCCATTTTTTGAAATGAAGTCAAGAAATCTGATGACGAAGAGCGTGATCACACTATAGTGCACATTCGAAACGATCATGTTGGTACCGCTCGTATTTAATACTTTGAGACTGTCGTGGTAGGGAAAAGGCATGGTCCTTAAAAGGGATTGTTTTACGCTCGAAAAGGTTTTATTTATTTATTAAATTCAAATTTTTTTCGAAGTTCAAATGTTTTTTGTCTTGAACGGAATTTGAAATTTGACAGTAACTTTTTTATTCAAAGAGTAATTTCTCAAGTGAATCGACCATGCTGAACACGAATCCAGTGTTGGAATTTGAAAATTGCAAGTATTTTGCGTCAAACCGTTTTTTTCTCACATTTTTGGGTTCTTCATTACTTTAGCTAGACAGTCCAAAAGCTCATTTTATATGATTTTGAAGCACCATAATGTGCCATTTTTCATGCTGATTCTGAATACAGAGTCTTTTACACGGTTACAAGCTTCTGTGCAAAAAGTTCTCGTACCTTGTTAAAATTTGTCAGTTTTCCATAAAGGCGTAATTGAGTTCTCTTACATTTTTATTCATGATATTTTTTCGTATATAAGAAAACGACACACCATCAGAAAGCACAAAGAAAGATTTTTCTTATCAGTATAACGGAAAATGCTGAGCTACATACATTCAAGGCTCACAGGCCTAGAGAAAAAACCATACCTGACTCCGAGGAGTCTTCACAGAAATTGGGATTTTTGAGGTCATTGCAATTATGTTTGGAGGTCCGATTTTGTGATATTCGTGTTCTCCATGAAAAAATACAGCAGGATGAACCGTTGTCCCGGTCGGCCTTTCCCGTGTTAAAAACCTCTTTAACGCGACCTTTTTAAAACATGGCATTTTAGACAAATATTTGTGTTGAAAGTACTCGTCTTTCGAAGCTCTTTTAATCTTGCAATTTTGTAGCCTGCTCCAATTGAACTGGGCCTTTTAAGACTACCGGGCCAAAGCTCTTCTTCCAGTAGCAGTAGCATCAGAATAACGTCATCTAGCTCCTCTTCAGAAATCTCTGCCACTTCTCAGCCCAAGGTTGAGAATCAAGACGCTTCATTGGAACACAGTCAGGAGGAGGATGGCAGCAATGGCCACAATTTCAAAGCTGTCTTGTCAAAACCTGAGAGATTTCCCCGTGCCACCACACTTCCCACTCCATTCTCGGATGAAAGCAAATACAGCTAATTGTGTAGTAATAGATTGTTTTACTGTATATAAAAGTATGAATACAATAAATGTGACTTATCGGTACTCTTAGTTAAATAATTTAAAATTTTCAGTTCGACATGTCATTGAGCACTTTGATCTGATCAGGGTTTAGCTGAAATATAAAGACAAAAATTAGCCTATTTCACGATAAATATTAGATTATTTAGAAAGTATAAATGTCCTTTTAAGTTTTTTTAAATAATGAGGATGGTCATGTTTGGTCATCTTCCTAGGTTCAATAATCTAAAAATTAACTGGAACAATTGTGAGCTCAGAAACGAGATTCAACAAAGTTTGATTTGATAGTCTTTTTATCATGGGTTTGAATGATAAAGTTACATTTATACGTTCAAATTAATAATTTTATATTCGAAACTAGGGTTGCGTCTCGGTCATATGACCGGTCATATTCCGGCCATATGACCAGGGGGTGGTCATTTTTTCTTATTTTCGGCCATTTTCTATTTGGACAAAGCAATGACGGAAGCTTCGAAACCACTGTTTTGGTGCTGGGATTTCTTTGATCGGAAGATTTAAAATGAAAGAGAACAACAAGCTTTCGCCAGGTGCGCTACTCTCGACTGGCAATATTGCTCCAATCCATCCTGTCGTACAGTTAACCCCCAGTGCAATTTGCCTTCAACTGCAATCAACCATCCAGCAGTTAACTTTGCAGTACAATTAATACAATGCACGGCCCGTCAAAATTTGAATTTCATAGCACTTTAAATCCAACAGAACGCCAATATTTTCAGGTACTTTTCAACATTTTTGGCGTGATTCGAGTTTTTCCAACTTTTTATGGTATTGATTTACGTTTTTTTTTCAAAATTCATATACAAAAAAGCATTCAAAATAGATAATAACACAAGGGTCTACTTTTTTAAGCGAAGATCTGCTTAAATTGTTGCCAAAAAGCTGTAATGCGATCATTAGGAATCCAGTGGTCTCAATTTAGGGTGGTCACTGAAAATAGTCATATTTCAGAAAACAATAGTAATTTCGACCAGATCTCACCAAATTTAGATAAAGAAACTAATTTCGGTTCTAAAAACAAATTTTTGTAGTGTTCTTGGTTAAAAAGTTACTCAGCATAAGCTGACTTTTTGGTCTCCATATAATTGAAAACACGAAAAAAAAACACAAGCAGTTCGGAAAACCTGTAAATAGGTCAAATTTATGTAAAAATTGACCTGCGGGTAGGAAAAACACATCTCTTTCATTTAAACATAGAAAAAAATAAAATAAACATAGATGAAAAAAGTTACGAACTCGAGAAGAGTGCTCGTCGTTTTTCCGAAAATATTATGGGCAGTGTAAATCAATGAATCTAGCGCTATTATTATTTTTGCTATTGTATGTTTGGTGTCATTCGAAAGCTGAGAATACATCAAATTTTTTGAGACCAAATACTACAACGTTCACAGTGATAAGAAAAATTTGCGACCAGAATAGAAAAAGGAGAAGAAATAAATAATTTTTTCGGAATTGGTCTCGGCACGAAAGTTCTCTAATGCTATAAAATTCAAATTTTGACGAACCGTGAATGAGAATGACTTAATATGACCTAACATAACCGAATATGAATAAATGACAAAAATTGACAAAAAAAACTAAAAGAAGCAAATACGGGGTGTCCAATTAAAAATGCACCAATTTTTTTTAAATTTCCGTATTTTTTATTTTCTATTACGTTTAAATAATCTTTTATTCACAAAAGGTCGGGTCGATATGTTCTCTCTCTTAATTGATTTTTTAGTTATTTTTAGATATTTTTAGCTAAAAGTTGTTGGCTGAAACTTCAAAAAAATTTTTGAGATTTAACCGGTCCGTGGAAGCCCCTACGAATTTTTTTCGATAATGATACAGTTTTTATTGGACCCCTTGTATATCTTACATCTTCCTCCCATTATTCTGGTTGGCCTTCTCAGCTGCTTTTTGTTGATTAGCTAAATTTCACAAGACTTTAAAACACCATAATATAGCAAATCACCCACCTTTGCGGCGATGAGCCCACATAGTACAGAAGATTAGTTGGAGAGTGGTTTGACGTAATTCAGGAATTAGAAGCATAAAAGTGATAGGGAAAATGACGGGGATTGGAGCGATGCAAAACATTCCCAGAAATTCTTGAAAAGGCCTTAAACCAAAGATTAAAAATTACAACAACATCAAACTTAAAATGCTTACATGCTTTGTTTCTGGACGAGAGAAGTAAAATAGTTGATAGCTGGTACAGCCACTAGTATTACTGGCAAATAGGCATTCACAATAAGTAGCTTGGTTAATTTGAGATGCTCTTCTTTTGACTTGTCTGACATAGACGTCTAAAATTCATCAGTATGAAACACAGCGTCCAGTATTTAAAATAGTCAACTTTATATAAACTTTATATGTCAAATTTGCTTAAAACCTCAGTAACTTAGCCTTCAGAATACAAAAAATCATGTTTCATGTCAAACAGAATGATATCCACAAAGTTATCGAAACAAACAAATCACTTGACACATGGTTAATCCTATAGTGAGTTACCGTATTTTCTAAAGGTTGTCTCTAAAGGCACGTTCACAATAGTGCTCAGACCCACTCCCACACCCACACTCCTTATGTGAATACTCATATCCCACACCCGCACCCGCACTCGTCACTTTTGACTAGTTAAAATTTTATTGTGAACACGAGTGTGGGTCTGGGTGCGGGTGTGGGGGTGGGTCTGGGTGCGGGATTTTTGGTTATTTTTTTTGTGAACGTACCTTAATTATTTCACACCCCAACTTTAAGGACTTATATCTCAGAGCAGAGTATGTATTTTGCTAATCTGTTTGATGCATATTCTTATCAGGTTTTCTTATTCACTTTCACGAGCTCTACTCATTTTAAATTTTGATTGAGAACCCGAAAATCTCAAGATTGAATTCAAAATTTTCCGATTTTCGGGTGATTGAAAAATAGGCGCATATGTGCGGCAATGTGAAGAAAGACGGTGTTCAAAAACTCCGACTATTTAAAATCAGCGATGTAGTTGACCATGCAGCATTCACGAAAACTTTTGGAACTACCTGATTTCCTCTCAACTTGCAGGCTATGACCAGCGGTACAATTAGCACAATAATGGAGCATAAAACATTTGTTGCCGTGAAAATGGACAGGGACAAGAAAAAGATCGGGTTGCGTGTGTAGTCGAAGCCGAACACACCAACTGTCTGCAAATAAGCAAAAGAGGGTAATCAAAATAAATTATAATTAAGTAAAGTTTGATGACAACCAGTCGACCAGCCATCACATTATTGTAGTTGACAATTGCAGCTCCAGTGCTATTGGATGCTCCATGAACCACTTGAACGACTTGAACAGAGCTTGCTGTATCATTGTGCATTTCCTGGTAGAGGCTGGAGTTGTGCTGTCCGATGATGCGTGAAACAGCTGAAGATCTGCCTCCAAACTCTACGATGTCAAGTTCCAGACGGTTGGTCAGCTCTTTAGATTGATTTAAGCGTTCTAATACATGCTGCAAATAATGAAATACATATTAAAAGATATGAAAACGCCAAACTTACATTAGGATCAACCACCGAGTGGTGCAGAAGCACAAATTCAATAAATGAGAATATGACTGAGAGGACCAGAAAAAGGAAGATGTTCTTTTGGTTGAATATAGACGACATGGAGGAAGTCTTGCAAGTCACATTGTAGCGGAACATTAACATCACTGACATGGTCAAAAATGTGTACATCAAGCAGCCGGCTCCAAAACAAGCAACCAGACTCTACAATTTGTCTGATATAACAAAAAACCCCATAGAAAAAACGAACCAATAGAGTTGGGTCAAACTGTGCAAGAAAACCATGCGGAACACAAATGCTCATTGCACCTGAATAATTCTACTGAAAATTGATTAAAAAATGAAAAAACCTAGCACAAGGCTTTGCGGAGCTACTGCCAACATAGCGAGTGACACGAAAATGTAGCCAACAGAAATATTACTTGCGAAAATGACCACTTCCTATTACACAAAAGCATAGGCTATATTGGTGTGAAAAATTGACTTGAAAAACATACCTGAAAAGCTTCTACACGGCGAAGGCGAGTTACCACCAAAAACAAACAATTCAGGACCATTCCTGCTATTGCAACAATAACGCAATAGAGTGCAAGTATTTTCATGATATTATTTTTAAAAACTAACTGAAGAGATTCGAGGACAAATGAATAACAGCTCTACTGCCAAGGCATCCTTATATATCTTTAATGAAAAACACATCTAATCTTTTAAGCGACTTTTTTCAGCAGTTTAAAGGTGGTTTGCGACTCAGATTACGGAGAAAATAGGCACTTTTAAAATATGGAAAGGACACTTCCATCAAAATAAGTGGAAATATTTTACCGGTCATTTTATAGGAAATGCTTTTTTACCTGAAACTATAAAATATAAATTAAAAAAAAAATATATATACAATAAAAACATTAAATGAAACAAAATCAACCAGTAAAAATAATTTTTTTTCACATTTTTGGGTTTTACAGACAACCTTGCAACATGTCTAAAATTTCACTCGTCCAGATTTTATTTTTTATTTATTTTTTCAACGGTTCTATCTCAACACTCAGATTTTTAAAAATTATTCTGTAAAATTAGTTTTGTATCTCGTGCGTTGCGATACAACATGATGCTAAGATGTCATTGTAACGCTCAGTATTAAATAAAATATTTGATCGTTTATGGCTCGTTCACGGACTGCGACTTAGACTGAGACTTAGACTATTTTGGCTACATGAACACCTTTTAGTCTGAGTCTAAGTCTTGGTCTAAGGTGTTCATGGCGTGAGACTGAGACTTAGACAATTTTTTTATGCATCCATGTCTTTGACAGTTGAAAAACAGCTGTAAAACTTTTTTTGCATGTTTTTTTCTTGTACATAAACCAAAAGCTTGTATATAAACCTAAATTTTGTAAAGTACAAGTTTCAACTTTATTCCATTTGACGTGCGTATATTTTCGGGTCTTTCTGCTTAAGTTATTATAAAATATATTTTCGCAACTATCTAGAAAATGGAAACATATTATCACACATCTAGGAAAGCCATAAACCTGTCGCTATCCCAAAGAAAAATAGCAATCAAAAGAAGCGACTTTTTCTTAATAATTTCCTTTTGTCTAGTCTGATCCAAACAAGCATTCCAGGGGCATAAAAACAGCGGAAGCATTTTTCCCGAGAGAAGATAAAACAAAAAGCAGGTTCATAGGATCCTGGCAGAGCGTCCTTGAAATAAAAAAAGTCTTTCCAACTGGATCTCAAGAAAGATGAACAGAAAAAGTGCCGCAGGCTTTCTTCCAAACATCCTTTTTTTATTCGTCCCTTTGCGGTGAAAGTAGCGCCGAACTTTGAGACGCCCCTTTTGGGCAACTATAAAGACCTCCGAATTGAAGCTGGACAACCATTCACACTTTTTTCTAGCTTCTTCATTTCCCAGCTAATGCAATACTCTTTGCAGTTAATTTTTTAATTTCTTGGACTATCTATCTCCCTAATCAGTTGGATTTTCGCCTTTAGCCAATAGACCCGAAATTACTCTAATAAGTATTAGTAGCCCGGTAGCCCTAAACTTTCTCTAGAAATACCGTATTTTCTCTCATTGTAGACCCCCCCCTAAATTCAAAAAAAAGTGTTTGTGGCATTGTGTTTTCGGCTCACTTTTTCAGTACTTTTCTCAGGCAAGTTACCCCTAATTTTGTAGCTCATCTCACTGGCTACAAAATTAGGGGTGATATGCTTGATAGAAGCATTTAAAAAGCGTGTCGAAAATTCAATGCCAAAACACGATTTTGAACAGGAGGGGGGGGGTCTATAATTAGAGAAAATACGGTACAACCGAATTATTCTAAATGAAACAATTCTGATCAAAGTATAGCTCCATTAGGACCTGATGTTTTTTTCTGAATTACGGTTTCCTAACATTTAGCATATAGTACCACAGCTTGTTAGAGTATCATACAGGCTTGGTCCGCGCAATTAACACGGAATTGAATCCCGACCGAGATTTACCCCCTCCCCCATTTTTCATGACGAAAATCCAGAATCTAGAAATTTTCCAGGCTCGAACCCCGCCGGATCCTTAAGTATGAAGCCTAGTATCATATAGCTAAAGGTGAAATATATGAAGTTCGACCTGCCTACTATAATTACTCTAATAGAAACCCGGGATTACTATATTTCGATCCCCTAAAAATCTTGAAATCGTCAACCAAAAATGACCTTAACTCTGAATTACCGTATTTCCTCTAATAAGTGCCCCGAGGCGCTTATTTTTCCAACCCTAATAATCGGAAAATTTGGAATTCAATTTCGACATTTTTGGGTGCTCAACCAAAATCTAAAAAGTGGTATCGGTAGGGCTCCTGGGAGTTAAGGAAACGGATCAAACAGCTTTGCAAAATATTGCTTCTACACGGAGATCCAGACCCTCAAAGCCGAGAGGGGGGCGCTCATTAGAGAGGGTGCTTATTAGAGGAAATACGGTATTATCAAAAATAGGGGTGGGTCGGGGGTGGGCGGAGGGGTTGTCACTATTAGAGACTGGGTTTATATTAGAATAATTACGGTATATGATCAAAAAATAGAAATAAAAGTGTTGTCTTTGATTACCCGGGCTAATCTTAGATGTAGACTGCAAAAAAGTGTTATTAGGTTTAAATAGATTGAGTAATTAAAAATAATTCTATGGAAACCACATTGATTTGACTAGAATTTTTGCATCTTTACATTCTTCTATTTTTTACAGGAGCAGCTCTAACACAATGCAGTACTTCCTACTCATCTCTGCCTTTGTCGGACTTTCAGCCGCTTTCTTGACGCCTATGGGTGGTGGCGGATGTGGAGGAGGTTGCGGAGGAGGCGGTGGTGGTGGATGTGGAGGTAATTTTTTTCTTAGTTGTTTGCACCAACCTTACTTTTGTATGTTTCTTTAGGTGGTTGTGCTCCACCCCCTTGCCCTGCTCCTTGCCCTCCACCAGCCCCTGCCTGCGGCGGCGGATGCGGAGGTGGCTGCGCTCCCCCACCAGCCCCATGCGGCGGCGGTGGAGGATGTGGCGGTGGATGTGGTGGAGGTAAGATATTCACAATCATTTTTTAAGATTCCAACAAACAAAATTGGTCGTTTTAAGCTGTCTTGCCACCAGCCCTCCCCCACCAGCCCCATGCGGCGGCGGTGGAGGATGCGGAGGCGGATGTGGAGGTGCCCCAATCGGACACAGCGGAGGATGCGGTGGAGGTGGCGGTAGCTACGGTAAGATTTTTTATAAACAAGATCGTCCTATAGTTTATTTCATTTGTTTCTCATTTTTAGCTGCTCCCCCTCAACAATCTTGGGCTCCTCAAGCTCCACAGCAGTCTTACGCTGCTCCTCCTCCCCACCTCAATCCTTTGCTCCACCTCCTCAGGCTCCTCAGCAAAGTAAGTTTTTTGGTTTGAGAGAACGTCTATAAAAATAAGCTCTTTTGTGTGAAATTAAAGTTTAAAGTAGTAGTTTTCTGCAGTCGCATGTTAGATTCTCGTATAGGTCTCATCCATCCACTGGTATGATTTTCTGGCTTTGAAATGCGACTTTTTCAATTCGATTAAGCACTTGTCATATTATAAAAAACACGCAAACTTAGTATTGTTCTAATAAGGCAAGTCCTCCATGGGGCTCAATAGCTCAGTTGGGAGAGCGTTAGACTGAAGATCTAAATGTCACCGGTTCGATCCCGGTTTGGGCCATTCTTCCTTTTTAGTAAATTTTACTTCCATTTTATAAGGAATATCCATTCTAAGCATTCAAAATACCTAAAAACGAAAACATTGCCTAAATCTAACTCGCAATATTTCAGGCTATGCTCAACCACAAGTTGCTCCAGCTGGTGGAGCTTCATACGTCGGAAAGTAAATTATAGGAGATCCACTGTTTGAGTGACGCTACTTTTGAGAAGATAATAATTGTTCACTAGTCTAATCAATGGTTTTCCTAAAAGACCAGCTTTGGATATGTAGTTTATAGCACAGTTATCTTCCTTAGTTTTTAGTTAAATGCTTGTTGTAGTTTAGATTTCATGGTAGTTGATAATGAGTAAGTTTCTCAATAATTCCTCATCAAATGCCTCAGTATTAGCAAAGAAATTGTTCTCAATAGTCTTTAGCTTGATTTCTTATCTGTATATACATGTTTGTTAGATTTTAGCTGTTTAGTAATTGTGCCAGAATGGAAAGAATTTATCATATCTTCGCCATGATATAAATTCTATAAATAAAATATTTCTAGAACATTTCTGTGCACAAGTTAAAATATTCGACAGTGAATCCGAGCAAGACTCATGCTGAAAAATGCAAAAGAGTATCTTTTTGTCCAACTCTAATAAGAAAAGCAAAAAGTTTGAACCAAGCCTTGCCTGTTCACCCAGGGCAAAGTTGCGCACTTATGAGAGCAATCATCTTTATATAGTACCATAACCATTCTAATAAAAACCCCGTCTCTAATAGTAAACCCTAATAGTAAATCAGCATTTGAATTTTGACAAATTCTCATTGTCATCAGCAAGTATAGTCTTTTAAGAAGATAGTATCGACACGAAAGGGTTTATCCAAATTTTATGTTTTTTAAATATGGGTTTAGAGCAGGGCACGCAGATTGCCGAAAAAATCAGACAAAAGTAAGACGCTATCAGAGTCTACAACTTTTGAATTACATTTTTTTTCTGTGCATAACTAAAAAGCGTCTAATTTTCTGTTTTCGGCCTAAAACAGAAAA
Source organism: Ditylenchus dipsaci (assembly GCA_004194705.1). Taxonomy (NCBI): domain Eukaryota; kingdom Metazoa; phylum Nematoda; class Chromadorea; order Rhabditida; family Anguinidae; genus Ditylenchus; species Ditylenchus dipsaci. The sequence continues at coordinate 236,327 of SADC01001113.1, read as the reverse complement.
ATTAGACGCTTTAAAAGTCGAAAACTTGTGAAAAAGATGGAGTAAAGGGTGACAATTTTTTTCAGGGCGTACCTGTGAATTATAGTTATGCACAGAAAAAAATGTAATTCAAAAGTTGTAGACTCTGATAGCGTCTTACTTTTGTCTGATTTTTTCGGCAATCTGCGAGCCCTGGTTCAGAGCCATGTTTTGTCGACAACTCGGTGTTGCAATATCAGACGAATTTGTGCAAAATTAAAATTTGGATTAGCAACATGAATATAACAATTCCTGAGTTCCTTCAAAAAATGCCATGAAAATTGAAATGCAATAGAAATTTAACCAGCCTTTTTTCGATGGTTTTTTCCCTTTTCCATTTCAATTTTCAGGGCGTTTTTTGAAGTAATTTAGTAATTCTGATAATGATCATACTAATCCAATTTTTAATTCTGCACAAGTTTGTCTGAGATCGCAACACCGAGTTGTCGACAAAATATGACTCTAAAACTACATTGAAAAACACAAAACTTGGTATAATCCTTTTGTGTCGAGACTATCTCCTTAAAGGGGGGGGGTTTTCAAACCTAAATGGCTTTTACCTCCCCCCCCCCTTCAACAGCTTTCACCTCTCCTTTAATATATTAGTAAGATTTATGAATCAGTGTTAGTTGCCTTGTTTCTTTCCTTTCAAAATTTTATCGAATCGGGTTAAACAACTAAACCTCTTCTAATTTATTGAAATAAAATTAGCACATTGTTTTGTTAACTATAAGTACAAAAAATATTCAATCATGTTATTTTTTTTAGCAAAAACCAGTATAAGAATAAAAAAGATTGCAATTTTTATTAAATAAATACTAACTAAACAAAAATGCAAATTTGGTGAAAAAACTTGAAGCGGGGCGACGGCACCAGCGCCGGAGTTTTTTATGATTGGCGCCGAGCCCCGGAACCGGAAACCTATTTTCTAAAAATTTTCAGCGCGCACACGGGCGCCGGCGCAACTTTGATTGTGAACATACCTTTGTTTATTATAATGAAGTTATGCAAATTTCGCGAATGTGGATTTATGGGTCCCCAGTAAATTCGGTGCAGGGCCGACGACCAATGGGCTGACGACCTAACAACAATAATCCAAATCTTTATTTAAAGAACACATTCAGGTGGATTATCGGGGATGAATTTACGCGAGTTAGAGGGTGCGAGGGTTATGCGTAATTAGTGCTTTGTAATTAGTGCGTCGGTAATTAGTGCGCCAGAAATTAGTGCGTCAGTCAGAATCTGTCGCCAAATTAGGCTAAAAATCGGTGTGGCGAGCATATCATCCACCGTGGAACTGGGTAAATGGGTCCCCAGTAAATTCGGCCATGGTAAATTCATCCCCTAGTAAGGACAAGATTTTGAATCCACCTGGTCGAACTACTTTTTCTTTGATAAATTTTTTACCTCTTCTTGGTAAATTTATGGTAAGTAGGTTGTAATGAGGTGATACTACCCATATATATTAGCCTTCAGCTGGTGGCACCTAGGTAGTGGTCAGGGTGGTATACTCGACAATTACCTCAGCCATCATCCTCAGGCTCAGCCGGCTGAGGTCTGAAAATTTCTCTCAGCCTCAGCCGTCAGCCATGCCCAAAAAATTTTCTCAACCATCAGCCTCAGCCTTAGCCGGCTGAGGTCTGAAAATTACTCTCAGCCTCAGCCGTCAGCCAGGCTTGAAATTTTTTCTCAGCCATCAGACTCAGCCGGCTGATGGCTGAGTTTAATCTCAGCCGGCTGAGTTTGAATTAAGCCGGCTGTACTGTAAAAATCATCAAGAATGAGAATTTTATTGGTTTGGGTATAAGTAGTAATAATCAGCTACCGTTGAACGATTATTTTCACAGGTCACTCTAAATTCAGTCGGATTACGGAGCAACACGCAACCATGCAGTCTAAAAGAACGTGCATTGCTTAAATTTAACAATAAGCCATAACCTGTAATAAAATTCAATTACCAAATTCATGGTCACTTAATTACTCAACTGTTAACCTTTTAATTACTGAAATGAATAAATCAATTTTTCTCATCTCTTTGAATTGTCAGAAAAACAGTGGAAATTTAAAAAAAATTCAAAACTTTGATAAAAAAAAGAATAAAAAGAAGTTTCGAAAATTTTCTCAGCCTTAGCCGTCAGCCATGCCCAAAAAGTTTTCTCAGCCATCAGCCTCAGCCGGCTGAGGTCTGAAAATTTCTCTCAGCCTCAGCCGTCAGCCAGGCTTAAAATTTTTTCTCAGCCATGAGCCTCAGCCTCAGCCGTCTGATGGCTGAGTTTAACCTCAGCCGGCTGAAGTCAGCCGGCTGAGGTCACCACTCTGGTAGTGGTACTCAGACTTCAATTGCCCAAAAGCATGTTCTAGGATAACGCTTTTTCAAGATATGATGTTATTCGGTCTTGTTTTGATTTTAGAGCTTAAATCAAGGGTGGGTGTCATTGGTACAGGTGGATATCCACCTGGATGACCTGAAAAGTTATAAAAAAATTAAATTAAAAACAAACCATTTTTTCTAACATTGGATTCTATAAGGAATTGAAATTGTTAAGACTTAATTATGATTTTAGCTACCCGAACTCCAAATCCTGGGGCTAGGGTACCTTAGTCTCAGGTGGATATCCACCTGGATGACCTGAAAAATTAAAAAATTTCAGAAAAAAAACTAGTCTTTTACTGTAAAAATACAGGAATGTTACCAAGTATAATATGATATTATCAAGTATGACTAATACCATATTCTCTCTAATAGACGGGCCAACCCGTTTATTTTTAACCACCCTCGGGATTGGGATTTTCAAAATTTTCGGGATCGGGATCCTGATTCGGGATTTGGCTTTTGGACCGGCGGGATTCGGGATCGGGATTTTCAAAATTTTTGGGATCGGGATTGCGGGATTCCATGGGATTCCCGTCCCGTTGCCAAGCCTAGGTGATCTATTTTTCTTCTTGAGAGCCAGACTTCTAATGGCCGTTGTTTCGTTAGATCAAACCATTCGCCGAAATACAACAAAAATGTATAAAAACACAATGGTTGAGGAAAATAACAAAACATTGGTATTTTTTTGTCTTGAAAACCATAATACAGATGTACAGTCGACGCCCGATATAACGAACGCTCGATACAACGAACTCCTGCGGCTGGGGTTTCACACATAATTTTTTTTGTTCAAATGTCTTTTGTGAAACCCATCAAGCAATTTATTCTCTCTATACTTTTTGGGGGCGCAATTTTCCGTCGCTTGGTTTTCCGGCGCGCAACTTTCTGGTGCGCAATTTTTGCCTCTCCGTTTACCTTGGTCCCCCAAGGCAAAAAGTCGAATTTTTGGTCAATTTTTTTTTGAAAACTGGCTTTCCGCCACCTAAAAACTTATTTTCTGTGTGTTTCACGTGCTAAAACAGCATAAAATGTTGAAAAATCTCATTTTTGGCTGAGTACCGGATAAGGAAGTTTAGCCAAAAATTCGGAAACAGGACGGCTTCAAACGGGTAAAAAGGCATTTGAAAATTGATGATTTTCGCTTCTTCTAACCACCTACAAATTAATGGTAATTGCTCAAATTTATGTATCAGCTGAGCGTGTAATATCTTAAAATGCAGAGCATGATCAGGGCTATCTATTGCGCATAAATTGTTATCTGAGTGACCACAATTTTTTAGGAAATTTCTGATTTTTCTTATACAAGACAGTCTTCGAAAATCTTTCCACTCGAGACAATTTTCGAATGTTTTTTTACTAGAGTTGTGAAAATGCTCGAGCAGATTGATTTGGAGCATATGCTCGAGCATTTGCGTTTTTTTCGAGCATATTCGAGCATATGCTCGACATATTTTAATCATTAACTGTGGCCGTACAGTTAACTGTACAGTTAATGTGGGTTCTATTACGAGGTTCGAGCGAGAAATTGTTTTTTTCGTCTATTTTCTTCCGAAAAACAAAACAAGTAAAAATTCAGATTTTAGAGTCAACAATTTAATTAATCCTATTTTTAACCTACTTCTAGACTAAGTGGCGGTTGCATTACAGAGGAGGTTAACATTATAGGAAGTATGGTATATGGCACAACAGGAAATGTCCTTTACACTTCTAAACCTGAAAAATTGAGGATGTAAACCGCTTTAAGCAAGAATCTCCCGTATATTCGTCCTCAAATTAAGTCCTCAAGAAACGACTGAAAAGAGGAGTGTGGGAAAAATTAGCCTAGCTACTAGAGTCCTGTTCGCCTTCTCCTTTTTGCCCTTCGACTTTCAAAAACAAAGGAGAAAGAAGTCATTATGTGGATTTGAGTTGGAAAGCCGGAACCAGAGCTTTTTGGCTCTCTTTCTTTCAATTTGTTTGTGGTTTGTTTGTTATTTGTTGGCTCGACACTGACAACCTTTTGTGAGTATCCATGGTTCACCTTTGTTAAATAAAGACTAGTCTCACACAAGAGTTGCATGCTTTTCGACACCAATAATTTGCTTTACTTATTCCTACTTTACAAAAATAAACTTTTTAAATCATGTCGTGCTTGTTTTACCAATTCTAAACACCATGAAAATTCAATATCCCGTGGATTAGATCTTCTACGGTCAGTATAAGCATAGATAATAATTTTCGCGAAGAGGTCGATTCCTTTAGGTGCCTCTAAAAATGATGCAGAGACGTTTCGCCAAAATGAAACTTTTTTCAAACGACAGAGAGCACCAAAGCATTTAAAAAAAAATTTAAATTGTGTTTCGACCACCCCAAAATATCCCAAATCACACATAACTACCCGAAACAGCCCAAGACACAGAAAACCATTCAAAAACTTTAGGTTATTTAAAGTCATTTTGGTTGAGTTTTCACATTTTTATTGCTGGATCTAATTGCTGGATCCCTCTTCGAAGGCAAGAAAAATGTGAAAAATCACCCAAAAATGACCCTGAAATACCCTAAAAATTTAGGGTTGTTTCTGGTGTCTTGGAGTGTTTTGGATGTTTTTGGGTGGTTTTGGATATTTTGAGGTGGTTCGGACACAATCTAAAAATTTTCTAAAAATCTGAAAAAGGCCTTGGTGCTGCCCTCTGTCGTTTGAAAAATCTTTCATTTTGGCGAAACGTTTCTCCAAAATGAAACTTTTTCCTTTTTTATTTTGGCGAAACGTCTTTACTTCTAAAAAATGGTCAGGGAGGGGGGGGTATGGCACTAGATTTTGGGAGAAGGGTTATACTGCAGTAGAGTCTATATTTTCAGCGTTTTCATTTCTGTTTTTTTACTAAAGCAATACCTAGAAATGGAGGAAATGAGCGTTTCATTAGCTAAAAATTTAGTCGTAGTTTACATTACTTATAAATATGATTCGTAAGCTAATCTTTTTTTCAGTGGGCTTCCTAATGTTTAGCGGTGGCGGGGGTGGACCATCACCATTCGTCCGCAAAAATTCTGGGCAAAGGCGCCATTCTGAATTAAAGGTTGTGCTTTATAACTACCTATTTATTTGGTCCAAATAAAAGTTTAAATTTCAGCTGAATATGGCAGTACATCACCAATATCACGAGCCGCCGACTATTTTTTCCAACAAAGCCCTGCGTGATATATGCCATAGAATCTATTGGACAATTAGAGCTATGCAATTCAAAATGTTTTTCAAACTAGAAGGTTTGTTATGTGTACCAGATGAATAAAACTTATTTACAGGCGGTACAAGAATTTGTGATATTATTAAACAGCCATAAATCTTTTATAGGCCGAATTGTGAAATTCTGTAAACGTAGATCAACTAAGTTTGATCTACGGTTTTGTTTTTGATATAAAAAGTTAAAAACACGATTTTTGCTTGTTCCTCCATGTTGCTTGGGTCATGGCACTTAGATGGCTTTTGGAAGGGCTGGACCCAAACCACAGGGGGACCATGCGAAAATCGTGTTTTTGACATTATACACCAAACAATACCGAAGCTCAAACTAAGTTTATATGCGTTCACAGAATTTCGGGATCCGGTCTATGAAAAGATTTATGGCTGTTTAAAAGTGTCAAAAAAGTCTCGGACCACCCTGTACTTTTGGAGGGGAGAAGCATTATTTTTTTTGGATATTTTACCTCATTTTTCCAGAATTTTTTTCAAAACCAAATTTTTTTTGACTTATTCTAAACATTGGCTTAAGTACACCACTTGGAGCAGCCAAAAGTGCGTTTTGGAGGGCGAAATATGTTTAGGCCCTAAAAACGATAGAAAAGGCGAAAAAAGTGCGGAAAGGACATTTTCAAAATTTTTTTCGTTTGCTGTGGTCCCCCTTGTGGTTTTTGGTCATGTTTTGGTATTTAACCCCGTTTTGGTCATTGGAGTTTGGCAAAAAGACAATGTGATTGTAAAAATTGTCACGAAAGCTTGTGCTAATTTTTTTCAGGAATGAAATATGTGCTTAAAAACTTAAAAGATTCTCAAAAAACATAGTAAAAAATTTGGAAATGAGTAACCCCTTAAAATAAAGAAATTCTTAATAAGCCCTTAACACACCAAGAATGGTTTGCAACAAATGTATCTTCTGATGCAAAAAATTTTAAACTTGAACAACCCTGCGAAAACGGATTTTCTGTTCCTAGTATCCGAAATATGAAAAAACACTATTTTATAATTTTACTCCGAAAAAAAACGGGTGTTCATTTAAAAAGGCTAGTGAACTCATTTTATGAAATCAATCTCAAAATAATTATTTATTTTAACCGCGATTTTCTGCATTTTCATATAAGATCTTAACTTTTAATTATAATAATCTTAAAAACAAAAAATATGCAAAAATAAGAATTTTTTTTAAAACACCAAATTTATTAAAAATCGATTCAGCCCGTCTTATAAAAAAATAAATAAATAAAAATAAATAAAAATAAAAATTGAAGCTAAGAGCAGCGCTTTAAAATGATGTATTATTTGTATACAGTGTACAAATAAAATACAGTCGAGTCTCGATTTAACGATCACCCTCGATTTAACGATCACCTGGGTCGGTCCCTTCAATAATAAACTCCGTCAAATTACCCCTCGATTCAACGATCACCTGGGTCGGTCCCTTCAATAATAAACTCCGTCAAATTACCCCTCGATTTAACGATCACCTGGGTCGGTCCCTTCAATAATAAACTCCGTCAAATTACCCCTCGATTTAACGATCACCTGGGTCGGTCCCTTCAATAATAAACTCCGTCAAATTACCCCTCGATTCAACGATCACCTGGGTCGGTCCCTTCAATAATAAACTCCGTCAAATTACCCCTCGATTCAACGATCACCTGGGTCGGTCCCTTCAATAATAAACTCCGTCAAATTACCCCTCGATTTAACGATCACCTGGGTCGGTCCCTTCAATAATAAACTCCGTCAAATTACCCCTCGATTTAACGATCACCTGGGTCGGTCCCTTCAATAATAAACTCCGTCAAATTACCCCTCGATTCAACGATCACCTGGGTCGGTCCCTTCAATAATAAACTCCGTCAAATTACCCCTCGATTTAACGATCACCTGGGTCGGTCCCTTCAATAATAAACTCCGTCAAATTACCCCTCGATTCAACGATCACCTGGGTCGGTCCCTTCAATAATAAACTCCGTCAAATTACCCCTCGATTTAACGATCACCTGGGTCGGTCCCTTCAATAATAAACTCCGTCAAATTACCCCTCGATTCAACGATCACCTGGGTCGGTCCCTTCAATAATAAACTCCGTCAAATTACCCCTCGATTTAACGATCACCTGGGTCGGTCCCTTCAATAATAAACTCCGTCAAATTACCCCTCGATTTAACGATCACCTGGGTCGGTCCCTTCAATAATAAACTCCGTCAAATTACCCCTCGATTCAACGATCACCTGGGTCGGTCCCAGGGTGATCGTTAAATCGAGACTCGACTGTATGTGAATATAAGCATTTTTGTTAAAGTGGAAAAAGGTAACAAAAGATATTGCTACTGTCGAAAAGATCAAACCCTAAATTATAACACCGGGTTTGTGATCAGTGTACCCGATTTACTTACAAAACTGCCCTTAATTTGTATTCTTCATATTTCGAATTCCGTGCAAGACAGTAAACATCTGCATAATCAAGTATTTTTCTGTTAAAATACCAAAAAAAAAAAACTAAAACCCATAGGAGGTATCAAGGCAAACACACATAAATTCTTAAAAATGTCCTTCGAGGCTATACTGATACAAAGTTTGAGTGTACAGTAAAAGCTATGGATGAGCTCAAATCGAACATTATGCAGAACGGATGCTTTAGTTTTTATACCGAAAAAAATGCTTTTACGACTGAATAAATAGGGCTGGATGTTAAGAGTTTTGACTCTAAAGCTACGTTCACATACTGCGGCTCCGACTCCGACTACCTATGTGAACACGAAAGTCGGAGGCAGAGGCGCAGGTGTTCACATATTGTGACTCCGCACCCGACTGCGCCTCCGACTACTACTTCGCCTCCGACTAGTTATGTGAACACTCGTGTTCACATACCCTCCTCCGCCTCCTACTGCGCCTCCAACTCTGCCTCCGACTCTTGCGTGTTCACATACAGTAGTCGGAGTCGGAGGCGCGCCTCCGACTACTCGATTTTTGCATATCAAACATGTTTGATTTTTCGTGTATTTAAAAAAAATGTTTTGCATAGTTTCATTTTCCTAAGGCCAAGTTGGAGTGAGAAACTCAATTTTTTGAGCTAAGCAGAGTTTTTTGCGAGCTTTACGAGTAAACACAGCTATTTTCAAAATTAGTGCCACTTTTACATAAAACTATTCCAAACGTCCCCAATTACGAAAAATCATCCGAAACCACCTTAAACCATTTCAAAATACCCTTAAAATTGCAAATAGTCTTGAATCACGCAAAACTACCCTGCACCACCCTAATATTTTCTAAACCCACCGAGACACTAGTTCAAGCTGTTCAGCGTAACTTGAGGTAATTTTGTGGGGTTTAGGCCAGTTTGGCGCAGTTTCGTATGTGTGGTTAATGGTGTGGGAGAGGGCGGTTGTTCAGTGTTAGGTTTAGGGTGGAGTGAGGTGATAAAACAAACAAAAAACTTTAATCAGATCAACAATTACTCAACTTTTTAGAAAAATTACGAGTAACTCGTGATCCAGAATTCTATTGGGTTGTCGCATAAGTTCGTTCGGTTTTTTAAAAAGGTAAACAGTCAACTTTTTCTATAACGACTCTCTCTCTCTCTGTAACGACCAGTAAAAAATAACTATTTGGTCACGAATGACATCGTTTACGTCAAATCGACTCTCTTTATATTGTGAACAGTTGCACGAAATCCTAGTCGGAGGCGGAGGTGTTACATACTCCCGAGTAGTCGGAGGCGGAGTCGCAGTATGTGAACGTAGCTTAACTAGTTTTGTACAACTACTTTTTTTAAATTTTATTACAAGTTTGAATTTTATGTATTATTCAATGCAAACCCTAGACTATACTAAAACTGCCAGGTCAAGGAAATGGCATGGCTCCTTCAAGATTTAGTTTAATTAATTTTAAATGAGGTTTTCATGGACTACATCTGTACTGATATAGGGTTTCACTTAATCTACAAAATATCAAATTTCCTGAAAATTTACGAGCAAAACGAATATGCTCGTTTTTCTTGCCACAGCTGTTCACACATAAATATCTAGAATCCACTAAAATATGTTTTATGGGTTAAATTCAATTATTAGGCTTAGATCATTCATATGCAGTAATCCTGCTAAAATTAGAACTAAGCCCAAGCCTTGATCCTAGCAACTGCTTCACCGGACCCTGTCTTTAGGTCTATATAATAAAGCATAAAATTGAAAAGTCCCGACTAAAAAATTCTTTTTTTGACTACAGGGTGCCCAATGAAAACTGCACCATTTTCGAATTATCCGGTTTTTGAGTTTCGCGATTGTCGAATAAAAGTTGAATGAACCTCCACTTGGCTGTCCCCCGCCAATTCAAAACCTCGAAATTGACATTTTTATCAACGGCGAAAGTCCTTCAAATTACTAATCTTTCAACAAATTGTAGTTTCACTCAAAAATATGAAGTTGAACAAGCACAACTAGCATGTTGTCACAGAAACACAACTTTTTTTATTATGTCATTTGGCTGTGATTGCTGGCTTGTTGTCTGCTATCTCCTCTGTCTCTGTGTGCTTTTAAATTGAGTTTTTGCCTCTAGTCAGCTGGAAAAAGGGGAGAATAAGTGAAAGAATTAACGTTGCTTTCATCTTTTTCGCTGCTTCTTCTACTCAATGATATGTGTGTAATCCAATGCAACGCCCGCTTGCCTGGTCGCTGCCGCTACAAAATGAGGCTTTGTGGTTATTGAGGATGTCTCTTGTTCCCCATTTTAAATGCCCCTAGACTTCTTCATTCATTTGAATGGATTATAAAGCAAACAGAAATGGGCATAATACTTCCCTGGTGCCCCCCCCATTCCCATTTGCTCATTTGAATAAGTTTTGAAGATAGCTAAATATTTTCTGGCTAGAACTTTGTTTACTATAGGATTTCTAAAAAAATCCTTTAAGCTATTCTAAGATGTGTTCTCCAAAAAATTTAAGCTGAACACATCAACTAAAAGCCCTTTTTAAATAAACTGTAGAGTGGCCTGCTCTTTTTTAAAAAAGAATTTTGGGGTTTTATTTAAATTTTTTTTAACTTTGGCTTGAAAAATGTGCCATCTGACGAAAAAACCCTGCCAAAAGAGCCTTTTGAAAAGTCCGAAAAAGAGTACAAGAAACATTTTGGCGCCAGCAAAAAAATATGCGATTAAAAAAATTCTTAATTAAACATATTTATCCCATTTTTTAACTTTTTGTTCGTGTTTTAATTTTTTTTCATTGGCTACTTTCCTATATTTGTTAACTAAATGTACTTTTATAACTGAAACAATGGTTTTTTTTCAACTATAAAAATTTCAAATGCTTATGTCGAAAATTACAAAAAGGACCTGAGAATTTTTGAAGTGTTCCATTTTTCACAGTTTTGTATCAAATTAAATATTAATTACCTGAGATTATGTTTTTGAACTAACAAAGCTAAATATTTGTGAGCTTTTTAATGGAGCCATGAGAATGCTTCTAAGAGATTTTCAAAAATGATAAGCTCTGCTCGTCTCTGTATTTTTTTATTTATCTTTGATATTATAACTTTTAGTTCTTGTAGTTTTTTGCAAAAAAATATTACTGCTTGAAGTTTGCAAATTAGTGGTCATTTAAGTAGTAGTATGCCATCGGTGCGCATCAATTTGAGAAAGAAGATTTCACTAAATTCTTCTTGTAAAACAAAGTCATTTGCACAGACCATCGGGAGTGCTGAGGAGTGCACACCCAACACTACTGGTGCTCAACAGTCCTTTACTGAAAATACCCCTCAGCAATATTTTGGACCCGGCTTAACAGGTAACAACATAAGATTTTTAATCACATTCTCAAATGCTTTACAGCGATCATTTTGTAAAATAAGCCGAATTTGAAGTTATTGTGTTGGTGAAATTCACTGCTTTCCTGATTTGCAAAAATCCTTTTGCCATTTTCATATTAGTATTTTCACAATAAAAAGTCGACCATCAGTATTTTGTCAATGAATGTCACCAGCATTAGGGCCATCTTTCAATACACAGCTCTATACCCTCAACAGGGTTATTTGATAATAGGGTCTGATGTAATCATGTAACCACGGCGATCAATGCAGCAAGCTGTTCAGAGTTAGAGTTCGGGTAAGAGGTGTTCATGTACTCAAAAAAATCCGAGAAAATCCGAACTCTAACTCTAAGGTGTTCACGTACATCGAGTTAGAGTTCGAGGTCGAGCTTGAAAATGTTCATGTATATAGCTTAGATAGCTCAGAATCATACCCGAAAGTCGTCTAAAGCCACTAAAAGTTAGTTTCTGGGGGATTTGCTACAAGGGAATCCAAGTTATATGCATCAACACCTTCAAACTGAACCTCGAACTCTAACTCGAGGTACATGAACACCCTTGAGTTAGAGGTAGAGTTCTAGTTAGAGTTAGAATCAGAGGTGTTCACGTAACCAAAATCCAAAACTCTAACTCTAACAACGTGAACAAGCCATTAGAGAACCTTAAAAGCTAGGCAAGAGCATAACTAGTTGTCAGGTGTGCAATCCACAACATTTTGTTCTCATTGCATGCGAAAGTTGGAGTGAAGTCAACTTTAGAGTAAAACTGCCCGAAAAGTTTGTTCCCATCCAGATCCGACGCTTTTTCTCAACTCTATCTTTAAAGTATTTTTTCAAAAGTTTTTCGTCAGTCCAGCCCGAAATATTATGTCGTCCAAAAAGTTTGTGCCTTTTAAAAAAACTTTTTGTGGGATTGTGTTTTTTCTATTAACTTTTTGACCATTTTCAAAAAACTCAGCTACATAATAAGTGATCAACTTTGAAAAACTCAATGACACAATTTTTTTTAAAAGGCACTAACTTTCCGGACAACCGAATATCGCAAATATTCCGATTTGTTAGGTCGTTTTTAAAAAACTCTATAACTATTCGATAAAATGCTACCTTACCCTTTTATGTAAGTGTATGATGTATGTAGCCTGAGGGTGTGCTGCGAGTGTGTTTTCAGAAACGACCGGCAATTTTGTAATGCTTGCTCTTTTTGACGAGTCAGTTTCGGCAAAAAATGTAAAAAAGAGATGCGCAAAGTGTCAGAATTTAGAAAATAAAATCAGCTGAATTCATAATGACGGAAAATTATCAAAAATAAATAAAAAGTTATAACTTTATAGCCAATTTTTTAATTTTCAGAAGCAGACGCCAACTCTTTGAATGAGTTAATCAAATTTGAGCCAGCTAAAAGGCCACCTACATTAGGCCAGTTAAGAGAGTTCACAAGCAATCGCTTCTCAGACAAATGGATTAAGTACATGTATGCCAAGTTCAAAAATGTGAGTTTTACTGTCTAAGCCCATTTCTTTCAAAAGATTACAAAATTGAAGGAATGTCCGGCTGGCAGAATGAAATTGACTGAATTTAAACTTTTGTTTGGTCCATATGTGCCGGACAGAATGAGTGATGCCTATCTGGAAAAAATGTTCAATGCCTTTTGCTACACTTCCCCTTATGCTGACCATCTCACTTTTAAGGTTGGCTTTCAACCTCTCAAAATTCAGAAAAATTCCGGGTCAATCTCAATCTTTCAAATTACTCAACAAATCTTAAAAGCGGAACCGAAGAATAACGAAAAAATATAGATTTTCAAAATCTTGATTCTTGGCTAATATAGAGGCCCTCGAGAACCGAAAGCGAGTTAGTTGATTGATTCAAGATCACACACCACCAGTCTGACCCCAGAGTGCGCGACCTACAAAGTTGGTGAACACAGACCAGTGGCGTGCAGCCCAAGCTCGTAAGAGCCTCTACTCAACTGGAATATCCCTCTTGGGGATAGTAACCGGTGAAAGAAACACCATATGAAGGGCTATGGGCGAGGAGCTAGAACTCTATACCGTCGATCCCTCTCATTAGACACGGGTACAGGTTAATGCGCCGGCCTTGTATATTAGAGAGAGGCCGATTAATACAGTTAATACGCTAGTCTATCACAGTTGAACATTTAATAGAGAAATATGAAAAAATGATGTCTCCGCTTATAATAGGCATGCCCGTTGCACAAAACGCCTGAGGGACCAGCAATTTTTTTGAATAGTTGCGTTCATAGTTGGACGCCGCCGCCGCCGGCGGCGCTGGCAGCGGCGGCGAAATTTTCAAGTCGGCGGTGGCGGCGGCGGCAGACAAAATATCGCCGCCGGCGCCACCACCGGCGGCGCCGCAGGTGGTGGCGAAAGCTGCTAGGTACTGTTATAATTTTTTTGCAGTTTTCACAAAATTGCTTAGACAATACAGCAAAACGAAAACAACGGGAACACAAGGAGACGTTGCGAAAGAAATGTCTCCATTTGGTTCGGTATCATAACAAAACCAAAACCCCCAGTGTCCATAGACAATGAGTAGATTGCAATGTTTTTCAATGAGATCAGCAACTTTAATCCTGAAGAGTGTACACCGTGGGAATTTTAGAAATCCAGAGCTACCGTAAATTTTGATTAGGGGTTGGGAGATATAATTTTATTTTTATTTAGAGGTACCCGTCTTTCTCTAAATTGGCTTTTGACATCCTTCCTATGCCGGCAACTTCCGGCGCTGTTGAAAGATTGTTTAGTACTATGTCGATGCTTTCATCTGGGCGAAAAAGCCCAACAGGACCTGTTCTCTTAAACAGTAAAACGATGCGGCGCTAGTGAAATTCTTAACTTCCAGCGCCGGCGGCGGCGAAATTTTTGCCCGGCGGTGGCGCCGGCGGCGAAATTTATTCATTTAAGCGCCAGCGCCGCCGCCGTCGGCGCTGGCGGCTGTTTTCGGAAAGCCCGCCGGCGCCGCCAGGCGTTTTTTCTGCCGCCGGCGGCGCTGGCGGAGGCGCTGTTTTTTACGCGCGTCCAATATAAAAACAAATATAATTCTTAAAATATATTGGACAATGTAGTTTCTGTCATTATAAATGTCCACAATACAGGACTTAATCGAGTGCCTGTCCATTCTGTGTGATCAAGATGCTCACTCCCATGCCATGTGGACAATGCGCCTGATCAATGGTCAGGAATGCAATTATTATATTGTATTCACTTATATATTCATTTTTTAATCCTTAGGTCAGAGGGCTGACCAAATTACACTGGCTGTGAGTTTTGTCACACAAAAAGAACTGAAAGTATAACAAAGTATAACTTAACTTAAGTTCAGGAATTTAATGAGTTCGTCAAGTCAATATTTTTACTAGTTGGACATGGAGAGCAGAGACGCAAACGAATGGGTTCCATTTGGGGTGGATCCAAAGACTCTAAAGCTCCACCCGCCTTGTCTGTGTCCACTTTGCCCGTTTTGACTTCAGCTCAAGTAGTCACTGTCGACAGGGACACTCTCAAGGCTATTCAGGTAATAAGGCTGGCTTTATATAGCGGGTTATTATCTAAAATACCGACCAGTGTTTACAATAAGAGTAAATTTTTAATGTAAGTCAACTTAATTTTGAGGCCGTTCAAACTAATATTTCGCTTGTTGCTAGTAACATGTAGCAGTTTTTATGAGCAACAATTTTTGATTTTACTTACATGATGAATAGCAAAAAAAATTGACCTAAGGTATAGGCTCTCAAAGTCGAGGGTGTCGCGGGGTTTGAGGGGTCGAGGGGTATTTAAAATCTGAAGAAATATTTGAGCCCATAACAGATCACCAAAGGTTCACTGAAATTTTTATATAGAATAGCTTGATTTTATTGCTGAAAAAAACAAATTAACCTCTGCTAGTTTTAGAAAAGAGCAGAACGTGTGTTCAAAGAGTTAGATGTGGAAGGTCAGGGCTTTCTGACTATTCAAAGTTTGGAGGAACTTTTTCGAATCAAGGAGGCAGACTCAGCCGAAAAACAAAATTCATCGATTTCTACAAAATAAAACTTAAATTGGTTTAATATGCGGTGTTATTGCAGTCCAACCTGGATATGAGAGCACACGCGATATAAAAACACTATTGACCGATTCCGATGAGTGCTCTTATATCGAGGTTGACTGTACGTATCAAGCAGCCATATTCTTCAATAATTTAGGTATATTAGGTCGTCCGCAAAATTCGTGCGTTTTTTTTTCAAAAGAATTTTGGTCTTGTGTTTTTTCTATGGATTTATGAACATTTTGGAAGATGAACCGTGATTTCTAAGCTAAGAACCTTAGCTACTAGAAACGCCACAGTGGTCACCAATACTTATGAACCGCCGGTGGGTCACCGGCATAGTGACGGCGCCGTCCTTCATCGCCCTAATTTTTTTCATTGCTGTCCTGCACTTTAACCATATTTTTCATTATGAATCGCTTTTTTGTTTCGAATCATACAATCAGTTTTTATCTTTATGCTTTATTTTGTGTGACCGTACATGTTTTCTTTCATTTTTATTTCAAAAATGGGGCCTTCCTAATTTTCTACGAAAATTTTCAAAAAAGTCGGTCAAGTTAGGACAACCCAATTTTTTTGAAATAAAAATGAAAGGAATCATAGATGGTGACCTAAAAATAAAGTATAAAAAACTGATTGTATGGGGCCGTATGCATTGGCAGCTAGGATTGAGGATAGGATTAATCCTATCCTCAATCCATGTTCCAATGCATACGGATCGGATTGGAGATAGGATTAATCCTATCCTTAATCCTATCCGTCCTAATGCATACGGATCGGCTTGGATTCTAGATCGGATAATTTCTAATGTCGAGAGCTCTACTCCGGCAGCTGACAGCGACTTTTTAAAAGGTCAAATAAAGTTGTCGTTTTAGCGGCATTTACCTTATTAGAGAATTTACGGTATGCTAATTACATGCGTAGACTTCATTTAAGCTTTATATCTCGACCACCATACACCAACAGCAAACATTTTTATGTATCAAACATTCCGAGTTCATCTTCCGTTGGGTCACCATCCCATTCGTCACGATCCTCCCATCCATTTTCTTTTCCGTCCTTTGTGAAGTTCCATAGAAGGGCAGTGGCACAGATAAGCGTCGGAATGGAAGAGATTTCAACTTGCAACGGTCCAAGAAACCGAAAAAACAAAAGAAAGAAGGGCACAAAACAGGTGAGAGACAATGAAACTCTTGAGAAATAGCAATTCAGAACTTTACTTCGAAAAATTTCACGTTTCTGAAAATGCACTGAAATTATCCGATCTAGAATCCAATCCGTCCTAATGCATACGGATAGGCTTGAGGATAGGATTAATCCTATCCTCAATCCTATCCGTCCTAATGCATATGGATCGGCTTGAGGATAGGATTAATCCTATCCTCAATCCTATCCGTCCCAATGCATATGGATCGGCTTGAGGATAGGATTAATCCTATCCTCAATCCTATCCGTCCTAATGCATATGGATCGGCTTGAGGATAGGATTAATCCTATCCTCAATCCTAGCTGCCAATGCATACGGCCCATGATGTAAAATTTAAAAAAGCGATCCATAATAAAAAATATTGTTAAAATGCAGGACGGCGATGAAAAAAATTAAGACGGCGACGGACGGCACGATCATTATGCCCACCGGTAGGTCACCGGTTTTGCACTAGAAAAATCACAAGGCCATAAAAAGTTGTTCTTTTGAAAAAAAAACGCACGAATTTTTTCCGACGACCGAAAATACTTAAAGGAAAATGTCTGCTTGCTTGTGTAATCAAACTCACTTATTTAATTGGTTTGATAATTGGTTTAAAAGTAATGGCTGTACAATTGTTGATTATCATGTATAAATTAACACTTTTATTTGGTCAATAAACATAATTCTATCAGATCTTTATCAAATCAATTATGCCTTGCAAAAGCTTGCGCTGTCTGCATTCAAGTCACACAGATGACAGGCAGAAGCTGACTCAAAGATATGCAATAGGTTGACCAACGGAAACATGATTATGCTGCCCGAGAAAGAACCAATCTAAATTTGAATTCAAACGCATGGCGAAAAACCTCCATGCACCGATTTTTTTAGATTCAAAATTTTAAAATAAAAATTTTCATTTGGCGTCAATTTCATACTTTTATTTTGTGGGTCGCTGGGAAACTAGGATAAGGGGTACAATTAATACTATTATCAAGCCGTCCTAACAACTGTGAACCGATTTGAAAACAGGATTAACCCAATCCTCAATCCTAGCTGCCCTAATAACTGCGAAAAACAAATCAATACCTGCATAACCACTCCGCACCAAAACAATTTAGACTCTTTTTCTGCCTCAACTGCCTCTTCTCTCAACAATGAAGTGATCAGGGTTCGAAGGTAGGCGTTCAAAAATGAGGAGCATATTGCTGTACAAACCTGCAGAAAAATTACTTCAAAAAATCATTTCGATAGGTGATAATGCCAACCGCCATAAAACCGCCCAAAAAGAGTAATACAGCCAAGGGGTAGGGCTTTGTACAGCCAGAACCAAAATCCACAAGCACAAGACAGAGGATAGACCAGTCAAGGATGCAACCATTCTTGTGCTTTTAGGAGTTAACCAAAAAGGCAGGAAGCAGGCCAAGGGTTGAGCCAAGTTGGATAAGGACAGCGCCAGATGGTAGGTCAGCTGTAAAATTAATGTTGCTGTCAGAGTTGTAGCCATAAGAGGTATGATGGCCATGCCCAGGATTAGGCAAAAGCCACGATTCAACCAACCAGGGAATAGGGCATCACAGAGAAGCTCTGGATACTCGGCACTATGGAGTTCATCTGAGCACAAACTGAAGCAACACCCAGAAAAATTAAATAACCAAGACTAAAAAGCACACATACCTAAAGCTAAACAAACCAGTAGAAACCAAAATCGTTTTGATTGATACCCCCAATCTGCTGTTCTAGAAGTTGTGGCTGTTTTTTGTTCAAAATTATCTATTTTCTTGTCTACTTTCACAACAGAGGCATTGTCATTGACTGTTGCTGGTAAAATTAAAGGAGAAAACCAGTGGAGTGCTATAAAAGCAGCTACTGAAAGACACAACCACATGGACATGACCACATTGTAAGTGAACACACTGGATTAAATACTGCTGCTGTTGATGTGTTGGCAGCATCTTATATTCACCACCTTCACCACCAAAGCTAGCAAAACCTCGGTCAAAATGTTGGGCTTGTTGATTTTGTTTATTTCTTTTTAGGGTTGGGCAATTGGCCGGCCAAATAGAAATCGGCCAATTGGCCGGTCAATTGGCCGGCCAATTGGCCAAAATCCGGCCAAATTCCTACTACACCAGGTTTCACTAACTAAAACTTTTTTATTGCAACAACTATAACATTTCAATCAAATTCATTCATAAACACATCAAATTCATTATCAAAAAGATTAGTGTTCTCGATTGTTTCTTCATGAGACTCCTCATCCACGTCTTCCACATGCTGCTCCGCTTGCGTCGATTTGAATAAGTTGGCGAACTCCAGCGTGAGATTGTGTTTAATGAAGGTCACCTGCGAAGCCGTTTTCACGTTCATCCTGAAATGATTATAAGAACTTGCTATTTAAATCAACAATAAGATTACCAACCGGTTTCGAAGCTTCGTGTGGATTCCGCCTCGAAGAGACCAATTCCTTTCCGTCGGTGCAGCTGTGATCGGCACGTTGTGTAGCATCTCCACAATTTTGCACAAGAGGGTGTCCGAGAACCAGGCTTTCCACCACGTGAGAGCATCCATCGAGCCTGCCACATCCCATGCATATCGGCGTTCGTTCTGTGAGAAGATCCCCGTTCCGGCTAGCCATTGTGCCCATTCCTTTTCCTCCACGCGTTTGTAGTAGCTCCAACACCAAGCTAGCGGTTTTGACATTTTCTAGTTCTATAAACTAACAATAATAAATATTTTGCAGAAACAATAATAATCAGCAGAAAAATATACACAAAAAATGAACAAAGCCTTGATTCAATGAATGAAAATTTGGAATTCGTTTGGAATTGAGACAACAATAAATTTTTACAGAATTCAAAGTTACTATTTGGCCGATTTTATAAGGCCGGCCAAATGCTCCGGCCAATTGGCGCCAATTGGCCGGCCAATTGGCCGCCGATTGGCCGGCCAATTGGCGGCCGCCCAACCCTATTTCTTTTACTCGAGCTACTAAGGTCTGCACGTCTCGGTTTTTTGTAGCTAATTGACTGTTTTATAAGGTGGTGAAAAATTCTAGAATAGAAATTAAAAGTAGAATAAGCATAAGTACGTATGAAGTAAAAATGTAAAATTGAAAAAACATTCACGCAGACAAGCAAGTGGTGTTTTTTTCCAGAATTTGCGAATAAAAACAGTATATTTTTGAACAGCTTGAAAGTAAAGTTCCTGGCGGTCATTTTGACATATTATGAGCTTGAGGCTAATAAGAAGATAGTAGCGCATTACTTGAAAACCTGTGGGTGCTAGCTAAATTTCAATCATGCAAAACTGATAAATTTCTAGACCCTATTTCAGTCACTTAATTCGGCTTTGAAGCAAAAACGACCGGCACCATTGTGCTCAGCACGTTCTGTTCTACCCGTTGTCACTAATGGGCACACCAGGGTACCGCGTATCGAGAGTTGTGCGAATTCAAACAAATATTGAAAAAAATACAATATCACAAAATGTACGAGTTTATTTTTTTGAGTGTGGTTTTCAGTAGCTTTCAAAACTAACACTCTCAGAAATTTCAGCTCAACATGAAGCCTGATAAATTTGCTACAAGATTCTGAAAAACGCGTTGATCAAAGCTACATGTGTAGAAAGCTATGGCACATAGAAATCAAAGTAAGAGAATTCGGAAAATCCGTACCTCGAGAAAGAAGTGGTGATGTGTCTTCACTTCACGAATAAAAATGTACTATGCTCACTGTTATTTGAAAGCTGATATCCTTGCGGTCATTTTGATATAATATGAATGCGGGTGTAGTATGACGATCATGACGCACCACTTGAAAACATGTGGGTATCCAGCTGGATTTTGACCATGCACAAGTTCTTACTTCCCGAAGCCGTTTTGACCAACTTCGTCAGACATCAAAGGGAAAAAGACCCGCCCATCGTGTTCAGCACATTCTGTTCTACCCGTTGTCGCAAATGGGCGCACCGGGCCTTCCCGTGTTAATTAAAGTCATTGTTGCATCTTGTAAGCGTCTTAAATATTTTGTCTTTGCCTGGTAATGTTTCGTTAAGATTATGTTATTTGAGCCACATTATGGTATTTGAGCTACATCCCAGTAATTCCTACAAATATGCTGGAGGTATATTTGTTTCGCTAGCGGTCACTTAGTCTGTAAAAAGGCACGCTTTTTAAAGTTTTTTGGTTCATGATGATGACCTGAACAGTGAACGACTTGACCCGCTAAATAAAACTAACCCATTAGAAATCCTTGACTTGTCTAAACAGATGCCTACCTTCACAGGATCCCACTTCGAGTCAGAAGAAATAGAGCCGCGAAAAATATCCTTCACAGAGATGCTTTTGACGTAAAAGACTCAGGGAAGTGCTTTTGCTTGACATCTTATAGCTCAGGCTGCTCTTCTTTTGTTACATTCGCTAGCTTTAAAAGCCTGCAGAGATATCTAACATCTAAAAACAAAGATGCATAAAGAAAGTCAAGGTAAATAAGACAGAAGTAAGAGTAAAGTCAAGGTCAAGGTAAAGTCAAAGTAAAGTCAAGGTCAAGTTCAAGGTCAAGGTCACCTTGAACTTAACCTTGACTTTACCATGAGGGTCAAGTTACCTTGAACTTGACCTTGATTTTTGAAAACACTGGCTTGGGGGCAGCAGTAAATATGTTTTATGGTCTAATTTTGACTTTAGTTATTCGCTACTTGCTCATATTCCCGAAAGGACGAGACTTTTCTCTGCCCGCTTCTGGCTTTTTTCTGCCCGTTTTTGCTTCTTTCTGCCCGCTTTTTTGAAAATGATCGAAAATAACCCTAATTTGTGATAATTGTGATAATAAAAGCATAGTTGTAGACGTAATGGCAAAGCGAAAAAGGATATCTGCAGTTTTTGCAAGAAGGTCTTCACTAACCGCTCCAATCTGATCGTCCACTTGAGGTCGCACACTGGCGAGAAACCCTACGAGTGTCAACTATGCCCATATGCTTGTGCCCAGAGCAGCAAGTTGACTCGGCACATGATAACTCATGGTCAGCAGGGCAAGGAGGTGTTTAACTGCAATATATGTCAGATGCCCTTCTCGGTGCACTCCACTCTCGAGAAGCATATGCGCAAGTGTGTGATGCTCGATGGCTACCCCACTGGAGGAGAAGGAGGCAACAGAAGCAGTCCAGTCACTGGCAACTTAAAACGATGTAAGATTATTTATTGATTGTGAAGAAATTTTATGCCGGTTTTAAATCAAAATTTCCGCAAAAAGACATATCAATTAAAAAAATCTTGTAGCTTGCATAAATTGTGCATGGGCACAAACTGCTCAGAGAATCATGAAAGCCAATAAACTTAAGATAACAGCTTAAATGTGCAATAATATCAGAAATTTTAGCTTCATCTCTAAAAACAGCAGTGACAGCTCCGATTGCAGAAGCCTGCTATTATTGTCCAAGGGTCCAGTTTTATTGAACACTGCAACTGGAGAAACAGTTAGCCAGGCACTAGCCAATGCTCCATTACCACCAAACATTGCTCAGAGCAATCAGATGGTGCTCAACTGGCTACAGGTAATTTTGTGTAGTGATTTATATAGTTGTTGCATTGTATTTTTTCTATTAAATTTTTAAATGGGTTTTTTTCAAATGGGTGCGCGACAGTTCACAGTATGGACAATTCACAGTCTGGGACAGTTCACAGTATGGACAATTCACAGTCTGGGACAATTCACGGTCTGAGACGCAGTTTACATTTTCTCACATTTCGTACCAATTCAAAGAACAAATTTTATTGGCTGTATATATATTCGAATTTCCGAATTTAGAAAACGATTCATCTCGCGACAAATATTTTTTGAATCAGGGCTAGTTCGCTAAAAGATCCATTTGATAGTATCCAAACTGGGATATCCTATACCGAAACCACAAAACCTGGGATAGGTACGCTCAAGTGAGCACATGGCTGGCCTGTAAAATTATTATTTTTTAAATAAAAAAAACCGTTTTTCTAACCTAAAATTCTGTGGGGAGTAATGTTTGTCCGAACTGAAATTGTGGTTTTAGCTACTCAAACTCTAAAACTCAGGATAGGTACAACCTGAACAGGTGTATATCCACTTGGACGGCTATAAAATAAAACATAAATAAATTAAAAAGTTATAATGCTATAATACCTAAAAATGGGCAGGGAATTTGGTGTACGGTCAGTTCGAACGGTGTCAGTTCGAAACGGTCAGTTCGAAACGGTTTTTCGAAAAAATCTTTATAATCAATATTTTCTTTGTGTCATCATTCAACGCTCAAGGAAACAGATCTAACCAAACCAACCAATTTGTACAACCACCAAATTTTTTGAAACAAACTCATAACAACTCAAACGACAAAGAAAAGTTAGCACCATAACACTCAAACAAGAGGCATATGAATATCCTTCAGCACTTCAGGTGAGTCGAGGCGGTGCTTTTTCAACGGTGGTGAAAGTGCTAAAAGCCATGCACACCAAATGGTTAACGAAATAAAAATCATTATATACTTTGACGCCTTTTTCCTCGGGTTTTGTCCACTCATAGCAGTGAGAGTCCGGCTTCTTCGGACGCTTTGTTATGGCTAGCTTTCGTTTTCCGATCTTTTCCGTGTACAGTAGCTCAATTTTCTCGCCCATCATTGCCATCTTTTTGTTAGTCAGCACCTAAATTCATGGAATAGTCACAGACACCAAGTTTGGAAAAGAACAAGTTAAAAAAGCGAGCGCAAAACTACAACGAGCAGATGAACAGACAACGAACAGATATGAGAGCGCGAGTACAAGAGACAGAAAACAGCATGAAGGGAAGCAATTAATGGAAACATTTTTGTGGCGGACTAAGATACTGTTTCTCAGAAAACGGTTTCGAACTGACCGTTTGAAAAACCGTTTCGAAGTAACCGTTTCGAATTGACCGTTCGAAAAACCGTTTTGAACTGACCGTTTCGAACTGACCGTTTCTAACTGACACCGTTTCGAACTGACCCCTGCCCAGGAAATTTGATTCAATAATGCTTAAATTCCGATTTTAGTCACCCGAGCCTTAAATATAGATTGGGTACTCTTGTGTGAGATGGACAGAGATAAAAATCCCGCAAAATGGCCCGTAAAAAAAATCGGTCAACGTTAGAAACAAACCATTTTTACTGATTTAAAATTGCATGGAAAATCCAGTTTGACAAGACGGACCACCAAACTGAGTTGACTAGCTTTAAATCAGGTGTATATCTATACCAGAAGATTAGGTTAAATATACCACTATGGGGATAGATCTCAGTGTAAGGTAAACGGGTGCGCCAGTAGGGCGGGTAGATGATGAATAGGAATTACAAGGCCTGAAATTTGGGTAAACTTTCCTTAATACTTCTTATATGGACTTCTACACACCACTCTACAACATGAAAATTTTGACTGAATCTCGAAAAAAAGGTAACAAAAAGTCCAGAAGAAGAAACTGAAACAATTCATAGCATTTCATGGCCATACGTACATGGGTACATTTTAAAGAATCAGCTTTGCGTACTTAATTTCCGGATGCATTAATATTCAGGTATTTTCGGGTGCTTTTTGTGAATTCGATCAGACTGTGAATTGTCCATACTGTGAACTGTCCCAGACTGTGAATTGTCCAGAGCGTAAATTGTCCGTGTCCCTTTTCAAATAAATCACATACTAGATAATGGACTCGTGCTTCTTCGACTTGGGGTGATTATGATGAAAATTAATGATGGCCGGACATCAAAAAACTAGCCTGATTGCGGCCAATGCTTTGAAAAAGTGCACCAAAATATTACTTGGATTACTGAAAACATTTTTTACAAAACCAATCATCTCCAAAACT
Organism: Ditylenchus dipsaci; assembly: GCA_004194705.1. Classification (NCBI taxonomy): domain Eukaryota; kingdom Metazoa; phylum Nematoda; class Chromadorea; order Rhabditida; family Anguinidae; genus Ditylenchus; species Ditylenchus dipsaci. Next base: position 211,839 of record SADC01001113.1, on the reverse strand, counting down.
GTTTACGGTACAAATTACAGAATTCTAACACCCTTGGTACAGCTGAACAGTCGAGTGAATTTAGGTATTCAGCTAGTTCAATTTTTTATAGTTTTCATTTCGAAATAACGATATATCATTTTTTCGATGTGTGATGGCTTTGATATCTTTTTGCGTCTCTGAATCCTTGATTCTCATCGTCATTAGGGTGTTTGGCACCTTCTGAGATTTCATACAGAGTTTGCGCCTTCTACAAAATTTCAGGCCATTTTATTGTCTTTTTATAATTTAGGCAAAGCCTTAGGCAAAGGGTAGGCCAGCGCGCGTTAGGACGGCTTCAAATGTGTTCTGAAACTACAAAATGGCTAAAAATATAAAAATTCGTAAGGCATGGTTACCCTTTCGGGGACATAGGGGCCTTGAGAATAAATATGCGCATGGAATATGCGCGCACATACTTTAGAGACAATTCTGAGCGATTCTCTAGATTATGTACTTACTAGCTCGCGTCGTACTTACTACGCTCGCGGCCACGCTGCTTGATGCGCCGCATCTCTATAACTCTTTTCAACTCGAAAAATTAAACTTTAACACTTAATACTTCTCGTATTCATATAATCTGCAAAAATTACTATCCACATAAATCGGCTCAAATTAAATAACAAAATCGGCTCATCAAACATACTGCTATATTCATCTGGCACACCCGCCTACTCACTCGCTTATAACTATTTTGGCATGCCGTCTCACTCTCCTAGCACGCTTACTCACTCTTCTGGATCGGGGGCTCGCCTACCGGCGGAAACCTCGCCTCTGTTAAAGCACAAAAATGAAATTAAAAAACACTTTAAAAATAATCAACTAACAGTCAATCAAGAATTAGCTAAAAAAATCTAAAAAATCTAGATCCAAAACATCCGGAAATCCTAAATTAAACAAATTGTAATGTTAAAAAAACAAAAAAAAGATTAAATTATTCCTACCTACTCTCATGGTACTCTGACCATTCCCCTGGCTCGCCTATCCACTGTCCTGGCTCACTCACCTGGTACGCCTACTCACTGTCCTGGCACGCTACCTCAAATTACTGTACCCTCACCAACTCTTCAGGTACCCACCTACTCTCCAGGTGCCGCTATCAACTGTTCAGGTACCCTCACCTTAGCAAAATTAAATATTCAAATTTTAAAACAAAGGAAAATATAAAAACAAAAGAAAATACCACGTCTCCTGCATGTCTCCTTGCACCTACCCACTCCCTTGACTCGCTCATCCCCTCTCCTGGTATTACTACTCTCCAGGTACCCTCACTCCCTTTCCAGGTACTCTACTCTCTCCAGTACCCTTACTCTCCCAGTACCTTACTCCCTCTCCAGTACCTTACTCTCTCTCAGATACGCTTACTCCTTCTCCAGTACCCTTACTCCTCTCCAGTACCCTTACTCCTCTCCAGTACCCTTACTCTCTCTCCAGATACGCTTACTCCTCTCCAGTACCCTTACTCCCTCTCCAGTACCCTTACTGCTCTAATACGCTTACTCCTCTCCAGTACCTACTCTCGCAGTACCCTTACTCCCTTGGTACTACTCCTCTCAGTCCCTTACTCCCTCAGTACCCTTACTCCCTCTCCAGTATACCTCTTACTCTCTCTCCAGATACGCTACTCCCTATCTTACTCTCTCAGTACACTCAGTCTTCTCAGTATCTTACTCCCTCTCCAGTACCCTTACCCCTCTCACTCATCTCCTCCAGTACTCATTCCATACTATCTCAGTATTACTGCCTTAGTACTTACTCTCTCCAGGTACCTTACTCCCTCTCCAAGTACCTTACTCTCTCTCAGTACCCTTACTCCCTCCCAGTACCCTTACTCTCTCTCAGTACGCTTACTCCTAGTACTTACTGCCTCTCCATCCGTTACTCTCTCTCCAGATACGCTTACTCCTTCCAGTACCCTTACTTCCTCTCAAGGTCTTACTCCTCTCCAGTACCCTTACTCCTCTCCAGAACGCTTACTCCTCTCAGTACCCTTACTTCCTCTCCAGTACCGTTACTCTCTCTCCAGATACGCTTACCCTCTCCAGTACCCTTACTCTCTCATTACTCCGCTCCAGTATTACTCCCTCTCCTGATCTCATCGTCATTAGGGTGTTTGGCACCTTCTGAGATTTCATACAGAGTTGCGCCTTCTACAAAATTTCAGGCCATTTTTGCTTTTAATAATTTAGGCAAAGCCTTAGGCAAAGGTAGGCCAGCGCGCGTTAGACGGCTTCAAATGTTTCTGAAACTACAAATGGCTAAAAAAATATAAAAAATTCGTAGGCATGGTACCTCTTCGGGGACATAGGGGCCTTGAGAATAAAATATGCGCATGGAATATGCCGCACATACTTTAGAGACAATTCTGAGCGATTCTCTAGATTATGTACTTATTCGTAGGCTCTTTTGCCAAACTCTGAAGAGAAACCAAGTGATAAATAAGAAATAGGGTATCAGCGGCATCGCATAAATTTAAGCTGCTTTCGAATGCTAGCCATTATTAAAGTAAATATAGTGTTAGAAGTGATGAATATTGATACAAAAAAATAAAAAAATGTCAAAATATAAAAATAACAATCGGCGGGAGTCGAACTCGAGACCCGGTGTATCGAGTTGGTGTATCGAGTCGCAACTGTATCGAGTTGGCGTATCGAGTCACAATGTGTATCGAGTCGTATGTCAGTCCTAATACACACGCTAAGTTGTCTTATTGTCGTGTCGTGTTATTTCATTTAGAAAACTTACGTAACTTCATACTTCTTTCAAATGTCTCTTGTGTTAATTGCTTTATAGACTAATAATCAGGCTAAAGTTAAAGCAATGGTATTATACTTCACTTGAAATGTTGTCAATCCGTCAGCCAGGTTGTTAATGGCAGAGACAAGGAAGAAAACGAATATCTGATAAGGTGCTCCTTAACGTTACTACGAAGCATTTATGAGATGCATATATATAGGTGGGAGTGTCCGGAAAACGTGTGGTTCCATGTCGATAAACTCAGCTCTGCTCAGGTCTATGTAGGGTTGAATCCAGGTCAGAAAATCGATGACATTAGCAAACAGCGAGCTGCCAGCTGGTCAAGGCAAACTCTATTGAGGTTAGTCTAATTGCAATAAGTTAAGGGAAACCACCAAATTATTTTTTCTGGGTAACAAAAAGAACAATTTGGATGTGGTCTACACAATGTGGAGCGATCTTAAAAAGTCTGGCTACATGGATGTCGGTCAAGTTGGTTTTCACAGCGAAAAAGCAGTCAAAAGGTATTTTTTTTATCATAACTTAATGTGTTTTCATGAGCCTTTGAGAGCTCCGGTGCCGAAATTTGAGTTACAGCAAAAGTTTCGCCACCGGAGCTCAGAAACCCCTAAAACACATGAAATTATTTTTTATAGACTTTTTACAGAAAATCTTTTCTACAGAACGGTATATGACAAACCTTTTTAGTGTAAGTGTTGCGCTTGGCGCCCGTGTAGAAAAAAGCATCATCACCGGTGCCCCACCGTGCCCCTAAATTCGAAATTTTATCCATATATCGACACTTAAATACCATAAAACATGCTCATATGCCAAATCTGGTAGCATTGTTTTGTAACGCAGAGATTTTTCTACAAAAGATGTATCATTCATATTTGCTCGGCAAATTTGATCGGATTATATGGCTGCCTGTGCCGAAAAAAAACGAAAAAAACGCCGATTTAAAAGGATGATTAAAAGCATTACTTAAAGGAGCATGCCCGTGTTTTCAAAAAGTTGAGGAGACAGCAAATGTTTTTTTAATCAGTCCGTTTTGCGTTCGTTTCGCGTTTGATCTAATATTATGCTTTTAAAACTAGGCAGAAAACTTAAAAAATCTAGAAGAAAATGCATGAAAAAAATTAGCGAGAAATAAAAAAACTACTGGTCCCCGCGTTTTCTCCGTGTAATGCAAAGGCATGCCCTTTTAATTTTCGATCCTTTAATTTGGCCAGTTTGTGACGCTTTGTTTCACGGCTAGTTTGCGACGGCCATTTCGCGACACTTTTTTAGCGTTTCGGTCCGTTTGACTGAGCAAAAAAAGGTTATACATGCATTTGGATGCATCCAAAAATAAATAAAGAAGAGAGACAGTGAAATTTTTTTTGTTAACTACGTCCTACCGCATGAAGAAACTCTGTTATGCATACATTATTAGGTACTTATGCACATTATAGGCCCTCAAAATATTGCCCTATGTCTCTGAAGTGTTTGTATGTGTAAATGGTGAGATCACTGTTCGTTCTGTAAATGACTCCGAGTAGAATTATGATGTGTTCGAGGAATAAACGTTTTATACGGAATTTATAATAAGGTTTGAAAAAGAAAACACTAATAGAACAGCAAATATTTTGGGGTCTATAATGTGCATAAGTACCCTTATTATGCATCCAGAGTTACTTTCGAGTGATTTGTGTCTAAGATATGTGGGTGTGCGCATCTCGACCCCAAGCAACCAACTTCGGGGGCGCAGGGGGCTTGATGGGTTAACGATGCGCGTACTCACTTACCTTAGACATAATTCCGATAAGTACTTTTGATCATAAAAAAGATAGATAGGCTCTATTCGCTCAGCTGCAGTGATCAAATAGCGAAAAATATCTCTGTCTATCTCCATCAGAATCATGGTTGACTATTGGTCATGACTCTTTAATGTTTTCTAGATATGCAGAAGAAGGATGCGATTATTGCGAATTTGGATGATCTCGTCCATTATGCGTAATTTTATTGCCTTAATTAAGTCAATAAGTGCCGATTTAGGACAAGTCGTGCGCACCAGATTTTCGATTCTCTCGAAAAGAAATATGAGCAATTCAAGAAAAAATTCGACTGGGCTACTGAAGTCAAGCCAGAAGAATTGGAAAGGAAGTAAGACTTCTCTAGTATAAACTACAGTCAAGCTTCTCTATAAGCTACACCTCGGTACGATACTATATATAGCTTATAGAGAGGTTTAGCTTATAGAGAGGTTTAGCTTATTATATAGGGGTTTATTATAAGGAACATGCCCCATTTAGGACCGGACTCAGGTGTAGCTTTTATGGTGTGTAGCTTATAAGGAAGTTTGACTCACTTATATATAATCCCTAGCTTCTACAGGGTGTGTCAATAAATTTTAGAGTTTTAAAATCGCCATAGCTATTATCAAAAAGAGATTTTCAGTATTCTGTTTTCGCTAATTGTTTTTTCTCGCCGGCAATAATTTCTTGATGCATGACGTTAAAAACATGATTTTTTCTTAGTCCCCTGTGGTATACGTCTTGGTCTCTGGATGGCTCTTGAATGGGTAAGACCCACACCACAGCAAGTTCCAAGCATAAATCGTATTTTTGACATTATACACCGAAAAATATTGTCGTCGAGAAAAATCGATTGGCGGAGGACACTACTCTTTCGTCTCAAACTTAACTTTCGGAGTCGTTCGACATTACTCCAAAGAGTACAGTCCCAATCAAAAGAGAAGTGTCTCCCGCTAATACAAATTTCGCACATGCGGCTGCGCGCAAAAACCATGGCCCTTTAAAGGAGGACTAGAAAATGGAGTTTTGCAGGCTTAACTTAATTTAATTTTTATTTTAACCCCTTCATTTTTTCACAATAATCGATATTATAGCCGAATCTCTCTAAAACGATTCTCTTCATAATGACCCGCTCTCTATATCGACCGGAAAAAAAGAACTGTTTCGTCTCAAATGATCTCATTTACGTAAAATCAATTTCTTTATAAAGACTCTCTATCTTACGACCCGGTTTTGCCCGGTCCCTTGAGTGCAATTATAGAGAGATTTGGCTGTATTATCAATCCACCCAACAAAAACATCAGATGAAAATTTAGAAGAGTTTGACCTAATCCAATTAGAGGCATCTTGGTAGCTTTCGGAACTGTTTCAAAGCTTACATTTTTATCGGTGCTCTAGTAGGCATGGTTATTCACAAGATTATACTTTAAATGACGATAGAAAGCAGCGCTACATTTTGAGTATAAGGTTGTATATGGTTGTGTCTGCGAAATTCGCGAAAAAATTCAAAGTTCTTGAGAAATTCCAAAAAATTATGAAAGACTGAATTTTTTAAAATTCTTTTTCACAAATTGTGCAATCGTCGTTATATAAACTTATATTCAACATTTAGCTCTGCTTTTTGTCGTCATTTTGAGTATAAACTTGTATATAATCTAGTCTACCAAGGCACCTTGAAAAACTTAAGTTCTGAAACAGTTCCGAAAACTACCAGGACGCCCATGAATAAGACCAGAGCAATTTTTTGAAAAAAAGTTATGGTACAATTCTGGTATACCCCCAGCACTCAATTCTGATATACCCTCAGCACTTAATGTGGAACACACTCCTCATGTTACCCCACGATTGAAAGCTGAGGATGTTAGCTACACGATGGTGTAAAAATTTATTAGTTTAGTTTGCAAAAATGCATATCTTTCAATTAAAATAGAACTGAATCATCTTTGAGTATTCAATTTTCATTCGAAATGATTCAATTCTATTTTAATTAGAAGATGTACATTTTTGTGAACTAAAACAAGAAATTTTTACACCATCGTGTAGCTAACATCCTCAGCTTTCAATTGTGGGGTAACATGAGAAGTGTGTTCCAAATTAAGTGCTGGGGTATACCAGAATTGAGTGCTGGGGTATACCAGAATTGAGTGCTGGGGAATACCAGAATTTAGCCGAAATTATTTCTGAATTTTGTCGGATGTGTTTTTTGTCGGGTGGATTCATATTAATATCGATTTCAACTCTTTTTATTCAATAATTTTAGGTTCCGGGCTCAACAAATGGCCAACGCAACAGCAGCTCATGTTGCTAGACAGCAGGAGCTTAAGCGGGCTCAAAGTGTTGAAAGAAACCAAAAGAAACCGTCATACGCACGTCGTCAATCCTTGTATGAGAAATAGGTATTCACCATACCTATTTCAACTTGATCAGGTTCGTTATATGTTTATCACTATTAGGAAAGTTATTATGTTGCGGGAGGAAATTAAGTCTCTCCGCTCCTAGCTAAAAAAAATTCGCTTTTTGTTGAAGTCTCTGCCTTATGAAATTTTGCCTTAAAAAGCTGAAGTGTCTCGGCTGTTGCTTTTCGGAAAGTCACCTTACACTAAAATATCTGCCTGAATCCGAATTCGTTGAGATTTGATCGAAATTTTTTTTTATGAGCTCATGAGATATCTATTGAGTGATGGATTGAGTGATTAAGTGATGCACATCTGTCTAATACACTCAAAATAGTAATATCTCAACCCATGGAAATTTTTTGGATCAGATGTCAAGGGATTCGGATTCAGGAAGATATTTTAGTTTAAGGACCGGTGTTGTAAGTGGCGCCGGCAGCTCACGGTACCGCACCGGTGCCACAAATTTTGGAGTCGGTGGCTCAGCTGGAGCTGGTCCCGTTATTCTGAGATTTACAACACTGGTAATGACTGACATTCAGAAAAGCAAGAGCGGAGACATTTCATCTTTTCAATTTGAAATTTGAAAAAGGTGAGAAACTTTATCAAAAAGCGAAGACTTTTCAGCTAGAAGCAGAGGTTTTTATAGGACCATGGTTATTGCGCGCAGAGGCTCACGCAAAATTTGAATTGGCGGGGACACTTCTCTTACGAGTCATTCGAAACGACTCGAAAGAGTACGCTGATAGATAAAAGAGAAGTGTCCCCCGCCAATTCGAATTTCGCGTGCGCCGCTGCACGCAAAAACCATGGTCCTTTGTAATGTATCCTTCTGTTGCATTTAGATCGTTAAAGAGCTAACTGCCGTTGATCCTATCAGGAACAAATCAGAGGAGTCTAAACAGCTAACTGGTTACATGGTCATTCGGAAAGAGCCAAAAATAGATATGAATTCATTAAAAGGTTGGTACTACCACAAAAATTTCGGTTAATCTCTATTAAATCTCAGGCAAAACCTATTTGGCATCACTTACGACTGTTAGGTACTTTTCATTCAGACGTCTCTCTGTTGGTCTCGGTGCTAAGATAACTTGCGGTACGGTTTTAAAGTCTTCGGCGGATTTCTGATTAATTTGAGTTTGAAAATTTAGTTGAGATTGCTGTGGCTACTGGTCTGCTTCAAGTATGTGAACTATATGGCGTTATTGGTTAATATTTCACCCTATAATTTTCAGGGGAATTTGCAAGAATGGTATATTTGCCTTGCTGAAGAATTGAAGTTCTTCGAAATTTCAGGTCTCTGGTAAAACGTCACCCATGTGAAAAAATCTTTGGTGTTCAGTTGGCGGGTGGCTGCTCTCATACAATGACTCGTGCTACTCAAATGGTGGTTAAAGAAGGTGAGGTTGACTTCGTTGACTTCAACCTGGGGTGCTCTTTGGATCTAATCAATCACAAGCGGGCAGGCTGTGTTCTCGCCAACCGATCTAATCGTCTACTGGATTTTCTAAAGTGTATGAATGCCGTGGCGAAGTTCTCCTACTATCAAGGGTATAGTAAAAAAATTTTGACCTTTAAAGCGTACCGTATAATCTCTATTAAACGGGCACCCCTCCAATTTGCTTTGCTTTTTTAACCCCAATATGGTTTATTTTTCGAAACGGACGACCACTCATTTTGTAGAGCTTCACAAACTCTACAAAATGAGTGGTCATCCGTTTCGAAAAATAAACAATATTGGGGTTAAAAAAGCAAAGCGAATTTGAAAAACGTTAACTGTAGGGGTGCCCGTTTAACAGAGGTTATACGGTATACAAAGCCTCTCTCGGGAAGGTGTATGCTCGTGGACACGCATTTGGGCTTCACCGCATTTGGGTCACCGCATTTGGGCATCCCGCATTTGGCCCCCAATTCGAAAATACAATATTTTTATATTCTAAATTGAAATTACTTTAAATTTTATTGTCTTATTTATTTCGCTACACTTCGCGGGCTATTATTACTCATGTTCGTGAAGGATCGAACAAAGTTTTGATAATTGGTCCTTTCGCACTAAGAAACTCTGGTATCCAAAGCATCCGAAAGGTGAAATTAAGGTGTCAAGGTACTATCAGTCAAGCGGTAGCGCTGAGATGAGGCTATTTAAGTACTGGTACCTGATTAGTTGGGATAGCTACCTAATAGTTACGTGGTTATAGCAACCCCCGGCGGCTAGAGGACTACCTCACTAGTTACTGCCGTTATTGTTGATAAAATCACTTTTTCGTAATTGTCAAATCATCTTTAGCGCATGTTTTAAAGTAGAAGACTATAGTTTTATTATTTTCAGATTCTTATAGAGGTTTGCTCTTCCAGGGTGGACACTGACAGTTTCCTTACCCTTTCATACCCTTTAATGCTGAATACAAGTGGTTTTCGTTTACTTAGCTTAGCTTTTTTCACTTATGGGCTGTAAACAATGGATCCGTATCCGTGTCCGTAAACGCGGCCGTAAAACGGTCCGTGTATTTCCAAACAAAAAGCACGTTAACGGACACGGTCCATTGTGTGCGAAAACACAGTCCATATTACGGACGCGGACACGGATACGGATGCGTTGTAAACAGCCCGTTAGCCTAAAGTTTACTATTCCTTTAAAAAATTTCACTTTAATAAATGGTCAAGAAGATAAGTCTGCAATCAGCAGGATTCGAACCTGTGACCTCGGAAATTTCGATGATTAATTCACTTGAGGATATGCTTATTGCAGGATCTATTTACCGTAGTATGAATTTACCGAGGATACAATGAATTTACTGAGGATTTGCCAAGGATATCGAAATTTTTGAATTGGGGCCCAAATGCTGGGGCTCAAATGTGGGATTCCCAAATGCGGGGGCCCAAATGCGGTGGGGCCCAAACGCATAGTAAACGTGTATGCCACCAGCGCCAATTTTTTTATTTGACCATCTTTGCAGAAGAAGCGACTTGGAAACGTTACTCTCATCTCCAGCTAGCTGTTCGTGGATAAAGATTTCAGCAATGTTTCTTGGTCCAACACCGGAAGGTTTTTATTTAACCTTTTTCTTTAGATATAGTTCGTACTTATGAGTTCAGGTTTCCTCTTTGTGTCGAAGCATAATGCCAGCGCATACTAGAAGTGGTATCGAAGATGCAGTTATATATATCTGGCTGGATTGATATAATATCGCGAGTTCTCTGTTGTTATTGTCGATGTTGTTGCAAGTAAAACTAGAAATTTATCTCGCATTGACCCAATTTCAACACCCTTTGTCATCCTTCATAACAGGACCATTACGGAGAGGCATGTGTTTGCTACTTTTTCAAATCCCAGACTGTATCTTTCTACATTTTGAACAGTGCTAGGTGGCGCAGTGGTTAAGCTTTTTGTTATAAGATTTCATTTAATAAAAGGGTATTTTCTTGAAAGTCGCCAGTTCTGGTCTACCCCAATTTTTTCGACTCAAATTGAAAACACCCCTCAAAATATGTAAATCCTCCTTCAAATTTATTTTTTACCCCCTCGAATTCGAATTTTGCTCAAAATGTGTAAACCTCCCCTCAAATTTCAAATTTACCCCTCAAATTTCAAATTCACCCCCTCAAATTTGCATTTTTAGTGAAATACTGCAGTAAATTTTGTGGAATCCGAATTTTATAGTCAAAAAAGAACTTGGATCGCTCAGAATTCCACCCTGGAGCGGCCAGAAGCCCCTGAAAGTTGGTTTTTTCGGATTCACTAAAGAGGGGTAAACTTTTTGCGCAAAATTCGATTGGGCGGATCATAATTTCAGTCCGATGGGCTTAATCGTTTAGAATTCCAGGCTTTCGGTGGTTTTGAGTGGTTCAGGGTGGAATTCTGAGCGATAAAGCCGATTGGACTAGAATTCTGATCCGCCCAATCGAATTTTCGCGAAAAGTTCACCGCCCCCCCCTTTATTAAACCTCAAAAAACCAACTTTCAAGGGCTTCTGGCCGCTCCAGGGTGGAATTCGGAACGATCCAAGTCCTATTTGGCTATAAAATTCGGATTCCCGCAAAATTTACTGCAGTATTTCACTAAAAATGCAAATTTGAGGGGGATTTACACATTTTGTGCGAAATTCAGATTTGAGTGGGTAAAAAATAAATTTGAGCGGGGATTTGGCTTTAGGTCAATTCGTCCCCAGGTCAATTCGTCCACAGGTCAATTCGTCGATGGTCAATTCGTCCACAAATTATTTTCAAATTAATCTTTTTCGTCTTGTGAAGAACTTATGTTATTTTGAATTTTGCTAAAATCGACCCACCCTAACCCCGAATTCTTGGGGTAGGTACCTCCTGGCCAGGTGGATATCCACCTGGATGACCTGAAAATTTTTTTTTCAAAATCGAAAATAAAGTATGCTATATCCTTTGTAAAAAAGTGTGATGAATCTTGTTTGACAGGATCGAAAATGCGATTTCAACCACCTGAACACCAGTACCTGGGGTAGGTACCACCTGGATGACCTAAAAAATTAAAATGTCCTAAAAACTAAAAATAACCATTTCCCTTACCTAAAGTTGTGTAGGGAGTTAGGTTTGTTAGGACCGGAATTGCGATTTTACCCATCCCCACTCTGATACCCGGGTGCCTACCTCCTGGTCAAGGGAATGTCAACCTGGATGGCCTAAAATTGGAGGTAAAAAAAAGTTTACGCTCAGGGGGGCTCGAACCAGCAACCCCGGTGGCGTTTATATGGAGATCTATAGCAGCCCCTCTCCAATTTAGACCAAATGGTCATTCACTTGGGCCAAATATTTTTTTACGTTTTCGGATCCCAAAACAATTTTTTAGAGAATGCTGAAGATGGTTTGACAGTGGTCAAATGATGTTTTATCGAGAAATTTTCGAGTTACCGTATTTCCTCTAAAATAGCCCCCGGGGCTATTTTATTCAAACCTCCAATTTTCAGAAAAATTTGAATTCGATTTCGAGATTTTTGGGTGAAAATTAAGAATATAAAAAGTGGAATCGGTAGAGCTCGTGGGAGTTAAGAAAACGTATCAAACAGCTTTGCAAAATATTTACTCTGCTCCGAGATACAGACCCTCAAAGTAGAGGGGGGGGGCTATTTTGGAAGGAGGGCTATTTTAGAGGAAATACGGTATCATTAATTCTTGATTTTGATAAATCAAGAGTTCACAATAACTCAAAAATTTCTAGATAAAACATGATTTTACCACTGTCAAACCATCTTCAGCACGCTCGAATTAGTGCAGAATAATTGCAGTCAAACCTGGGTTATACGCCACCCCCAAAAGTTCGTTCCCCAGCTGGGTCCGACACTTTTTTCACCCCGATTTTTAAAATATTTTATCAATTCTGTTTGACAGTCTGGTCGCAAATATCGTAAGGATTCCGATTTTACCGATCGTTTTTCAAAAACTGAAAAATTTCACTACTTAAAAAACCAAACCTCGTTTATACGCCACCCCTTTTTGAAAATAGGGTGGCGTATAAACGAGGTTTGGTTTTTTAAGTATTGAAATTTTTCAGTTTTTGAAAAACGATCGGTAAAATCGGAATCCTTACGATATTTGCGACAGACTGTCAAAACAGAATTGATAAAATATTTTAAAACTCGGGGTAAAAAAAGTGTCGGACCCAGCTGGGGAACGAACTTTTGGGGGTGGCGTATAACCCAGGTTTGACTGTGTTTTGAAATCCGAAAACGTAAAAAAAAATTCTCTGGCCCAGTGGACGACCACTTGATTTTTTTGGTACATGAGACATCCAGCAAAACTGTAACATCGAAAATCATAATTTGAAAATCCCAAGTTTTCCAAGGTGGTCGACCCCAAGTTTTGGGGGCCATTCCAGAAACGAAATTTCAATTTTTTATTGCTTACTCAGGGCACTGTTTCAGGCAAGATAAAACTATTTCTATTCCCAATCTGATTGATTTCTCAAAATTTGGGATTTCCTTTGGGATTCCAAAATTTGAAATTTTGACCCTAGTAGAATACCGCCCCCCCCCAACGATTTTCACTTCTTTTACTTTAGTAAAAGTACCTAAATTTATGTCCCAGACCCCAGAAAATGTGCGCAAACTCCTTATTAGTCACAACTTCCGTACGCTGACCTACCCCCAAGCCTAAGGGCTAATCCTGAACTTGTTGTTTGCAAGGGTAGTTACAGCAATTTAAAAGGTCGGATTCTGGGGGGGGGAGTGATACAGCCAATTTTTTTAAAGTCATTGGACATCAAATTCAAATGAGAAACAATTCACCTTGGCACGATTTCTTTCTAACAATTTTTTTGGTATTTAACTAGGGTTGTCAAAGGACAAAGCTTTTTTCTGGAGAAAATAGACTTTTTTTTGGGTCAAATTTTAGCTGGAGCAAAAAGACTTTTATTTGGCGCAAAAAGACTTTTTTGGGTCAAATATTTTTGGTCCAAAAATACTTTTGGGTCAAAAAGTCATTTTTGGGCCAAAAAGACTTTTGTTTGGGGCAAAAATTTTTTTTGGAGCAAATTGGCTTTTTATGGTGCAAATTTTTTTAGTTGTAATTCTGCATTCCCTTTCATTTTTCGACCCTAGTAGCGAATATCCCCCTCAACAAATTTTTTTTCAAAATCAGGTTTTAATCATTTCTAAGTAATTCTTATGCGCATAAAAAAGGTGTTTTCGGGCATTTTCTGACCTAAAAAATTGATTTTTGGAAAAAAAATTTTTGACTAAAATTCGACTTTTTGTAGGGTTGTCAGCAGTGTTTCCAAAATGAAAAATGAAAATTTTTTCATTTTCATTTTCTTGAAAAAATGAAAATGAAAATTTTCTCATTTTCATTTTCTTGGTAAAATGAAAATGAGAAATTTTCATTTTCATTTGATGAAAATGAAAACTTCTCATTTCCATTTGAATGAAAATGAGAAATTTTCATTGGATGAGAATGAGAACTTTTCATTTCATTTGAATGAAAATGAAAAATTTTCATTGGATGAGAATGAGAACTTTTCATTTTCATTTGAATGAAAAGTTTTCATTCTCATTGAATGAAAATGAAAATTTCTCATTTTCTCACTGAAAATCTCATTTTCACTGAAAATTCTTATTTTCACTGAAAATTCTCATTTTCACTGATAAATTTTATTTCGTCGCTTCTTAATTTTATCAGATTCTCACTGAAAAAGACACTAGAAACGTCTAAATGGTATTATTTGAGCAATATCGACATGTCATTCGGCAACGAAAGCGATGAATCGTCTGAAGACTTGTCTGGCGATGGAAGTCCAATCGTTCTTCAAGTAAAGAAAGGAAGTTGGTCGATCCGATCTGGGAAAAATTCGAGGAAATCACTCAAAATCAGATCAGCCTTTTGAAATGTAAATCATGTGATCAGGTACAACTGAAACTTTGAATCGCTTCTTCATGTGGCCAAACCTTTTAGAAGTACAAAAGTTCCAGTGCGACGTCTACAACGCTAAAGTACCATTGGAGAGCCAAGCATCACATCCAAGAGGACGAAACATGCTCGAAATATCATTCTGGCGCGATGTGAAAAAGTTGACCAGTATACTCTCACTTTTGTCGCTTTTCATATCACGTTGTAATCTTCTAGAAGGCAGGAAGATTGAGTTGGCATTTCACTAAGTGTTCTAGCCATTCATCAATTTCGATCAGCTCTTTTCTGCATACCAGCTAGTTCGTCGATTTGTGAACTTGCTCAATAGGAATTTTCAAGGTACAATATCATTTATTTTACTAAATTTTCAATAATCTTGTTGTAGTTACCCAAGAGCCATACTAGCGTTAAAAAGCCGACTGGAAAGCGAGCAGGAAATAGGAAAATGACTCTTTTCTAGATGAAAACATTTCTGATATACCTGATGTTACTCGTATACCACTTTCTCTCCTAAAAAATTTATTATGTTTAGAGAGAACTTTCCGCATCGTATTCAGCTGTCACGCTCATTCTCTTCAAGATTGTTATAATGGGTCTTATCAAAAAACAATATATATGGACATTCTGCTTTCAAAAACATGTGCCAGCTCAT
>SADC01001113.1:0-196856 GCA_004194705.1 Ditylenchus dipsaci | reverse complement strand
AAACCTCAATTATTGACCTTTTCGTTCACAATGACGGTCAATCCTCAATCCTCATTGCCAATCTTCAACTTATCTTCATCTTTAATCCTCAACTTTCATTGTGAATGATCGAAGTTAAGGATTGAAGATTGGGAATGAAGATTAGCGATTGGAGATTGAGGATTGAGGATTTCTCGTCATTGTGCAGAGGCAGAAAAGACTGGTCTCATTCGAAAGAGTTTTTTGGGGATAAGCGTTGGTTTATGAGAAAGCGAGCATGAGTCCGGATACCAAAATAACTTGTTAATATTAGTGAATTCTCGCTGGTCTTATTAGTAGTGCCACTTGTGTCATCTACTTCCTGAAAAATTCAATATACAGTCGACTCTCGATTTTAAGTCCCCTAAAAGTTCATTCCCAAGCTGGGTCCGACACGATTAGCCCAGTTTTTAGTGTTTCATCAGTTTTTTTCTAACCCTCATTTTGAGCACCCTCATTCGGGTACCAATTTCCAATATGCTAATTTTCAAACGCAAAGTGTGCCTCTTCAGATTTTGTTCGTAAAACAGTTTTTAAAGAATTATTAGGTCTCAGAGCGGGCCTGTGCGGGGCCGCTACGGCCCGGGCCGTGAAGCCCCATAAACAATCTTAATCATTCATGATCGATCATTAAAGCCCGGATGGGGCCCAAAAAGTTAAGCTCTGGGCTGGCCGGGCCAAAAAATATATCCGTGCCGGGCCGTAAAAAAGTGGGCCACTGCACAGGCTTGCTTCAGGGGGATAGAAAAAGCACTATGTTGCAATATGTAAGGTGTTTTGAGGAAGCGTACCAGCCCCGTTCCAGAAAATAAGGGCAGGGACCATCATTTTTCGAATACTCCTATTTTTCATTCGCCCTGCATCAAATCTTTGTCCTTATACTACTTTTGAAAACTAGGCAGAAAACTGAAAAATATATATCAGAACGCTGGTTACAGACTTTTTTCTTGACTACTTATAACGGTAAAACATTTTTTAAAGAATTAGTAAAGTTTAGGTGAGTACGAATACCGCTGGTATCCAGCTTTAACCTAAGTGCCCAATGGTAGCCGCACCTCCGCACTCCGCACACCCGCAAATCTTCACTCTCGAATCTCGACCACAAACTTAATTCGAGAGAGCCGACTTCTCGTCACATCAAAAAGTACTAATAACGACTCTCACTACCAAAGACTCGAGAAAAAAAATTACTTTTTATTCTTATCTCGAGACAAAACATTTTTGTGGCATTCAAAATTCGCGATGACTGACATACAGACAACTCTTTTTTCGCTTATATATAAGATTACGAAAAAAAATTAATGATTCTTAAATGATTCTCGCGTAGGATTTAGTATAAAAAGCCATTTAGTTCTCGGTTTAAACATGCTACATGATCATGACACATAAGACATTGAACATGAGACATATAGAAAAACATGTACGACGCGACATAGGAGACATTTGACATCTCACATTATACGATCCACATCACGCAGGTGCACAGGACACACAGACAATACAGACGTATATTTGAGACGTTTTTTTGCATATTTGAGACACAACCATGAATCACAGTATCGTCCAAGCACTTTGGACTGAACTATGATCCATACTTGTATTTAAGAAGTTTTAAGTTAAGATATTTTAAGTTAAGAAATTTTCCAAAAAACCGAAAGACTCAAGTCAAAAGATTCAATCCGAAATTGAAATTCAATCTAAGTACTTAGATGATTCACAATAAGTCGAGAAAAAATGAGAGTCTTACTGATATTATTGATTCAGAGTTTCATTCGGATTCTTGGATGATTTACAAAGTCAGAAGTAATACATGAATTCAATCATGAAGATTTTTCGAAAGAGTCAACTGCTCATATTTCCTTGAGAAAAAAATAGAAAAACATTTAGACAGTGGTTTATCTATTTCCACGTGAAATTTGCCGAAAAATGTATTTTTTTCTGAGTTGACTGACGTTTATCGAATTTCGGAATTCATCCTAGAAAAAACTTATGGCCCTCAAAATGTATAAATTTCTCGACCCTACTTGGATATGGGTGATTTTGGGTGGTCCCAAACTCAATTTTTTTATTTACTAGAACTCAAAAATAATGTCTTTTTCGAGCTTCTAAGGGATTTTAGGTCGACATAGGGTGTTTGGAAACACTTTGAAAAAAGTTGATTGGGGGGGGGGGGGTATATCTAAGTAGCGCCAATTTCTCGATACATCCAGTACTAGAGCTGACAATTGTGCTTCAGGTGGGTGTTATGCTAAAGGCACATTTGCTAAAAAAAAATTTTGCTAAAGGCACAAAAGCTTTGTATGGTTTTGTTCTGGTGAAATTCTTCTCAGTGATGCTCATAGGCGTTACACCCTCAGTAGTTACACTATCAGTGATCTTCATCGAACCTCAGTGGTCCCAATCAGGGGTATAGACATTTCCCAAACTGAAACTTTTTTGAAACAGATTTTTAAGTTTTTTTTTTCGTTTTAGATTGTGTCTGAACCATCCTAAACCATCCCAGATTTTTTAGGCCATCCGTGAATTACATCATACCATCCCGACTGCTGAAACCACCCTGAGAAAAACCCAAGACATGATCGAGGTAAATTTTCCATGGAAAGTGGAAAATTTTCCATGAAATAATTTTTACATGAAAAGTCGATTTAAGTCAATTTTTTCTGTGCCGCGACCTCAGTAATCAGACTACAAATACGTAATCGGTGAAATAAGTATGAATAAAAAATCCTATACAGTCGACTCTCCCAATAACGAACCCCCTGAATAACGAACTCTCTCAATAACGAACACCTGGAGCCGGTCCGCAGGGGGTTCGTTATTGGGAGAGTCGACTTGTATACTAAAGAGAGTTTGTGTCCGTCCGATTTTGTCTCAAAAATGTCTCGAAATTGTCGTTTAAAAGTTGGTCTCAAGAGGATTTCATTGCAGCGAGAGTTTTGTCGCATACTCATTATTATTTCTTGCGCATGTTGAGCAGTTGGCTCTCTGAGATAATTTCGTGATCGAGTCTCATGTTTTCATGGTTGTTTTATGAATCATCCAGATGCTTGGATTAAATTTTTATTTTTCAAAGAATTTTTTGTTCTCGAGCCTTTTTAAATACTTTTGAAAATTTCTTGATTCAAATATGATTCATACTACAGTCCAAGTGCTTTAATAATGGTAAATACTTGAAGTACTTGGACTGTTCTATGGTTCATAATTAAGTCTCAAATTGAAGAGTAAATAATTAAAGATATTTGAGGGTAAGACTGATCATGATGTGGTCTCATTGTTGTTTTCATTTTTCCTAATTTTTACTGGACAATACTTTTTTCTCCGCCTAATTTACTTTTTTTTCCGCCTAAAACACTTTTTTCTCCGCCTAATTTTTTTCCGCCTAATTCACTTCTTTTTCCGCCTAATTTACTTCTTTTTCCGCCTAATTTACTCTTTTTTTCCGCCTAATTTTGATTTTCTACACGAAATCAACCATTTTTAAAAATTTTGTGTGAAATTCAAGGGCGGGCAAAGACCAGATGGCTGGAGACCCACCCGGAATGGCCAAAAGGCCAAAATTATTGTTTTTTGGGGTTTACTGAAGGGGGAGTAAACTTTTTGAGAAAAATCGATTAAGCGGATCATATTTCGGGTCCGATGGGCTTAATCGCTCAGAATTCCAGGTTTATGGTGGTTTCGAGTGGTTCAGGGTGGAGTTGTGGGCGATTAAGCCGATCGGATCCGAAATCTGATCCGCTCAATCGATTTTTCTCAAAAAGTTTACTCCCCCTTTAGTAAACCCCCAAAAAACCAATAATTTTGGCCTTTTGGCCATTACAGAGTGGGTTTCCAGCCATCTGGTCTTTGCCCACCCTTGAATTTCACACAAAATTTTTTAAAAATGGTTGATTTCGTGCCGATAATCAAAATTAGTCGGAAAAAAGAGTAAATTAGGCGGAAAAAAAGTATTTTAGTCGGAGAAAAAAGTGTTTTAGTCGGAAATGAAATTAGTCGGAAAAAAAAAATTTTAGTCGGAAAAAAAAGTGTTTTAGTCGGAGAAAAAAGTATTGTCCTTAAAAAATACTCGAGAAAATGGCATTTTACCACTATCAAAAAAAAAAAAAAAGATCAAAAAAGATTAATTTGAAAATAATTTTGTGGAGCAATTGACCTGTGGAGCAATTGACCTGTGGACCAATTGACCGTGGATCAATTGACCGTGGACCAATTGACCTAGAGCCCCGGGCACCACC
Organism: Ditylenchus dipsaci; assembly: GCA_004194705.1. Taxonomy (NCBI): domain Eukaryota; kingdom Metazoa; phylum Nematoda; class Chromadorea; order Rhabditida; family Anguinidae; genus Ditylenchus; species Ditylenchus dipsaci. The sequence goes on along the minus strand of SADC01001113.1, from coordinate 192,606 downwards.
TCTTATTAGCGTGGGCATGCCCCTTTAAAGGTGTTCACAATGACAACTTACTCTCACTCCCACTCTCAGTATGTGAACAAGCCATGTATTTTTTCAATCATCTCATTCACCCTTTTTTTAATCGGTCGATTTTCTGTTTTAAGACGCTTGCTTCAGCTAAAATGAGTGGATCCGGCAAAATCAAAGGAGGAGATATTGTCGAAATGCAGGGCGATGAAATGACGCGGTAAATAATATACCGTATTTCCTCTAATAAGCGCCCTCCCAAAATCCGCTATTTTTCAAATTCATTCTCCTCCTTTTATACCGGGTTTTTGTTTTCGAACGCCACATATATTATATACCAAAATGTAGCTGGGAACCTGCGCTACATTTTGGTATATAACATATGTGGCGTTCGAAAACAAAAACCCGGTATAAAAGGAGGAGAATGAATTTAAAAATAGCGGATTTTGGGGAGGGCGCTTATTAGAGGAAATACGGTAAGTGATTCTATTTTAGTGAAATTCATGTTAAGGATTATTTGGGATTCGATCAAGGAGAAACTGATTCTTCCTTACATCGACCTGAATCTGCATTACTACGATTTGGGTATGGAGAATCGAGACAAAACAGAGGATCAAGGTAAATTAGCTGTTATTTTGGCTTCTATGTTTATTACCTGATTTAGTGACAATTGACGCTGCTGAAGCCACGAAGAAGTTCAATGTCGCCATCAAATGTGCTACTATCACTCCAGATGAAGCTCGTGTTAAGGGTATTTGATTATTATACGTAGATCTGACGGTTAAACTGTTTTCTCAGAATTCAATCTGAAGAAGATGTGGCCTTCTCCTAACGGGACTATTCGCAACATACTTGGTGGAACGGTAAATTTCGAGACAATCCATGCTTACTTGTAGCCCCTTTCCAAATTCAGGTGTTTCGTGAACCAATAGTCGTCAAGAATATTCCTCGTCTTGTGCCTGGTTGGAAGAAGCCCATAATCATCGGTCGACATGCCAATGCGGATCAGTACAAAGCCACTGACTTCATAGTACCAGGCAAGGGAACTTTGCATCTCGTCTTCAAGCCAGAAGTTGGGCAAGAAATCTCTCGCGTCGTTCACAATTTCGAAAGTCCAGGAATCGCTCTGAGTATGTACAATGTGGATCAGAGCATTAGTGACTTCGCGCGTTCTTGCTTCGAATATGCTCTGGTGAAGAAACTACCTTTGTATTTGAGGTATATATTTGATCTGAGATCCATGGGTTGATAGTGATTCATCGACTTATTTCAGTACAAAGAATACCATACTGAAGGTCTATGACGGCCGCTTTAAGAACATATTCGAGGAGATCTACCAAGAAAGCTACAAGGTCAGGTTTGAGGCCGAGAATATTCGGTACGAGCATCGTCTTATTGATGGTAACTTATTCTACCACTCATTCCTCTCACTCATAATATTCTCAATTTAGACATGGTGGCTTATGTGATGAAGTCTGAAGGAGGATACATGTGGGCCTGCAAGAACTATGACGGTGATGTCCAGTCCGACACAGTTGCTCAAGGTGATCACTTTGTCTATCTTCACATTTGATTTTTCCTTTGTAGGCTATGGATCATTGGGACTCATGGCTAGTGTGCTTGTGTGCCCAGATGGGAAAACGATTGAAGCAGAAGCTGCGCATGGAACAGTCACTCGTCACTTTCGACAGCATCAAAGAGGTAAAGAGACATCGACAAATCCTATCGGTGAAGTGATGATTCAGCGTTCAGATAAGGCGAATAGAAATCAAGGAATGAGAACAGTCATGGCAGGTCGGACTTTTAATTTTTTCTATGGAGTCATGATAAATATTACGTTCAGGCAATGACATCGGTAATCAGTGTTCGACGCCAACATTGACAATGTATGACAAAGTCTACGTAGCTTTACTTTTTTTAATCCAACCAATCTCTGATACTGTTGTCAAGGCATTGGTAGCTGTTTGTATTTTTTAAATAACCATTCTGAACAAGGCAAATTTTAGAACGCATTTGTCTGGACTTTGTTATGTCGGCTCTTTGATTGGCTCGCCCGGCTGCTTCTTCCAAACAGTTGTTGTGAGAGGGATAACGCCGTGCTGGTGCACGTAACTCTGCTTTCTCACGAACGCACTATTCTCCAGCATTGTAAGCTCTCAGTACGCCGTAAAGGAATGGCCATGATGGAAGTAGCAAACCTTCTCAAAATTCAATTTGTGTTCGTATTTTTCATACTCGAGTTTCGGTTATAAATTTTTTTCTATCCCAGGACAGCCATCAGCTATCATAAAGCTCAGTTTTTCAAACTGGAACATCCGTCGTCCACTCATCCTGGTTTAGTGGAAGATGTGCGCACTTTTGATGACTTTCAACAAAGCTGGGACCGCCTTGTCATGATATTCGTGAAGGAGGCGAGAGCGACGGTTAATTTTTTTGCTTTTGTTCTGTGCGACATTTTGTAAAGTCGCTTTTCTATTTAGCCGATTGAAAATCTCTTCTATGTCTTAGTTTTCGCAGAATCTGAACCGATTGCCGAGGGAGGGTCCTTACGTTTAATTCAGGTTGGTGTTTTTTTTGTCTAGAGACTTAAGTCTGTTTTTTTCGAAACGAACAGATTTTTCAAGAACTAAGTTCAGGCAGTCTTTGAATCTCGCTTTGCTTATTCAACTCAGATCAAGAAAATTCAGAAGAGAGCAGTATGTGGGCCAAAACGCAAAAGAGAGTAATTATAGTTCTGTTTGTTCTCCTGATTGTCGCAGTAAGTTATTTTCGTTATTGAAGAATAAATAGAGTATATGGTGAGTTATTCTAACGTTCCCTGTTTTGTCCGTTGATATGCATTTGGGCTCCACCGGATTTGGCCCCCGCATTTTGCGCGTAGAGATGCGCGCACTCACTTACCTTAGACAATTATTCCGAGCAAGACTCATGATAAAAAATTTGTAAAGAGGCTCTTTTTGCTCAGCTCCAGTGACCGAAACATGCGACAAACATGCGACGCACTCACTTACCTCAGACATGATTCCGAGATGTACTCTTGATCATAAAATGCATATCAAGAGTCTTTTTGCCCAGATCCAGTAACCAAAATGCGGTAGAAATAATCCTGTGGTTTCCCTATCCTTTCAAACCCTTTAAAGCTAGGAACCCAATGAGGGGGTGAGGGTGCAGATCTGAGGGTGCAGAGCTCATTGGGTACACACTGGATCCGCACCTCCGCACTCCCGCACTAAGAGCGGCACCACCGCAGTGCGGCACTTGACTGTACCTAATGAGAATTTGCCTCCTCGTCGGGGGAGTGAGAAAGTGAGGAGTTCGAGTGCGGGTGCAAATACGCACCGCCGCACTCAATTTTGTAATGCATTTTTTGCAATTTCAGAATTTAGTTAAAACGAAATTAGACAAAAAAAAAAAACATGCTTGAAATTCACAAAAACAAAACATGCTTGAGTAAAAATGGACAATACTTTTTTCTCCGCCTAATTCATTTCTTTTTCCGCCTAAAACACTTTTTTCTCCGCCTAATTTTTTTTCGCCTAATTTACTTCTTTTTCCGCCTAATTTACTCTTTTTTCCGACTAATTTTGATTATCGGCACGAAATCAACCATTTTTAAAAAATTTTGTGTGAAATTCAAGGGTGGGCAAAGACCAGATGGCTGGAAACCCACTCTGTAATGGCCAAAAGGCCAAAATTATTGGTTTTTTGGGGGTTTACTAAAGGGGAGTAAACTTTTTGAGAAAAATCGATTGAGCGGATCAGATTTCGGATCCGATCGGCTTAATCGCCCACAACTCCACCCTGAACCACTCGAAACCACCATAAACCTGGAATTCTGAGCGATTAAGCCCATCGGACCCGAAATATGATCCGCTTAATCGATTTTTCTCAAAAAGTTTACTCCCCCTTCAGTAAACCCCCAAAAAACCAATAATTTTGGCCTTTTGGCCATTCCGGGGTGGGTCTCCAGCCATCTGGTCTTTGCCCGCCCTTGAATTTCACACAAAATTTTTTAAAAATGGTTGATTTCGTGTAGAAAATCAAAATTAGGCGGAAAAAAGAGTAAATTAGGCGGAAAAAGAAGTAAATTAGGCGGAAAAAGAAGTGAATTAGGCGGAAAAAAAATTAGGCGGAGAAAAAAGTGTTTTAGGCGGAAAAAAAGTAAATTAGGCGGAGAAAAAAGTATTGTCCAGTAAAAATTAGGAAAAAATGAAAACAACAATGAGACCACATCATGATCAGTCTTACCCTCAAATATCTTTAATTATTTACTCTTCAATTTGAGACTTAATTATGAACCATAGAACAGTCCAAGTACTTCAAGTATTTACCATTATTAAAGCACTTGGACTGTAGTATGAATCATATTTGAATCAAGAAATTTTCAAAAGTATTTAAAAAGGCTCGAGAACAAAAAATTCTTTGAAAAATAAAAATTTAATCCAAGCATCTGGATGATTCATAAAACAACCATGAAAAACATGAGACTCGATCACGAAATTATCTCAGAGAGCCAACTGCTCAACATGCGCAAGAAATAATAATGAGTATGCGACAAAACTCTCGCTGCAATGAAATCCTCTTGAGACCAACTTTTAAACGACAATTTCGAGACATTTTTGAGACAAAATCGGACGGACACAAACTCTCTTTTAGTATACAAGTCGACTCTCCCAATAACGAACCCCCTGCGGACCGGCTCCAGGTGTTCGTTATTGAGAGAGTTCGTTATTCAGGGGTTCGTTATTGGGAGAGTCGACTGTATAGGATTTTTTATTCATACTTATTTTCACCGATTACGTATTTGTAGTCTGATTACTGAGGTCGCGGCACAGAAAAATTGACTTAAATCGACTTTTCATGTAAAAATTATTTCATGGAAAATTTTCCACTTTCCATGGAAAATTTACCTCGATTCATGGTCTTGGGTTTTTCTCAGGGTGGTTTCAGCAGTCGGGATGGTATGATGTAATTCACGGATGGCCTAAAAAATCTGGGATGGTTTAGGATGGTTCAGACACAATCTAAAAAATTTCGAAAAAAAAACTTAAAAATCTGTTTCAAAAAAGTTTCAGTTTGGGGAAATGTCTATACCCCTGATTGGGACCACTGAGGTTCGATGAAGATCACTGATAGTGTAACTACTGAGGGTGTAACGCCTATGAGCATCACTGAGAAGAATTTCACCAGAACAAAACCATACAAAGCTTTTGTGCCTTTAGCAAAATTTTTTTTAGCAAATGTGCCTTTAGCATAACACCCACCCTGAAGCACAATTGTCAGCTCTAGTACTGGATGTATCGAGAAATTGGCGCTACTTAGATATACCACCCCCCCCCCCAAATCAACTTTTTTCAAAGTGTTTCCAAACACCCTATGTCGACCTAAAATCCCCTTAGAAGCTCGAAAAAGACATTATTTTTGAGTTCTAGTAAATAAAAAAATTGAGTTTTGGGACCACCCAAAATCACCCATATCCAAGTAGGGTCGAGAAATTTATACATTTTGAGGGCCATAAGTTTTTTCTAGGATGAATTCCGAAATTCGATAAACGTCAGTCAACTCAGAAAAAAATACATTTTTCGGCAAATTTCACGTGGAAATAGATAAACCACTGTCTAAATGTTTTTCTATTTTTTTCTCAAGGAAATATGAGCAGTTGACTCTTTCGAAAAATCTTCATGATTGAATTCATGTATTACTTCTGACTTTGTAAATCATCCAAGAATCCGAATGAAACTCTGAATCAATAATATCAGTAAGACTCTCATTTTTTCTCGACTTATTGTGAATCATCTAAGTACTTAGATTGAATTTCAATTTCGGATTGAATCTTTTGGACTTGAGTCTTTCGGTTTTTTTGGAAAATTTCTTAACTTAAAATATCTTAACTTAAAACTTCTTAAATACAAGTATGGATCATAGTTCAGTCCAAAGTGCTTGGACGATACTGTGATTCATGGTTGTGTCTCAAATATGCAAAAAAACGTCTCAAATATACGTCTGTATTGTCTGTGTGTCCTGTGCACCTGCGTGATGTGGATCGTATAATGTGAGATGTCAAATGTCTCCTATGTCGCGTCGTACATGTTTTTCTATATGTCTCATGTTCAATGTCTTATGTGTCATGATCATGTAGCATGTTTAAACCGAGAACTAAATGGCTTTTGTATACTAAATCCTACGCGAGAATCATTTAAGAATCATTAATTTTTTTTCGTAATCTTATATATAAGCGAAAAAAGAGTTGTCTGTATGTCAGTCATCGCGAAATTTTGAATGCCACAAAATGTTTTGTCTCGAGATAAGAATAAAAAGTAATTTTTTTCTCGAGTCTTTGGTAGTGAGAGTCGTTATTAGTACTTTTTGAAGTGTGACGAGAAGTCGGCTCTCTCGAATTAAGTTTGTGGTCGAGATTCAGTAAGACGGTCATGCTTTTTTCTCGAATTTTTGTGAATTATCCAAGTACTTGGATTGAGTTTCAATATTATATTGAATATTTTGAACTCGAGTCTTTTGATTTTTTTGAAATTGTCTTAACTTTAGTATGAATCATAGTTTTTGTTTCGTGTGTAGTATTCGTGTGTAGTGCGTATCTTACGTTATATTTGCTCATTTTTAAATCATAGGAAATTCATTAATTATGTCTTGAGAATATGTTTGAAATTGAATCTTTTCGCGAGTCTTCTTCATAGAGAATTTTCGTGGTATTCTCATTATCGCTTCTTGAGTATCTGGAGCAGTTCAGAAGACGCTGTTACAAGTTTCGCCACAGGAAAAAAGACAAACGCATTTTTAAATCATGCACAACATAAATATGCCTTTATCAATCTCCACACTCACGTCTTGAAAAGTTAGCAAATGGAGTAATTCTGTGAGTCTCGGAAAGGACCTCATAGCTCACGGCTCATGTTTCGGTTATGTGTGTTTATGAATCCCGTAACACAAAAAGACGCTTTTATGAATGTCACCAGAGAGTACAAAGCGAACGCTTTTGTGAATCTCGCGCCAGAAATAGATGCTTTGTCAGCTGTGTGAAGAGTGGATAAGTAATTGAGAGTGACGGTATGTGATTTTAGTTATCTCAGATTTGATTTCATAGATCTTAAGACCTTAAAATTTTTTTGAAGGTGAAATAATCGAAAAACTACAAAAAATTGACTAAATTTTTTTTAGGCCATCCTGCTTGATATCCACCTGAACCATGGGTTCCTACATTTTCTGGGGTCTGGGACATAAATTTAGGTACTTTTTACTAAAGTAAAAGAAGTGAAAATCGTTGGGGGGGGGGGGCGGTATTCTACTAGGGTCAAAATTTCAAATTTTGGAATCCCAAAGGAAATCCCAAATTTTGAGAAATCAATCAGATTGGTAATAGAAATAGTTTTATCTTGCCTGAAACAGTGCCCTGAGTAAGCAATAAAAAATTCGCACAGTGTCTCCTTCGCAAGCTCAGCTCGAAAAGAATTGGTCTTCTTAAGCTCTACAAGACTGGCGGAATCTTCAACCATGTTGTCAAGAAGCTGAAGTGCTTAGTCTATGTTCCCGTGAATGACGTTGAAGATGGATTCCAAGCAATTGTGGGCGAAGCTCAGGATTATTTTCCATTGCAATCAAAAGAGTTAGAATTTATAGAATACTTTGAAAAAGTTGAGTTGTTTCGTTCGAAATTTATGGTTAATATTACTTTTAAGACATGGATTGGCGTGTTTGATGTGAATACGGGCACCCGAGGGCGACCACTCTTCCCGAAAGAGCTCTGGAATTGCTATCATTTGGTTCTGGCTGGCAAGGCGAAGACGACGAATTCTCTGGAGGCTTGGCATCGATCTCTCCAAGGCGCAATAAAAACTGAAGATGGGAAGAAGCCAAAGTTCTGGAAGTGGTTAGGACAGCTGAAAAAGGAGTGCAGCCTTCAGCACGTCAAACTTATCTCTCTTCGAACAGGGATTCAGCCAAAGCTAAACAGCAGCGATAAGAAGCAAACCGCCAGAAGACAAGAAAAGGCCTTGACCTATAACAAAAACACAATTTTACGATATTTGTCTGATCATGCCCTGTTCACCCGCTTAGAAGACTGTTAATTTTGTGCTTGTTTATCGTTCCAAATAAAATTTGAATTCAGACTATGTAGGGACTTGCGCAAAGAATCTAGATTAAAATAACCGATGGAATAGGACTAAAGAGAAAAAGAAATCAATTATTGCCCAATACTCAAAAAATACCCGAGAAAACGGCATTCCACCATTATCAAACCATCTTTAGCATGCTCGAATCAGTTCAGAAAACAGCTTTTGGAACCCAAAAAGTGAAAAAAAATTGATCCAAGTGGACGACCACTTGGTTTTGTAGGTTCAGACTAAAATTTTAAATTCCGGTAAAATTTTTGTTTGGAGTGGCGACTCCGACTCCAAAATATCTAACCGTGAGCTATTATAATAACACCCTAAGCCAAAATTGGCAAATATGGAAATTATAGCTGGAAAGCAGCCAAAAGGCAGGATGGTGAAGTAAAGATAGGTGAGATTCCCAATCCAGCTTGAGAATAATTGGTACCTGGCTTTCTAGCCGGCTCGTCAAAAGGTCTATTATGGACCAAAACAGTGATTTGACCAAATGTTCTTTGATAAAATAAGTAACAGACCAAATATACGATTGGCCAAACAATTTAAAATTCAAACAAGTGATTGTTGAAATACGCAATTTGATGAAACCCTTATTTGATGAAATGTCTTTTTGTTCAAATAGTTGATTGTTGAGTTCTCCAATTGATGAGTTATAGGCAAGCCTAAAATTTGACCCAAAAAAAAAGTCTATTTTCTCCAGAAAAAAGCTTTGTCCTTTGACAACCCTAGTTAAATACCAAAAAAAATTGTTAGAAAGAAATCGTGCCAAGGTGAATTGTTTCTCATTTGAATTTGATGTCCAATGACTTTAAAAAAATTGGCTGTATCACTCCCCCCCCCAGAATCCGACCTTTTAAAATTGCTGTAACTACCCTTGCAAACAACAAGTTCAGGATTAGCCCTTAGGCTTGGGGGTAGGTCAGCGTACGGAAGTTGTGACTAATAAGGAGTTTGCGCACATTTTCTGGGGTCTGGGACATAAATTTAGGTACTTTTTACTAAAGTAAAAGAAGTGAAAATCGTTGGGGGGGGGGGCGGTATTCTACTAGGGTCAAAATTTCAAATTTTGGAATCCCAAAGGAAATCCCAAATTTTGAGAAATCAATCAGATTGGTAATAGAAATAGTTTTATCTTGCCTGAAACAGTGCCCTGAGTAAGCAATAAAAAATTGAAATTTGGTTTCTGGAATGGCCCCCCAAAACTTGGGGTCGACCACCTTGGAAAACTTGGGATTTTCAAATTATGATTTTCGATGTTACAGTTTTGCTGGATGTCTCATGTACCAAAAAAATCAAGTGGTCGTCCACTTGGGCCAGAGAATTTTTTTTACGTTTTCGGATTTCAAAACAATTATTCTGCACTAATTCGAGCGTGCTGAAGATGGTTTGACAGTGGTAAAATCATGTTTTATCAAGAAATTTTTGAGTTATTGTGAACTCTTGATTTATCAAAATCAAGAATTAATGATACCGTATTTCCTCTAAAATAGCCCTCCTTCCAAAATAGCCCCCCCTCTACTTTGAGGGTCTGTATCTCGGAGCAGAGTAAATATTTTGCAAAGCTGTTTTATACGTTTTCTTAACTCCCACGAGCTCTACCGATTCCACTTTTTATATTCTTAATTTTCACCCAAAAATCTCGAAATCGAATTCAAATTTTTCTGAAAATTGGAGGTTTGAATAAAATAGCCCCGGGGGCTATTTTAGAGGAAATACGGTAACTCGAAAATTTCTCGATAAAACATCATTTGACCACTGTAAAACCATCTTCAGCATTCTCTAAAAAATTGTTTTGGGATCCGAAAACGTAAAAAAATATTTGGCCCAAGTGAATGACCATTTGGTCTAAATTGGAGAGGGGCTGCTATAGATCTCCATATAAACGCCACCGGGGTTGCTGGTTCGAGCCCCCTGAGCGTAAACTTTTTTTTACCTCCAATTTTAGGCCATCCAGGTTGACATTCCCTTGACCAGGAGGTAGGCACCCCGGGTATCAGAGTGGGGATGGGTAAAATCGCAATTCCGGTCCTAACAAACCTAACTCCCTACACAACTTTAGGTAAGGGAAATGGTTATTTTTAGTTTTTAGGACATTTTAATTTTTTAGGTCATCCAGGTGGTACCTACCCCAGGTACTGGTGTTCAGGTGGTTGAAATCGCATTTTCGATCCTGTCAAACAAGATTCATCACACTTTTTTACAAAGGATATAGCATACTTTATTTTCGATTTTGAAAAAAAAATTTTTAGGTCATCCAGGTGGATATCCACCTGGCCAGGAGGTACCTACCCCAAGAATTCGGGGTTAGGGTGGGTCGATTTTAGCAAAATTCAAAATAACATAAGTTCTTCACAAGACGAAAAAGATTAATTTGAAAATAATTTTGTGGACGAATTGACCATCGACGAATTGACCTCTGGACGAATTGACCTGGGGACGAATTGACCTAAAGCCAAATCCCCGCTCAAATTTATTTTTTACCCACTCAAATCTGAATTTCGCACAAAATGTGTAAATCCCCCCTCAAATTTGCATTTTTAGTGAAATACTGCAGTAAATTTTGCGGGAATCCGAATTTTATAGCCAAATAGGACTTGGATCGTTCCGAATTCCACCCTGGAGCGGCCAGAAGCCCTTGAAAGTTGGTTTTTTGAGGTTTACTAAACGGGGGGGGGCGGTGAACTTTTCGCGAAAATTCGATTGGGCGGATCAGAATTCTAGTCCAATCGGCTTTATCGCTCAGAATTCCACCCTGAACCACTCAAAACCACCGAAAGCCTAAAATTCTAAACGATTAAGCCCATCGGACTGAAATTATGATCCGCCCAATCGAATTTTGCGCAAAAAGTTTACCCCTCTTTAGTGAATCCGAAAAAACCAACTTTCAGGGGCTTCTGGCCGCTCCAGGGTGGAATTCTGAGCGATCCAAGTTCTTTTTTGACTATAAAATTCGGATTCCACAAAATTTACTGCAGTATTTCACTAAAAATGCAAATTTGAGGGGGTGAATTTGAAATTTGAGGGGTAAATTTGAAATTTGAGGGGAGGTTTACACATTTTGAGCAAAATTCGAATTCGAGGGGGTAAAAAATAAATTTGAAGGAGGATTTACATATTTTGAGGGGTGTTTTCAATTTGAGTCGAAAAAATTGGGGTAGACCAGAACTGGCGACTTTCAAGAAAATACCCTTTTATTAAATGAAATCTTATAACAAAAAGCTTAACCACTGCGCCACCTAGCACTGTTCAAAATGTAGAAAGATACAGTCTGGGATTTGAAAAAGTAGCGAACACATGCCTCTCCGTAATGGTCCTGTTATGAAGGATGACAAAGGGTGTTGAAATTGGGTCAATGCGAGATAAATTTCTAGTTTTACTTGCAACAACATCGACAATAACAACAGAGAACTCGCGATATTATATCAATCCAGCCAGATATATATAACTGCATCTTCGATACCACTTCTAGTATGCGCTGGCATTATGCTTCGACACAAAGAGGAAACCTGAACTCATAAGTACGAACTATATCTAAAGAAAAAGGTTAAATAAAAACCTTCCGGTGTTGGACCAAGAAACATTGCTGAAATCTTTATCCACGAACAGCTAGCTGGAGATGAGAGTAACGTTTCCAAGTCGCTTCTTCTGCAAAGATGGTCAAATAAAAAAATTGGCGCTGGTGGCATACACGTTTACTATGCGTTTTGGCCCCACCGCATTTGGGCCCCCGCATTTGGGAATCCCACATTTGAGCCCCAGCATTTGGGCCCCAATTCAAAAATTTCGATATCCTTGGCAAATCCTCAGTAAATTCATTGTATCCTCGGTAAATTCATACTACGGTAAATAGATCCTGCAATAAGCATATCCTCAAGTGAATTAATCATCGAAATTTCCGAGGTCACAGGTTCGAATCCTGCTGATTGCAGACTTATCTTCTTGACCATTTATTAAAGTGAAATTTTTTAAAGGAATAGTAAACTTTAGGCTAACGGGCTGTTTACAACGCATCCGTATCCGTGTCCGCGTCCGTAATATGGACTGTGTTTTCGCACACAATGGACCGTGTCCGTTAACGTGCTTTTTGTTTGGAAATACACGGACCGTTTTACGGCCGCGTTTACGGACACGGATACGGATCCATTGTTTACAGCCCATAAGTGAAAAAAGCTAAGCTAAGTAAACGAAAACCACTTGTATTCAGCATTAAAGGGTATGAAAGGGTAAGGAAACTGTCAGTGTCCACCCTGGAAGAGCAAACCTCTATAAGAATCTGAAAATAATAAAACTATAGTCTTCTACTTTAAAACATGCGCTAAAGATGATTTGACAATTACGAAAAAGTGATTTTATCAACAATAACGGCAGTAACTAGTGAGGTAGTCCTCTAGCCGCCTGGGGGTTGCTATAACCACGTAACTATTAGGTAGCTTTCCCAACTAATCAGGTACCAGTACTTAAATAGCCTCATCTCAGCGCTACCGCTTGACTAATAGTACCTTGACACCTTAATTTCACCTTTCGGATGCTTTGGATACCAGAGTTTCTTAGTGCGAAAGGACCAATTATCAAAACTTTGTTCGATCCTTTACGAACATGAGTAATAATAGCCCGCGAAGTGTAGCGAAATAAATAAGACAATAAAATTTAAAGTAATTTCAATTTAGAATATAAAAATATTGTATTTTCGAATTGGGGGCCAAATGCGGGATGCCCAAATGCGGTGACCCAAATGCGGTGAAGCCCAAATGCGTGTCCACGAGCATACACCTTCCCCGAGAGAGGCTTTGTATACCGTATAACCTCTGTTAAACGGGCACCCCTACAGTTAAAGTTTTTCAAATTCGCTTTGCTTTTTTAACCCCAATATTGTTTATTTTTCGAAACGGATGACCACTCATTTTGTAGAGTTTGTGAAGCTCTACAAAATGAGTGGTCGTCCGTTTCGAAAAATAAACCATATTGGGGTTAAAAAAGCAAAGCAAATTGGAGGGGTGCCCGTTTAATAGAGATTATACGGTACGCTTTAAAGGTCAAAATTTTTTACTATACCCTTGATAGTAGGAGAACTTCGCCACGGCATTCATACACTTTAGAAAATCCAGTAGACGATTAGATCGGTTGGCGAGAACACAGCCTGCCCGCTTGTGATTGATTAGATCCAAAGAGCACCCCAGGTTGAAGTCAACGAAGTCAACCTCACCTTCTTTAACCACCATTTGAGTAGCACGAGTCATTGTATGAGAGCAGCCACCCGCCAACTGAACACCAAAGATTTTTTCACATGGGTGACGTTTTACCAGAGACCTGAAATTTCGAAAAACTTCAATTCTTCAGCAAGGCAAATATACCATTCTTGCAAATTCCCCTGAAAATTATAGGGTGAAATATTAACCAATAACGCCATATAGTTCACATACTTGAAGCAGACCAGTAGCCACAGCAATCTCAACTAAATTTTCAAACTCAAATTAATCAGAAATCCGCCGAAGACTTTAAGCACCGAGACCAACAGAGAGACGTCTGAATGAAAAGTACCTAACAGTCGTAAGTGATGTCAAATAGGTTTTACCTGAGATTTAATAGAGATTAACCGAAATTTTTGTGGTAGTACCAACCTTTTAATGAATTCATATCTATTTTTGGCTCTTTCCGAATGACCATGTAACCAGTTAGCTGTTTAGACTCCTCTGATTTGTTCCTGATAGGATCAACGGCAGTTAGCTCTTTAACGATCTAAATGCAACAGAAGGATACATTACAAAGGACCATGGTTTTTGCGTGCAGCGGCGCACGCGAAATTCGAATTGGCGGGGGACACTTCTCTTTTATCTATCAGCGTACTCTTTCGAGTCGTTTCGAATGACTCGAAAGAGAAGTGTCCCCCGCCAATTCAAATTTTGCGTGAGCCTCTGCGCGCAATAACCATGGTCCTATAAAAACCTCTGCTTCTAGCTGAAAAGTCTTCGCTTTTTGATAAAGTTTCTCACCTTTTTCAAATTTCAAATTGAAAAGATGAAATGTCTCCGCTCTTGCTTTTCTGAATGTCAGTCATTACCAGTGTTGTAAATCTCAGAATAACGGCACCAGCTCCAGCTGAGCCACCGACTCCAAAATTTGTGGCACCGGTGCGGTACCGTGAGCTGCCGGCGCCACTTACAACACCGGTCCTTAAACTAAAATATCTTCCTGAATCCGAATCCCTTGACATCTGATCCAAAAAATTTCCATGGGTTGAGATATTACTATTTTGAGTGTATTAGACAGATGTGCATCACTTAATCACTCAATCCATCACTCAATAGATATCTCATGAGCTCATAAAAAAAAATTTCGATCAAATCTCAACGGATTCGGATTCAGGCAGATATTTTAGTGTAAGGTGACTTTCCGAAAAGCAACAGCCGAGTCACTTCAGCTTTTTAAGGCAAAATTTCATAAGGCAGAGACTTCAACAAAAAGCGAATTTTTTTAGCTAGGAGCGGAGAGACTTAATTTCCTCCCGCAACATAATAACTTTCCTAATAGTGATAAACATATAACGAACCTGATCAAGTTGAAATAGGTATGGTGAATACCTATTTCTCATACAAGGATTGACGACGTGCGTATGACGGTTTCTTTTGGTTTCTTTCAACACTTTGAGCCCGCCTAAGCTCCTGCTGTCTAGCAACATGAGCTGCTGTTGCGTTGGCCATTTGTTGAGCCCGGAACCTAAAATTATTGAATAAAAAGAGTTGAAATCGATATTAATATGAATCCACCCGACAAAAAACACATCCGACAAAATTCAGAAATAATTTCGGCTAAATTCTGGTATTCCCCAGCACTCAATTCTGGTATACCCCAGCACTCAATTCTGGTATACCCCAGCACTTAATTTGGAACACACTTCTCATGTTACCCCACAATTGAAAGCTGAGGATGTTAGCTACACGATGGTGTAAAAATTCTTGTTTTAGTTCACAAAAATGTACATCTTCTAATTAAAATAGAATTGAATCATTTCGAATGAAAATTGAATACTCAAAGATGATTCAGTTCTATTTTAATTGAAAGATATGCATTTTTGCAAACTAAACTAATAAATTTTTACACCATCGTGTAGCTAACATCCTCAGCTTTCAATCGTGGGTAACATGAGGAGTGTGTTCCACATTAAGTGCTGAGGGTATATCAGAATTGAGTGCTGGGGGTATACCAGAATTGTACCATAACTTTTTTTCAAAAAATTGCTCTGGTCTTATTCATGGGCGTCCTGGTAGTTTTCGGAACTGTTTCAGAACTTAAGTTTTTCAAGGTGCCTTGGTAGACTAGATTATATACAAGTTTATACTCAAAATGACGACAAAAAGCAGAGCTAAATGTTGAATATAAGTTTATATAACGACGATTGCACAATTTGTGAAAAAGAATTTTAAAAAAATTCAGTCTTTCATAATTTTTTGGAATTTCTCAAGAACTTTGAATTTTTTCGCGAATTTCGCAGACACAACCATATACAACCTTATACTCAAAATGTAGCGCTGCTTTCTATCGTCATTTTAAGTACATCAAGTCTGATTAACCAACCTACTGACCGCCAAAATGTTCGTTAAATCGAAGGTTTCGTAAATCGAGAGCTTATTTTAGTCATTTTATTTAATCGGGTGGCAAATAGCCACCAAAAAAAGGTTCGTTAAATCAAGAGTTCGTTAAATCGGGGTTTCGTTAAATCATTTTAAGTATAATCTTGTGAATAACCATGCCTACTAGAGCACCGATAAAAAATGTAAGCTTTGAACAGTTCCAAAGCTACCAAGATGCCTCTAATTGGATTAGGTAAACTCTTCTAAATTTTCATCTGATGTGTTTCGTTGGGTGGATTGAATTCACAGCCAAATCTCTCTATAATTGCACTCAAGGGACGGGCAAAACCGGTCGTAAGATAGAGAGTCTTTATAAAGAAATTGATTTTACGTAAATGAGATCATTTGAGACGAACAGTTCTTTTTTTCCGGTCGATATAGAGAGCGGGTCATTATGAAGAGAATCGAAATTCGAAAATTCGAAAAATCGGTTCAGATGCACTTCAGTCCGCAGGAAAAAGTTTTTGTGTTGTTGTTTATGCCAGCCAAGGAAGTCCAAGCGTCGTTCGCCGTCAATTTCGCACTCGATTTGGAGATCCGCACAGAAGACCTTCTCGAAAGGGTATCCTTCGATGGTATAATTAATATCTGGCGCGAAAGAAAAGAGGGAACACAAGGTTTTTCTTAGTGACTTTTTTCCCGTATCTTTGCTTAAGGTTGTGTATTCAGATGGTTCCGCACGGAATTGAAAAAAGCATAGGTTATCGAGGCGTTTCGTTTTGAAGTGAACAAGAGTACGAGGGAGCTAGCCTTGCAGGATGGAATGCTTTCGCCTATAACTGTCTGGAGAATTCTGCACGTAAGATTTTCTGTAACTTGTTGATGTTACGTTTGCTTTTGATTTGGAGGATGCCAAATTCCACCCCTACAAGATGAATCTTCGCCATCAACTTCTGCCAGTGAATCGAGCCGCTAGAGTGGAGCATGCGATCAATCAGCTGGGCGTCTTCGATTTCTCACTCGCTTGCTTGACAACGTTATATTTCCGACGAGTGCCACTTTCACATGCACGGAGGAGTCAATCATCAGGTTTCTTCAAACTTCTCGTCGTTTCTCTTTACCTTCTCTTTAACTTTTTTTCAGAATTTCCGTTATTGGTCGCAGACGAATCCGCATTGGTACAGGGAAAAGCCTCTTCATTCACCTCATCTCCGCGTTTGGGCTGCGATCGGACGACGTGGTGTCATTGGGCCGTATTTCTTCGAGGAAAGCTTTTCCTTGAGTCCAGGGTATGAACATCATTCGAGCGCTACCACTCAGCTTGATCATTGCTTTTATTTTTAGGTCTTCAAAATCTAGTTTTCATGCAGGATGGAGCGCCGCCTCACTACAGTGTTCTGGTGCGCGATTGGTTGGATGAGAATTTTCCTCTGCGTTGGATGGGTCGTGGCACGCCAGCAAAGTCTGCTCCTTTTCGTTGGCCGCCTTACAGTCCGGACTTGACGCCTTGCGACTTCTTCTTGTGGGGATATCTGAAGAGCCGAATTTATCGAACGCAACCGGCGAATCTATATGAGCTTTTGGAAAGAATTGTCAACGAATTTCAACTGCTTCCAGAAGCGATGGTGATCCGATAAATTGATTCCTATGCGCGCCGCCTGGAAAGATGCCTTGAAGTGGAAGGAAGGAGTGTTGAGCAAAGTTACGG
Organism: Ditylenchus dipsaci; assembly: GCA_004194705.1. NCBI lineage: Eukaryota > Metazoa > Nematoda > Chromadorea > Rhabditida > Anguinidae > Ditylenchus > Ditylenchus dipsaci. The sequence continues at coordinate 175,198 of SADC01001113.1, read as the reverse complement.
GAATTGATCACTTTTGTAGCGTACCAATAGCGAAGGTAAATAAAGTTATGATCGAGTTGAAATGATTTGGATCTCTTTGATTTACCCTAAAAATGTATTTAAACAGTGTGAATTGGTAAAAAACACCGATTTTCGAATTTTCACAATTACATTTTTCAGACCACCGGGGGGACCAAGGCATATTTCGGAAATTTCGGGCGGAAATTTTTTCTCAAACCAAATATACCAAAAAAAATGTCATCAAAAAGTGAGACGATCTGCGTTTACAGAATTTCCAATTCGCGTCAGAACAAAAAATTATGGCAGTTTAAAAGTGTGCGAATTTCTTGAAACAGCCTGTACATCGTTGCTGCTGCCAGCTTGTACTACCATTTTAATTCCATTACCTAGAAACTACCATCTAACACCACCCAAGTACCACTACCGGACACTTCACCGTAGTACCGTTACATAGTCACTGCTTTGGTACTAACACCTGATTACCACTTTCTTGGTACTACCTCCTCCATACTACCACTCAATTTACCTGGGTAACACCACCTGGGTACCACCAGCTGGAGACCACCTGAGAACCACCACCTGGGGACCACCACCTTGGTACCACCACCGGGACCACCACCTGAGGGCCACCACCTGGAAACCACCACCTGGAAACCACCACCTGGGTACCACTACATAGGTACCTTTTAGGTCATGTTATGAGGTGGATCCTAACATTATCAATTCACCGGGAGTAACAGAACATTTCGTGCCGAGCCAAGCTTTTCTGGCCGTTTTTTCTCGAACTTAATGTCCATTATTAGTCCAATGCTGCTATAGGCTCACTGTTAACTTTTCGGCTGTTATATGAGTTATCCTCCATTTGGCATAATTCTCGAGAGGCAGAGTCACGAGAATAACATCCTATTCGGTAGAGAAATGTGAAGAGTGTACACTTAACCGTCCTTTTTAAACCTCAATTATTGACCTTTTCGTTCACAATGACGGTCAATCCTCAATCCTCAATTGCCAATCTTCAACCTTATCTTCATCTTTAATCCTCAACTTTCATTGTGAATGATCGAAGTTAAGGATTGAAGATTGGGAATGAAGATTAGCGATTGGAGATTGAGGATTGAGGATTTCTCGTCATTGTGCAAGAGGCAGAAAAGACTGGTCTCATTCGAAAGAGCTTTTCTTGGGGATAAGCGTTGGTTTATGAGAAAGCGAGCATGAGTCGGATACCAAAATAACTTGTTAATATTTAGTGAATTCTCGCTGGTCTTATTAGTAGTGCCACTTGTGTCATCTACTTCCTGAAAAAATTCAATATACAGTCGACTCTCGATTTTAAGTCCCCTAAAAGTTCATTCCCAAGCTGGGTCCGACACGATTAGCCCAGTTTTAAAGTGTTTCATCAGTTTTTTTCTAACCCTCATTGAGCACCCTCATTCGGGTACCAATTTCCAATATGCTAATTTTCAAACGCAAAGGTGTGCCTCTTCAGATTTTGTTCGTAAAACAGTTTTTAAAGAATTATTAGGTCTCAGAGCGGGCCTGTGCGAGGGCCGCTACGGCCCGGGCCGTGAAGCCCCATAAACAATCTTAATCATTCATGATCGATCATTAAAGCCCGGATGGGGCCCAAAAAAGTTAAGCTCTGGGCTGGGCCGGGCCAAAAAATATATCCGTGCCGGGCCGTAAAAAAGTGGGCCACTGCACAGGCTTGCTTCAGGGGGGATAGAAAAAGCACTATGTTGCAATATGTAAGGTGTTTTGAGGAAGCGTACCAGCCCGTTCCAGAAAATAAGGGCAGGGACCATCATTTTTCGAATACTCCTATTTTTCATTCGCCCTGCATCAAATCTTTGTCCTTATACTACTTTTGAAAACTAGGCAGAAAACTGAAAAAATATATATCAGAACGCTGGTTACAGACTTTTTTCTTGACTACTTATAACGGTAAAACATTTTTAAAGAATTAGTAAAGTTTAGGGTGAGTACGAATACCGCTGGTATCCAGCTTTAACCTAAGTGCCCAATGGTAGCCGCACCTCCGCACTCCGCACACCCGCGCAAATCTTCACTCTCGAATCTCGACCACAAACTTAATTCGAGAGAGCCGACTTCTCGTCACACTTCAAAAAGTACTAATAACGACTCTCACTACCAAAGACTCGAGAAAAAAAATTACTTTTTATTCTTATCTCGAGACAAAACATTTTGTGGCATTCAAAATTTCGCGATGACTGACATACAGACAACTCTTTTTTCGCTTAATATATAAGATTACGAAAAAAAATTAATGATTCTTAAATGATTCTCGCGTAGGATTTAGTATACAAAAGCCATTTAGTTCTCGGTTTAAACATGCTACATGATCATGACACATAAGACATTGAACATGAGACATATAGAAAAACATGTACGACGCGACATAGGAGACATTTGACATCTCACATTATACGATCCACATCACGCAGGTGCACAGGACACACAGACAATACAGACGTATATTTGAGACGTTTTTTTGCATATTTGAGACACAACCATGAATCACAGTATCGTCCAAGCACTTTGGACTGAACTATGATCCATACTTGTATTTAAGAAGTTTTAAGTTAAGATATTTTAAGTTAAGAAATTTTCCAAAAAAACCGAAAGACTCAAGTCCAAAAGATTCAATCCGAAATTGAAATTCAATCTAAGTACTTAGATGATTCACAATAAGTCGAGAAAAAATGAGAGTCTTACTGATATTATTGATTCAGAGTTTCATTCGGATTCTTGGATGATTTACAAAGTCAGAAGTAATACATGAATTCAATCATGAAGATTTTTCGAAAGAGTCAACTGCTCATATTTCCTTGAGAAAAAAATAGAAAAACATTTAGACAGTGGTTTATCTATTTCCACGTGAAATTTGCCGAAAAATGTATTTTTTTCTGAGTTGACTGACGTTTATCGAATTTCGGAATTCATCCTAGAAAAAACTTATGGCCCCTCAAAATGTATAAATTTCTCGACCCTACTTGGATATGGGTGATTTTGGGTGGTCCCAAAACTCAATTTTTTTATTTACTAGAACTCAAAAATAATGTCTTTTTCGAGCTTCTAAGGGGATTTTAGGTCGACATAGGGTGTTTGGAAACACTTTGAAAAAAGTTGATTGGGGGGGGGGTGGTATATCTAAGTAGCGCCAATTTCTCGATACATCCAGTACTAGAGCTGACAATTGTGCTTCAGGTGGGTGTTATGCTAAAGGCACATTTGCTAAAAAAAAATTTTGCTAAAGGCACAAAAGCTTTGTATGGTTTTGTTCTGGTGAAATTCTTCTCAGTGATGCTCATAGGCGTTACACCCTCAGTAGTTACACTATCAGTGATCTTCATCGAACCTCAGTGGTCCCAATCAGGGGTATAGACATTTCCCCAAACTGAAACTTTTTTGAAACAGATTTTTAAGTTTTTTTTTCGAAATTTTTTAGATTGTGTCTGAACCATCCTAAACCATCCCAGATTTTTTAGGCCATCCGTGAATTACATCATACCATCCCGACTGCTGAAACCACCCTGAGAAAAACCCAAGACCATGAATCGAGGTAAATTTTCCATGGAAAGTGGAAAATTTTCCATGAAATAATTTTTACATGAAAAGTCGATTTAAGTCAATTTTTCTGTGCCGCGACCTCAGTAATCAGACTACAAATACGTAATCGGTGAAAATAAGTATGAATAAAAAATCCTATACAGTCGACTCTCCCAATAACGAACCCCCTGAATAACGAACTCTCTCAATAACGAACACCTGGAGCCGGTCCGCAGGGGGTTCGTTATTGGGAGAGTCGACTTGTATACTAAAAGAGAGTTTGTGTCCGTCCGATTTTGTCTCAAAAATGTCTCGAAATTGTCGTTTAAAAGTTGGTCTCAAGAGGATTTCATTGCAGCGAGAGTTTTGTCGCATACTCATTATTATTTCTTGCGCATGTTGAGCAGTTGGCTCTCTGAGATAATTTCGTGATCGAGTCTCATGTTTTTCATGGTTGTTTTATGAATCATCCAGATGCTTGGATTAAATTTTTATTTTTCAAAGAATTTTTTGTTCTCGAGCCTTTTTAAATACTTTTGAAAATTTCTTGATTCAAATATGATTCATACTACAGTCCAAGTGCTTTAATAATGGTAAATACTTGAAGTACTTGGACTGTTCTATGGTTCATAATTAAGTCTCAAATTGAAGAGTAAATAATTAAAGATATTTGAGGGTAAGACTGATCATGATGTGGTCTCATTGTTGTTTTCATTTTTTCCTAATTTTTACTGGACAATACTTTTTTCTCCGCCTAATTTACTTTTTTTTCCGCCTAAAACACTTTTTTCTCCGCCTAATTTTTTTTTCCGCCTAATTCACTTCTTTTTCCGCCTAATTTACTTCTTTTCCGCCTAATTTACTCTTTTTTCCGCCTAATTTTGATTTTCTACACGAAATCAACCATTTTTAAAAAATTTTGTGTGAAATTCAAGGGCGGGCAAAGACCAGATGGCTGGAGACCCACCCCGGAATGGCCAAAAGGCCAAAATTATTGGTTTTTTGGGGGTTTACTGAAGGGGGAGTAAACTTTTTGAGAAAAATCGATTAAGCGGATCATATTTCGGGTCCGATGGGCTTAATCGCTCAGAATTCAGGTTTATGGTGGTTTCGAGTGGTTCAGGGTGGAGTTGTGGCGATTAAGCCGATCGGATCCGAAATCTGATCCGCTCAATCGATTTTTCTCAAAAAGTTTACTCCCCCTTTAGTAAACCCAAAAAACCAATAATTTTGGCCTTTTGGCCATTACAGAGTGGGTTTCCAGCCATCTGGTCTTTGCCCACCCTTGAATTTCACACAAAATTTTTTAAAAATGGTTGATTTCGTGCCGATAATCAAAATTAGTCGGAAAAAAGAGTAAATTAGGCGGAAAAAAAGTATTTTAGTCGGAGAAAAAAGTGTTTTAGTCGGAAATGAAATTAGTCGGAAAAAAAAAATTTTAGTCGGAAAAAAAAGTGTTTTAGTCGGAGAAAAAAGTATTGTCCTTAAAAAATACTCGAGAAAATGGCATTTTACCACTATCAAAAAAAAAAAAAAAGATCAAAAAAGATTAATTTGAAAATAATTTTGTGGAGCAATTGACCTGTGGAGCAATTGACCTGTGGACCAATTGACCGTGGATCAATTGACCGTGGACCAATTGACCTAGAGCCCCGGGCACCACCTCTTATTAGCGTGGGCATGCCCCTTTAAAGGTGTTCACAATGACAACTTACTCTCACTCTCCCCACTCTCAGTATGTGAACAAGCCATGTATTTTTTTCAATCATCTCATTCACCCTTTTTTTAATCGGTCGATTTTCTGTTTTAAGACGCTTGCTTCAGCTAAAATGAGTGGATCCGGCAAAATCAAAGAGGAGGAGATATTGTCGAAATGCAGGGCGATGAAATGACGCGGTAAATAATATACCGTATTTCCTCTAATAAGCGCCCTCCCCAAAATCCGCTATTTTTCAAATTCATTCTCCTCCTTTTATACCGGGTTTTTGTTTTCGAACGCCACATATATTATATACCAAAATGTAGCTGGGAACCTGCGCTACATTTGGTATATAACATATGTGGCGTTCGAAAACAAAAACCCGGTATAAAAGGAGGAGAATGAATTTAAAAATAGCGGATTTTGGGGAGGCGCTTATTAGAGGAAATACGGTAAGTGATTCTATTTTAGTGAAATCATGTTAAGGATTATTTGGGATTCGATCAAGGAGAAACTGATTCTCTCCTTACATCGACCTGAATCTGCATTACTACGATTTGGGTATGGAGAATCGAGACAAAAACAGAGGATCAAGGTAAATTAGCTGTTATTTTGGCTTCTATGTTTATTACCTGATTTAGTGACAATTGACGCTGCTGAAGCCACGAAGAAGTTCAATGTCGCCATCAAATGTGCTACTATCACTCCAGATGAAGCTCGTGTTAAGGGTATTTGATTATTATACGTAGATCTGACGGTTAAACTGTTTTCTCAGAATTCAATCTGAAGAAGATGTGGCCTTCTCCTAACGGGACTATTCGCAACATACTTGGTGGAACGGTAAATTTCGAGACAATCCATGCTTACTTGTAGCCCCTTTCCAAATTCAGGTGTTTCGTGAACCAATAGTCGTCAAGAATATTCCTCGTCTTGTGCCTGGTTGGAAGAAGCCCATAATCATCGGTCGACATGCCAATGCGGATCAGTACAAAGCCACTGACTTCATAGTACCAGGCAAGGGAACTTTGCATCTCGTCTTCAAGCCAGAAGTGGGCAAGAAATCTCTCGCGTCGTTCACAATTTCGAAAGTCCAGGAATCGCTCTGAGTATGTACAATGTGGATCAGAGCATTAGTGACTTCGCGCGTTCTTGCTTCGAATATGCTCTGGTGAAGAAACTACCTTTGTATTTGAGGTATATATTTGATCTGAGATCCATGGGTTGATAGTGATTCATCGACTTATTTCAGTACAAAGAATACCATACTGAAGGTCTATGACGGCCGCTTTAAGAACATATTCGAGGAGATCTACCAAGAAAGCTACAAGGTCAGGTTTGAGGCCGAGAATATTCGGTACGAGCATCGTCTTATTGATGGTAACTTATTCTACCACTCATTCCTCTCACTCATAATATTCTCAATTTAGACATGGTGGCTTATGTGATGAAGTCTGAAGGAGGATACATGTGGGCCTGCAAGAACTATGACGGTGATGTCCAGTCCGACACAGTTGCTCAAGGTGATCACTTTGTCTATCTTCACATTTGATTTTTCCTTTGTAGGCTATGGATCATTGGGACTCATGGCTAGTGTGCTTGTGTGCCCAGATGGGAAAACGATTGAAGCAGAAGCTGCGCATGGAACAGTCACTCGTCACTTTCGACAGCATCAAAGAGGTAAAGAGACATCGACAAATCCTATCGGTGAAGTGATGATTCAGCGTTCAGATAAGGCGAATAGAAATCAAGGAATGAGAACAGTCATGGCAGGTCGGACTTTTAATTTTTTCTATGGAGTCATGATAAATATTACGTTCAGGCAATGACATCGGTAATCAGTGTTCGACGCCAACATTGACAATGTATGACAAAGTCTACGTAGCTTTACTTTTTTTAATCCAACCAATCTCTGATACTGTTGTCAAGGCATTGGTAGCTGTTTGTATTTTTTAAATAACCATTCTGAACAAGGCAAATTTTAGAACGCATTTGTCTGGACTTTGTTATGTCGGCTCTTTGATTGGCTCGCCCGGCTGCTTCTTCCAAACAGTTGTTGTGAGAGGGATAACGCCGTGCTGGTGCACGTAACTCTGCTTTCTCACGAACGCACTATTCTCCAGCATTGTAAGCTCTCAGTACGCCGTAAAGGAATGGCCATGATGGAAGTAGCAAACCTTCTCAAAATTCAATTTGTGTTCGTATTTTTCATACTCGAGTTTCGGTTATAAATTTTTTTCTATCCCAGGACAGCCATCAGCTATCATAAAGCTCAGTTTTTCAAACTGGAACATCCGTCGTCCACTCATCCTGGTTTAGTGGAAGATGTGCGCACTTTTGATGACTTTCAACAAAGCTGGGACCGCCTTGTCATGATATTCGTGAAGGAGGCGAGAGCGACGGTTAATTTTTTTGCTTTTGTTCTGTGCGACATTTTGTAAAGTCGCTTTTCTATTTAGCCGATTGAAAATCTCTTCTATGTCTTAGTTTTCGCAGAATCTGGAACCGTCCTTACGTTTAATTCAGGTTGGTGTTTTTTTGTCTAGAGACTTAAGTCTGTTTTTTTCGAAACGAACAGATTTTTCAAGAACTAAGTTCAGGCAGTCTTTGAATCTCGCTTTGCTTATTCAACTCAGATCAAGAAAATTCAGAAGAGAGCAGTATGTGGGCCAAAACGCAAAAGAGAGTAATTATAGTTCTGTTTGTTCTCCTGATTGTCGCAGTAAGTTATTTTCGTTATTGAAGAATAAATAGAGTATATGGTGAGTTATTCTAACGTTCCCTGTTTTGTCCGTTGATATGCATTTGGGCTCCACCGGATTTGGGCCCCCGCATTTTGCGCGTAGAGATGCGCGCACTCACTTACCTTAGACAATTATTCCGAGCAAGACTCATGATAAAAAATTTGTAAAGAGGCTCTTTTTGCTCAGCTCCAGTGACCGAAACATGCGACAAACATGCGACGCACTCACTTACCTCAGACATGATTCCGAGATGTACTCTTGATCATAAAATGCATATCAAGAGTCTTTTTGCCCAGATCCAGTAACCAAAATGCGGTAGAAATAATCCTGTGGTTTCCCTATCCTTTCAAACCCTTTAAAGCTAGGAACCCAATGAGGGGGTGAGGGTGCAGATCTGAGGGTGCAGAGCTCATTGGGTACACACTGGATCCGCACCTCCGCACTCCCGCACTAAGAGCGGCACCACCGCAGTGCGGCACTTGACTGTACCTAATGAGAATTTGCCTCCTCGTCGGGGGAGTGAGAAAGTAAGGAGTTCGAGTGCGGGTGCAAATACGCACCGCCGCACTCAATTTTGTAATGCATTTTTTGCAATTTCAGAATTTAGTTAAAACGAAATTAGACAAAAAAAAAAAACATGCTTGAAATTCACAAAAACAAAACATGCTTGAGTAAAAATGGACAATACTTTTTTCTCCGCCTAATTCATTTCTTTTTCCGCCTAAAACACTTTTTTCTCCGCCTAATTTTTTTTCGCCTAAATACTTTTTTTCCGCCTAATTTACTCTTTTTTCCGACTAATTTTGATTATCGGCACGAAATCAACCATTTTTAAAAAATTTGTGTGAAATTCAAGGGTGGGCAAAGACCAGATGGCTGGAAACCCACTCTGTAATGGCCAAAGGCCAAAATTATTGGTTTTTTGGGGGTTTACTAAAGGGGGAGTAAACTTTTTGAGAAAAATCGATTGAGCGGATCAGATTTCGGATCCGATCGGCTTAATCGCCCACAACTCCACCCTGAACCACTCGAAACCACCATAAACCTGGAATTCTGAGCGATTAAGCCCATCGGACCCGAAATATGATCCGCTTAATCGATTTTTCTCAAAAAGTTTACTCCCCCTTAGTAAACCCCAAAAAACCAATAATTTTGGCCTTTTGGCCATTCCGGGGTGGGTCTCCAGCCATCTGGTCTTTGCCCGCCCTTGAATTTCACACAAAATTTTTTAAAAATGGTTGATTTCGTGTAGAAAATCAAAATTAGGCGGAAAAAAGAGTAAATTAGGCGGAAAAAGAAGTAAATTAGGCGAAAAAGAAGTGATTAGGCGGAAAAAAAATTAGGCGGAGAAAAAAGTGTTTTAGGCGGAAAAAAAGTAAATTAGGCGGAGAAAAAAGTATTGTCAGTAAAAATTAGGAAAAAATGAAAACAACAATGAGACCACATCATGATCAGTCTTACCCTCAAATATCTTTAATTATTTACTCTTCAATTTGAGACTTAATTATGAACCATAGAACAGTCCAAGTACTTCAAGTATTTACCATTATTAAAGCACTTGGACTGTAGTATGAATCATATTTGAATCAAGAAATTTTCAAAAGTATTTAAAAAGGCTCGAGAACAAAAAATTCTTTGAAAAATAAAAATTTAATCCAAGCATCTGGATGATTCATAAAACAACCATGAAAAACATGAGACTCGATCACGAAATTATCTCAGAGAGCCAACTGCTCAACATGCGCAAGAAATAATAATGAGTATGCGACAAAACTCTCGCTGCAATAAAATCCTCTTGAGACCAACTTTTAAACGACAATTTCGAGACATTTTTGAGACAAAATCGGACGGACACAAACTCTCTTTTAGTATACAAGTCGACTCTCCCAATAACGAACCCCCTGCGGACCGGCTCCAGGTGTTCGTTATTGAGAGAGTTCGTTATTCAGGGGTTCGTTATTGGGAGAGTCGACTGTATAGGATTTTTTATTCATACTTATTTTCACCGATTACGTATTTGTAGTCTGATTACTGAGGTCGCGGCACAGAAAAATTGACTTAAATCGACTTTTCATGTAAAATTATTTCATGGAAAATTTTCCACTTTCCATGGAAAATTTACCTCGATTCATGGTCTTGGTTTTTCTCAGGGTGGTTTCAGCAGTCGGGATGGTATGATGTAATTCACGGATGGCCTAAAAAATCTGGGATGGTTTAGGATGGTTCAGACACAATCTAAAAAATTTCGAAAAAAAAACTTAAAAATCTGTTTCAAAAAAGTTTCAGTTTGGGGAAATGTCTATACCCCTGATTGGGACCACTGAGGTTCGATGAAGATCACTGATAGTGTAACTACTGAGGGTGTAACGCCTATGAGCATCACTGAGAAGAATTTCACCAGAACAAAACCATACAAAGCTTTTGTGCCTTTAGCAAAATTTTTTTTTAGCAAATGTGCCTTTAGCATAACACCCACCCTGAAGCACAATTGTCAGCTCTAGTACTGGATGTATCGAGAAATTGGCGCTACTTAGATATACCACCCCCCCCCCCCAAATCAACTTTTTTCAAAGTGTTTCCAAACACCCTATGTCGACCTAAAATCCCCTTAGAAGCTCGAAAAAGACATTATTTTTGAGTTCTAGTAAATAAAAAAATTGAGTTTTGGGACCACCCAAAATCACCCATATCCAAGTAGGGTCGAGAAATTTATACATTTTGAGGGGCCATAAGTTTTTTCTAGGATGAATTCCGAAATTCGATAAACGTCAATCAACTCAGAAAAAAATACATTTTTCGGCAAATTTCACGTGGAAATAGATAAACCACTGTCTAAATGTTTTTCTATTTTTTTCTCAAGGAAATATGAGCAGTTGACTCTTTCGAAAAATCTTCATGATTGAATTCATGTATTACTTCTGACTTTGTAAATCATCCAAGAATCCGAATGAAACTCTGAATCAATAATATCAGTAAGACTCTCATTTTTTCTCGACTTATTGTGAATCATCTAAGTACTTAGATTGAATTTCAATTTCGGATTAAATCTTTTGGACTTGAGTCTTTCGGTTTTTCAGCTTTGACTAAAATTCAGTCAAATGAACGCTCGATGTAACGACTCTCGTTATAACGACCCATTTTTAGCCGGTCCCTTGCGGGTCGTATAACGAGAGTCGACTGTATATTTTTCAGATATCTCTTCGAAATATGGCTAACTTGAACGTTCATCCGAATTGGATGCGTGATGTTTCAGCGGCTGTCCAGGCACCGCAATCCGAAACGAAGAGAAGTATCTGGCTACAACTGCAACAATGCTAATTTTTATTTGAGCGTCCAGGAGTATTGCATGCAATTAAATTTCAGGAAACTGGTTACATAATCAGTCAACTCCTTGATCAAGATCGTCTTTCGGAAATTCAACTGACACAAGCAGTGAACAATTGGAAGAACATCGTTCCTTTCCAATATCTAGGTGCGATCGCTTCTAGCTTCAGAATGGCTCAAGGTCTTTACATTCCAGCCAGCGAGCCAGAATCATCTGATGAAGAAATTTTGAATCTGGATAGAGAATAATAGAAGTGTTCAAATGTTGTTATTTGCTTCTCTGATTTGGTGTTATTTGCTTTTCTGATGTGTTGATATAGAACTAGAGTCAATAAAACTTTGTTCTAGATTTACTTGAAAAATGTTTGGCATGTAATTAATGAAATTAGTAAAAATAAATAATGGCGGCGAAATTTAGTCGCGGAAATAATGGTCCGCGAAATAATGTCGCGCGAAATAATTGTCGGCGAAATAATGTCGGCGAAATAATGTCGCGCGAAATAATTGTCGGCGAAATAATGTCGGCGAAATAATTGTCGGCGAAATATTGTCATGTACCCTAACATACATTTGGCATAGGAATTTCGAATTATTTGATCGGATAGCCTTGAATAAAGAAAATAATTTCAACGATGCAATTTTTCGAGTGTAATCGATGTGCACTTTCCATCTCAGGTCAGGTGTGATTTTAATACCTAGGTCTTTCATAGAGTCGGTAACAGCCGGTATGCTAAAATCATTAACTAAATATTGAAATTGGGGATTATTTCGACCAAGGTATAGAACTGAGAATTTATCCGTAGCGATTTTCAATTTGTTCTTAATGCAATAAGCTGAAAAAGAATTTATGAATTTTTGTAGTGTAGTTGAAAATGTGGGATCAGAATAAATGACGTAAGCTTTCAGATCATCAGCAAAGAACTTGAGAGTAACATTGGATAAGAAGCATTCAGTCGATATATCTGAGATGTAAAAAAGAAACAATAGTGGCCCTAAAACTGAACCTTGGGGCACCCCACTTGAAATAGGTTGAGCGTTTGTAAAAGAATCACCTACTTTAACTGAAAAAGAGCGCCCAGTTATAAAGCTCTTGATCCATTCTAATAGCGCTCCTCTGACACCAATATTATAAAGTTTTTGAAGCAAAATAGTGAGGGAAATTGAGTCAAAAGCTTTAGAAATATCGAAATAAACTACATCTACCCACTTTTTTTGTTCAATAGCATTTTTCCAATCGTCAAGATTTTCAAGTAGTTGGGTCGTAACAGATTTTCGAGAACGGAAACCATGCTGAGAAGAAGGTAAAACCTTATTTTTTTCAAAAAATTCGCTCAATTTGTTGTGGATTATTTTTTCCATTATTTTTGATAAAGAACATGTAAGACTTATAGGTCGATAGTTATTTGGATCAGATACTAGCCCCTTTTTATACAGCGGCAGCACTTGAGAAAATTTCCAAATTTCCGGAATTTCACCACTCATAATCGAATATTGAAAAATGTGGGTAATTGGTGAGGCCAACCCTTCGGCACAATTTTTAAGAAAAATATAAGGAATAGAGTCAGGAGACGAGTTTACCTTGGCAGGTAGATTAAGAAGCATTCGATATACTTGGATCTTATCTATATCAACAAAAGAAATGTGATTGACGTTTAGCTGAGGTTTAGGTGAAGCTACAAAGCTTCTGTCAGGTTGTTGAAAAACAGATGAAAAATGAGACGCAAAACACTCAGCTTTATCAGCTGGAGAAAAAATAGTTGAATCTTTTATTTTAAGGGCCAAAATTTTGGTGTTTTTAGACGCTGTCTGAGAAGAAGTATACGAGTGAATTTTTTTGCTTGATTTGTTCATAAGCAATTTGTTTTCTTTTGATCTGAAATATTTGAGTGTCTCTTTTTGGAGATCAGTTGTGGTTTTTTGAAATTTTTCCATGACTTTTGCATGTTTAATGTTTTTCCACAACTTTTCTCTGTAGGAGAGAATCGATTTGATGTAGGATGGGAGATACGTCTTTTTGATAGTCAATTGGGGCACTGACTGCTTTATATGATGGCAGAGAATGTTGTTAAACACAGAGTAAATGCTGTTGATATTAGCAGTGAGAGAAAAAGTGTCTGACCAGTGGAAGTTAGCAAACTTGTTGTTTAACATGTGGAAATCGCACTTCGAAAAACAGAGAACTTTTTTGGGCTTACAAATTTTATGATTAAATGATGCAGAAAAAGTAATTTGACAGTGGTCAGATGACACAAAAGGTGGATGCAATTGCAGATTATTAATAATTGTTGGGAAATCAGTGATCACAAGGTCGAGTATCGAATTATTTCTAGTGTTTTTTGTTATAAGCTGGAACAATTTAGACTCCTGTAAAAAATTAAAAAATAATTTTTCAGACGAACTCATTTGAATTTCGAAAGGTTTGGACCAGTTTATACCAGGAAAATTAAAATCACCGGTTATTATTTTAGGGTACGAAACAGTTACTAAATTGCTTAAGACATTGCAAATCTCTTCAATACTAGGTGGTGTACTAGCGGGTGGAACATAAATATTCACAATTCTCATTATGTTAGTAAGATTAGAATCATAAATATCTAGGCAAACTAAATCAACGTGCTTAATAGTAGGTGTTTGAATTTGGACACAAAAAAAGGATGAAGAAACAATTATAGCAAAGCCTCCACCTCTACTTGCTCTATCAGAACGATACAAAGTATAATTTGGATTAGGACATACCAAGGAGCTGTCTACATTTTTTTGCAGCCAGGTCTCACTAATAGAAATAATATGATACTTATAAGAATCTAACACTAAAGAAAGCTCATTAATTTTGTTCACTAAACTACGTGAGTTAAAAGATAAAAAGGAGAGACCTGGTGTGGAGCACTGGATCAGTTTCCCTGGCCTGGTCGGTCTTTGCTTATAGGAACAATTTTACCACGGTAAATACGCACAGTAGGTCCATTTTCATTCAGACGTCGGACTTCTTGGCGCAGTTTGTAGTCATTGTCTCGCTGTTCCTTAGTCTGAGAAGGTCGAATATAGATGTTAGAATAATGTTGCTTGTGCTCAGGATGTTTTTTGAGCTGATTGAAGCCAATAAGAGCTTGTGTAGCAAAATAGGAAGTGGGGAAGACCACCTTAATAAGACGATTCTTCTCAGAATCCGGCTTACCTAGCCGATACACAGCAGTTTGGAGGCATTCCAGATCAAGCTCTTCGATGAGCTTGTCAACATACCCATTGTCGTCTGCCCACTTTTTTGCACGACTAGTTTTTTTGACTCAGGAACACCAGCAATAACCACTGACCGTCGGCGCTCCATTTCTTCAGCAGAAGAGTCATGAGGTTTGCTGTTTTTGGCACCATGATCCAAAAATTCTTCAAGTTTTTGGCTCAGACCACCCACCATGAGACAAATAGTAGTGACCAGCGGCCCAAGTGGATTGTCCTTGAAGTCAATTGGGTTATAGTCTGTTGGATGTCATCTAGAGTAGGCTCAAAGTTCTTCTGGGTGTTTTGGGTATTTCGGGTCCTCTTAGCTTTTGTAAGCAGAACTTGGAGTTGCTGGTGGAGTGCATTGATAGACATATTGATGATTCACCAGCAAAAAGGAAGGGAAAAATATTGTCTAGATTTTTAGAGAGAAATGATATTGCTGCATTGTCGCAGCTTGGAACGTCTGTCGAATGGGCAGTTTGCAAGAGCTACAGATGAAATGTTCCGGATGCCAAAGACGATTGAGCGCCATAACAGCTTCCTGGCCAAGAGATGAGTTGCAGAGAGCACACATTCGACGATCCTGATTCATATTTTCGCAGCAGTCCTAACTTTAGGATTCTATATTGAATCAAATATGACTCTAAAACTACATTTAAAACACAAAACTTGGTATAATCCTTTTGTGTCGAGACTATCTCCTTAACATCTTTCACCTCTCCTTTAAGATATTAGTAATATTTATGAATCAGTGTTAGTTGCCTTGTTTCTTCCTTTCAAAATTTTATCGAATCGGGTTAAACAACTAAACCTCTTCTAATTTATGAAATAAAATTAGCACATTGTTTTGTTAACTATAAGTACATAAAATATTCAATCATGTTATTTTTTAGCAAAAACCAGTATAAGGTTAAAAAAGATTGCAATTTTTATTATTCTCAATTTAGACATGGTGGCTTACGTGATGAAGTCTGAAGGAGGATACATGTGGGCCTGCAAGAACTATGACGGTGATGTCCAGTCCGACACAGTTGCTCAAGGTGATCACTTTGTCTATCTTCACATTTGATTTTTCCTTTGTAGGCTATGGATCATTGGGACTCATGGCTAGTGTGCTTGTGTGCCCAGATGGGAAAACGATTGAAGCAGAAGCTGCGCATGGAACAGTCACTCGTCACTTTCGACAGCATCAAAGAGGTGAAGAGACATCGACAAATCCTATCGGTGAAGTGATGATTCACCGTTCAGATAAGGCGAATAGAAATCAAGGAATGAGAACAGTCATGGCAGGTCGGACTTTTAATTTTTTCTATGGAGTCATGATAAATATTACGTTCAGGCAATGACATCGGTAATCAGTGTTCGACGCCAACATTGACAATGTATGACAAAGTCTACGTAGCTTTACTTTTTTTAATCCAACCAATCTCTGATACTGTTGTCAAAGCATTGGTAGCTGTTTGTATTTTTTAAATAACCATTCTGAACAAGGCAAATTTTAGAACGCATTTGTCTGGACTTTGTTATGTCGGCTCTTTGTTTGGCTCGCCCGGCTGCTTCTTCCAAACAGTTGTTGTGAGAGGGATAACGCCGTGCTGGTGCACGTAACTCTGCTTTCTCACGAACGCACTATTCTCCAGCATTGTAAGCTCTCAGTACGCCGTAAAGGAATGGCCATGATGGAAGTAGCAAACCTTCTCAAAATTCAATTTGTGTTCGTATTTTTCATACTCGAGTTTCGGTTATAAATTTTTTTCTATCCCAGGACAGCCATCAGCTATCATAAAGCTCAGTTTTTCAAACTGGAACATCCGTCGTCCACTCATCCTGGTTTAGTGGAAGATGTGCGCACTTTTGATGACTTCCAACAAAGCTGGGACCGCCTTGTCATGATATTCGTGAAGGAGGCGAGAGCAACGGTTAATTTTTTTGCTTTTGTTCTGTGCGACATTTTGTAAAGTCGCTTTTCTATTTAGCCGATTGAAAATCTCTTCTATGTCTTTGTTTTCGCAGAATCTGAACCGTCCTTACGTTTAATTCAGGTTGGTGTTTTTTTTGTCTAGAGACTTAAGTCTGTTTTTTTCGAAACGAACAGATTTTTCAAGAACTAAGTTCAGGCAGTCTTTGAATCTCGCTTTGCTTATTCAACTCAGATCAAGAAAATTCAGAAGAGAGCAGTATGTGGGCCAAAACGCAAAAGAGAGTAATTATAGTTCTGTTTGTTCTCCTGATTGTCGCAGTAAGTTATTTTCGTTATTGAAGAATAAATAGAGTATATGGTGAGTTATTCTAACGTTCCCTGTTTTGTCCGTTGATATGCATTTGGGCTCCACCGGATTTGGGCCCCCGCATTTTGCGCGTAGAGATGCGCGCACTCACTTACCTTAGACAATTATTCCGAGCAAGACTCATGATAAAAAATTTGTAAAGAGGCTCTTTTTGCTCAGCTCCAGTGACCGAAACATGAGACAAACATGCGACGCACTCACTTACCTCAGACATGATTCCGAGATGTACTCTTGATCATAAAATGCATATCAAGAGTCTTTTTGCCCAGATCCAGTAACCAAAATGCGGTAGAAATAATCCTGTGGTTTCCCTATCCTTTCAAACCCTTTAAAGCTAGGAACCCAATGAGGGGGTGAGGGTGCAGATCTGAGGGTGCAGAGCTCATTGGGTACACACTGGATCCGCACCTCCGCACTCCCGCACTAAGAGCGGCACCATCGCAGTGCGGCACTTGACTGTACCTAATGAGAATTTGCCTCCTCGTCGGGGGAGTGAGAAAGTAAGGAGTTCGAGTGCGGGTGCAAATACGCACCGCCGCACTCAATTTTGTAATGCATTTTTTGCAATTTCAGAATTTAGTTAAAACGAAATTAGACAAAAAAAAAACATGCTTGAAATTCACAAAAACAAAACATGCTTGAGTAAAAATGGACAATACTTTTTTCTCCGCCTAATTCACTTCTTTTTCCGCCTAAAACACTTTTTTCTCCGCCTAATTTTTTCTCCGACTAAAATACTTTTTTTCCGCCTAATTTACTCTTTTTTCCGACTAATTTTGATTATCGGCACGAAATCAACCATTTTTAAAAAATTTTGTGTGAAATTCAAGGGTGGGCAAAGACCAGATGGCTGGAAACCCACTCTGTAATGGCCAAAAGGCCAAAATTATTGGTTTTTTGGGGTTTACTAAAGGGGGAGTAAACTTTTTGAGAAAAATCGATTGAGCGGATCAGATTTCGGATCCGATCGGCTTAATCGCCCACAACTCCACCCTGAACCACTCGAAACCACCATAAACCTGGAATTCTGAGCGATTAAGCCCATCGGACCCGAAATATGATCCGCTTAATCGATTTTTCTCAAAAAGTTTACTCCCCTTTAGTAAACCCCCAAAAAACCAATAATTTTGGCCTTTTGGCCATCCCGGGGTGGGTCTCCAGCCATCTGGTCTTTGCCCGCCCTTGAATTTCACACAAAATTTTTTAAAAATGGTTGATTTCGTGTAGAAAATCAAAATTAGGCGGAAAAAGAGTAAATTAGGCGGAAAAAGAAGTAAATTAGGCGGAAAAAGAAGTGATTAGGCGGAAAAAAAATTAGGCGGAGAAAAAAGTATTGTCAAGTAAAAATTAGGAAAAAATGAAAACAACAATGAGACCACATCATGATCAGTCTTACCCTCAAATATCTTTAATTATTTACTCTTCAATTTGAGACTTAATTATGAACCATAGAACAGTCCAAGTACTTCAAGTATTTACCATTATTAAAGCACTTGGACTGTAGTATGAATCATATTTGAATCAAGAAATTTTCAAAAGTATTTAAAAAGGCTCGAGAACAAAAAATTCTTTGAAAAATAAAAATTTAATCCAAGCATCTGGATGATTCATAAAACAACCATGAAAAACATGAGACTCGATCACGAAATTATCTCAGAGAGCCAACTGCTCAACATGCGCAAGAAATAATAATGAGTATGCGACAAAACTCTCGCTGCAATAAAATCCTCTTGAGACCAACTTTTAAACGACAATTTCGAGACATTTTTGAGACAAAATCGGACGGACACAAACTCTCTTTTAGTATACAAGTCGACTCTCCCAATAACGAACCCCTGCGGACCGGCTCCAGGTGTTCGTTATTGAGAGAGTTCGTTATTCAGGGGGTTCGTTATTGGGAGAGTCGACTGTATAGGATTTTTTATTCATACTTATTTTCACCGATTACGTATTTGTAGTCTGATTACTGAGGTCGCGGCACAGAAAAATTGACTTAAATCGACTTTTCATGTAAAAATTATTTCATGGAAAATTTTCCACTTTCCATGGAAAATTTACCTCGATTCATGGTCTTGGGTTTTTCTCAGGGTGGTTTCAGCAGTCGGGATGGTATGATGTAATTCACGGATGGCCTAAAAAATCTGGGATGGTTTAGGATGGTTCAGACACAATCTAAAAAATTTCGAAAAAAAAACTTAAAAATCTGTTTCAAAAAAGTTTCAGTTTGGGGAAATGTCTATACCCCTGATTGGGACCACTGAGGTTCGATGAAGATCACTGATAGTGTAACTACTGAGGGTGTAACGCCTATGAGCATCACTGAGAAGAATTTCACCAGAACAAAACCATACAAAGCTTTTGTGCCTTTAGCAAAATTTTTTTTAGCAAATGTGCCTTTAGCATAACACCCACCCTGAAGCACAATTGTCAGCTCTAGTACTGGATGTATCGAGAAATTGGCGCTACTTAGATATACCACCCCCCCCCAAATCAACTTTTTTCAAAGTGTTTCCAAACACCCTATGTCGACCTAAAATCCCCTTAGAAGCTCGAAAAAGACATTATTTTTGAGTTCTAGTAAATAAAAAATTGAGTTTTGGGACCACCCAAAATCACCCATATCCAAGTAGGGTCGAGAAATTTATACATTTTGAGGGGCTATAAGTTTTTTCTAGGATGAATTCCGAAATTCGATAAACGTCAATCAACTCAGAAAAAAATACATTTTTCGGCAAATTTCACGTGGAAATAGATAAACCACTGTCTAAATGTTTTTCTATTTTTTTCTCAAGGAAATATGAGCAGTTGACTCTTTCGAAAAATCTTCATGATTGAATTCATGTATTACTTCTGACTTTGTAAATCATCCAAGAATCCGAATGAAACTCTGAATCAATAATATCAGTAAGACTCTCATTTTTTCTCGACTTATTGTGAATCATCTAAGTACTTAGATTGAATTTCAATTTCGGATTAAATCTTTTGGACTTGAGTCTTTCGGTTTTTCAGCTTTGACTAAAATTCAGTCAAATGAACGCTCGATGTAACGACTCTCGTTATAACGACCCATTTTTAGCCGGTCCCTTGCGGGTCGTTATAACGAGAGTCGACTGTATATTTTTCAGATATCTCTTCGAAGTATGGCTAACTTGAACGTTCATCCGAATTGGATGCGTGATGTTTCAGCGGCTGTCCAGGCACCGCAATCCGAAACGAAGAGAAGTATCTGGCTACAACTGCAACAATGCTAATTTTTATTTGAGCGTCCAGGAGTATTGCATGCAATTAAATTTCAGGAAACTGGTTACATAATCAGTCAACTCCTTGATCAAGATCGTCTTTCGGAAATTCAACTGACACAAGCAGTGAACAATTGGAAGAACATCGTTCCTTTCCAATATCTAGGTGCGATCGCTTCTAGCTTCAGAATGGCTCAAGGTCTTTACATTCCAGCCAGCGAGCCAGAATCATCTGATGAAGAAATTTTGAATCTGGATAGAGAATAATAGAAGTGTTCAAATGTTGTTATTTGCTTCTCTGATTTGGTGTTATTTGCTTTTCTGATGTGTTGATATAGAACTAGAGTCAATAAAACTTTGTTCTAGATTTACTTGAAAAATGTTTGGCATGTAATTAATGAAATTAGTAAAAATAAATAATGGCGGCGAAATTTAGTCGCGGCGAAATAATGGTCCGCGAAATAATGTCGCGCGAAATAATTGTCGGCGAAATAATGTCGGCGAAATAATGTCGCGCGAAATAATTGTCGGCGAAATAATGTCGGCGAAATAATTGTCGGCGAAATATTGTCATGTACCCTAACATACATTTGGCATAGGAATTTCGAATTATTTGATCGGATAGCCTTGAATAAAGAAAATAATTTCAACGATGCAATTTTTCGAGTGTAATCGATGTGCACTTTCCATCTCAGGTCAGGTGTGATTTTAATACCTAGGTCTTTCATAGAGTCGGTAACAGCCGGTATGCTAAAATCATTAACTAAATATTGAAATTGGGGATTATTTCGACCAAGGTATAGAACTGAGAATTTCTCCGTAGCGATTTTCAATTTGTTCTTAATGCAATAAGCTGAAAAAGAATTTATGAATTTTTGTAGTGTAGTTGAAAATGTGGGATCAGAATAAATGACGTAAGCTTTCAGATCATCAGCAAAGAACTTGAGAGTAACATTGGATAAGAAGCATTCAGTCGATATATCTGAGATGTAAAAAAGAAACAATAGTGGCCCTAAAACTGAACCTTGGGGCACCCCACTTGAAATAGGTTGAGCGTTTGTAAAAGAATCACCTACTTTAACTGAAAAAGAGCGCCCAGTTATAAAGCTCTTGATCCATTCTAATAGCGCTCCTCTGACACCAATATTATAAAGTTTTTGAAGCAAAATAGTGAGGGAAATTGAGTCAAAAGCTTTAGAAATATCGAAATAAACTACATCTACCCACTTTTTTTGTTCAATAGCATTTTTCCAATCGTCAAGATTTTCAAGTAGTTGGGTCGTAACAGATTTTCGAGAACGGAAACCATGCTGAGAAGAAGGTAAAACCTTATTTTTTTCAAAAAATTCGCTCAATTTGTTGTGGATTATTTTTTCCATTATTTTTGATAAAGAACATGTAAGACTTATAGGTCGATAGTTATTTGGATCAGATACTAGCCCCTTTTATACAGCGGCAGCACTTGAGAAAATTTCCAAATTTCCGGAATTTCACCACTCATAATCGAATATTGAAAAATGTGGGTAATTGGTGAGGCCAACCCTTCGGCACAATTTTTAAGAAAAATATAAGGAATAGAGTCAGGAGACGAGTTTACCTTGGCAGGTAGATTAAGAAGCATTCGATATACTTGGATCTTATCTATATCAACAAAAGAAATGTGATTGACGTTTAGCTGAGGTTTAGGTGAAGCTACAAAGCTTCTGTCAGGTTGTTGAAAAACAGATGAAAAATGAGACGCAAAACACTCAGCTTTATCAGCTGGAGAAAAAATAGTTGAATCTTTTATTTTAAGGGCCAAAATTTTGGTGTTTTTAGACGCTGTCTGAGAAGAAGTATACGAGTGAATTTTTTTGCTTGATTTGTTCATAAGCAATTTGTTTTCTTTTGATCTGAAATATTTGAGTGTCTCTTTTTGGAGATCAGTTGTGGTTTTTTGAAATTTTTCCATGACTTTTGCATGTTTAATGTTTTTCCACAACTTTTCTCTGTAGGAGAGAATCGATTTGATGTAGGATGGGAGATACGTCTTTTTGATAGTCAATTGGGGCACTGACTGCTTTATATGATGGCAGAGAATGTTGTTAAACACAGAGTAAATGCTGTTGATATTAGCAGTGAGAGAAAAAGTGTCTGACCAGTGGAAGTTAGCAAACTTGTTGTTTAACATGTGGAAATCGCACTTCGAAAAACAGAGAACTTTTTGGGCTTACAAATTTTATGATTAAATGATGCAGAAAAAGTAATTTGACAGTGGTCAGATGACACAAAAGGTGGATGCAATTGCAGATTATTAATAATTGTTGGGAAATCAGTGATCACAAGGTCGAGTATCGAATTATTTCTAGTGTTTTTGTTATAAGCTGGAACAATTTAGACTCCTGTAAAAAATTAAAAAATAATTTTTCAGACGAACTCATTTGAATTTCGAAAGGTTTGGACCAGTTTATACCAGAAAAATTAAAATCACCGGTTATTATTTTAGGGTACGAAACAGTTACTAAATTGCTTAAGACATTGCAAATCTCTTCAATACTAGGTGGTGTACTAGCGGGTGGAACATAAATATTCACAATTCTCATTATGTTAGTAAGATTAGAATCATAAATATCTAGGCAAACTAAATCAACGTGCTTAATAGTAGGTGTTTGATTTGGACACAAAAAAGGATGAAGAAACAATTATAGCAAAGCCTCCACCTCTACTTGCTCTATCAGAACGATACAAAGTATAATTTGGATTAGGACATACCAAGGAGCTGTCTACATTTTTTTGCAGCCAGGTCTCACTAATAGAAATAATATGATACTTATAAGAATCTAACACTAAAGAAAGCTCATTAATTTTGTTCACTAAACTACGTGAGTTAAAAGATAAAAAGGAGAGACCTGGTGTGGAGCACTGGATCAGTTTCCCTGGCCTGGTCGGTCTTTGCTTATAGGAACAATTTTACACGGTAAATACGCACAGTAGTCCATTTTCATTCAGACGTCGGACTTCTTGGCGCAGTTTGTAGTCATGGTCTCGCTATTCCTTAGTCTGAGAAGGTCGCAATATAGTGTTCAGACTTAATGCCAAAAGCATGTTCTAGGATGCTTTTTCAGAATGATGTTAGCCGATAAGAGTTTTGATTTAGCAAAATCAAGGGTGGGTGTCATTAATACAGTCGATCTCCACCGGAGGACCTGAAAATAAAAAAATTTAGAAAAAAAAACTAGTCTTTTTACTGTCAAAATACAGGTCGTTACCAAGTTAAATGAATTATCAAGTTTTTGACTCAACACCACCATCTCCAATAGACGAGCCGGCCCGTCTATTTCTTAACCAATTCGGGATGAGGTTTTCTGTTTTCGGGATAGGATCCTGATTCTGGGGTTTTGGCTTTTGGACCTCGGGATTCGGGATCAGATTTTAAAAGTTTTTGGGAGTCGGATTGGCGACATTTGATGGGATTCCCGTCCCGTTGCGAGGAAGGTATCTCTTTTCTTTTTTGAGAGCAGACTTGCTAGTGGCCGTTGTTTCGTTAGATCAAACCATTCGCCGAAATTTAACAAAAAATGTATAAACACATGGTTTGAGGAAAATAATGAACGCTCGATACAACGAACCCCTGCGGCTGGTCCCCAGGGGGTTCGTTGTATCGAGCGTCGACTGTACCGTATTTCTTTAATAACTCCCGTGGCGAGTTATTTTAAAATTTCTGAAATTGTCAATCGAAAATAGTCTCAACTCTGAAATCCTAGTAAAAAACGAGGGGTGTAGAGTTTTAAAGGGTGGTGAGCTTTTTGTAATAGAGAGAATTCGGTAAATGGCAGAAACAACCATTTGCAATGCATATCAGAATTGAGTATCTGAGGAGAAATTATATTTTTTAGGATCAAATTTAATAGTTGCCATTAACACGGGAAAGGCTGAATGTGCCAAGCTATGCGTTATGTGCAGAGTTCATGGTGAACACAATAGGTGAAAAAGAAATTCGGCCGGACTTCCTGGTCCGGTACTCAGCCAAATCAAGATTTTTTAACATCTTATGCCGTTCATCAAGTGTAACCGGATAAGGAAGTTTAGCCAAAAGTTCGGAAACAGGACGGCTTCAAACGGGTAAAAAGGCATTTGAAAATTGGTGATTTTCGCTGGGTGGCTGCGGACTCGGATCCTGAAAACTGAGAACACGGACAACTCGGCTTTTTGACAACTGATCTCGAAAGATATTCGGATATAGGACAATTCAGATTCGGACAGCTGGCACAAAAAACAATTGAGATCGTACAAAATTGGTCCAAAAACAATTCGAACAAAGAAAAATTGGTCTTAACACGATTCGTTTTTAGGACAACTGGGCCCAAGTAAAACTCGGCTTTTTGACAATTGGGCGGGAAATAATTTGACTGTTTGAAAATTTGATTTTGGTTCTTCCGAGCTAATTTTTGTCTGTTTCGGTTAGACTCACATGTTTTATACTCAATATTTTGTTTATTCGATGAATATTTGCCTGTTTTGTCGGTGTTGAGTGCAATATAACTCTTTATCGTAGTTTTATTTCAATATGTATGCCCCTGGTCCAAGTGGACGTCTACCTAGCTGCCCTGAAAAAATAAAACTTAGCTGAAATCAAAAACAAACCACGTATTTTGAACTAAAATCGCATTGCAAAACAGTTCGTCAGTACCGAAAGTGCGATTTTACCCACCTAAACCCAAACTCAGGGTGCGTACCACCTGGTCAGATGGATGCGGATATCCAACTCAATGTCCTGAAAACAGAAGAAAATCAATTTTTAAAATAAACCATGCTGTCATATGTAAAATCGTGCAGAGAGTCAGGTTAAATAAGACCAAAATTGTGTTTCTCGCACCCGAACCACAAAATGAAGGGTAGGTACCCTGGTCCAGGTGGGTATCCACCTGGATGACTGAAAAAATATAAAAAAATCTTAAATCGAAAACAAACCGTGCCATCATATGTATAATCGTGTGGTGAGTCGGGTTTTGAAAGACCAAAACTTCGATTTATCCACCCGAACTCCAAAATCAGGGTAGGTGCCCTGGTCCAAGTGGATATCCACCTGGATGACCTGAAAAATTAAAAAAATTTTAAAATCAAAAACAAACCATGCTATCATATGTAAAATCCTGTAAGGAATTAGGATTGATAAGACTAAAATTGCAATTTTCGCCCCTTAAATCCTAAAAACCAGATGTGGGTATCCTGGGATGGTGTGATATACACCTGGATGGCCTGAAAAATAAATTTTTTTTAATGAACAAACAATCCATGCTATCATACCAAGCAATTCATTTTTATAGAAATGAAAAATGGGATTTTCTATTCGTTTTTCCTCTAACCAAATCCCAAAACCCGGAGTGCGTAAGGTGATTTCACGTACCATAGTGCAATTTAATTTAACATTGGCAAAATTTTTTGATTTTGTGTGAAAGTACACAGTCAAAGGCACGAAAATGCTATGTAAAAGTTGAACAGACCATGAAACAACATAAATGACTTGAAATTACAGAAAGCCTAAAATCTTTAAGTTGAAACACAAAAAGGATCAAGTTGCAAAAAAGTCCAACCTCATTTAAAGTCAATTGTCCCATAATCCAAATTTTCCCGCCCAATTGTCAAAAAGCCGAGTTTTACTTGGGCCCAGTTGTCCTAAAAACGAATTCCGCATTGGGCGGGAGTTCAAAAAGACAGTATAATTGTGATGAATTGTCCTATATTTGAATTTCTTTCGAGATCAGTTGTCAAATAGCTGAGTTGTGCGTGATCTCAGTTTCCGGGATCCCAGTCCGCAGCCACCCATTTTTGCTTCTTCTAACCACCTACAAATTAATGGTACTTGCTCAACTTTATGTACCAGTTGAGCGTGTAATATCTTAAAATGCAGAGCATGATCAGGGCTATCTATTGCACATGAATTGTTATCTGAGTGACCACATTTCTTAGGAAATTTCTAATTTTTCTTATACAAGACAGTCTTCGAAAATCTTTCCACTCGAGACAATTTTCAAATGCTTTTTTACTAGAGTTGTGAAAATGCTCGAGCAGATTGATTGGAGCATATGCTCGAGCATTTGCGTTTTTTTCGAGCATATGCTCGACATATTTTAATCATTAACTGTGGCCGTACAGTTAACTGTACAGTTAATGTGGGTTCTATTACGAGGTTCGAGCGAGAAATTGTTTTTTTCGTCGATTTTCTTCCGAAAAACAAAACAAGTAAAAATTCAGATTTAGAGTCAACAATTTAATTAATCCTATTTTAACCTACTTCTAGAATCTAAGTGGCGGGTTTCATTACAGAGGAGGTTAACATTATAGGAAGTATGGTATACGGCACAACAGGAAATGTCTTTTACACTTCTAAACCTGAAAAATTGAGGATGTAAACCGCTTTAAGCAAGAATCTCTCGTATATTCATCCTCAAATTAAGTCTCAAGAAACGACTGAAAAAGAGGAGTGTGGGAAAAATTAGCCTAGCTACTAGAGTCCTGTTCGCCTTCTCCTTTTTGCCCTTCGACTTTCAAAAACAAGGAGAAAGAAGTCATTATGTGGATTTGAGTTGGAAAGCCGGAACCAGAGCTTTTTGGCTCTCTTTCTTTCAATTTGCTCGTGCTTTGTTTGTTATTTGTTGGCTTGACACTGACAACCTTTTGTGTAAGTATCCATGGTTCACCTTTGTTTAATAAAGACTAGTCTCACACACGAGTTGCATGCTTTTCGACACCAATAATTTGCTTTACTTATTCCTACTTTACAAAAATAAACCTTTTAAATCATGTCGTGCTTGTTTTACCAATTCTAAACACCATTAAAATTCAATATCCTATGGATTAGATCTTCTACGGTCAGTATAAGCATACATAATAATTTTCGCGAAGAGGTCGATTCCTTTAGGTGCCTCTAAAAATGATGCAGAGACGTTTCGCCAAAATGAAACTTTTTTCAAACGACAGAGAGCACCAAAGCATTTTTAAAAAAAAATTAAATTGTGTTTCGACCACCCAAAATATCCCAAATCACACATAACTACCCGAAACAGCCCAAGACACAGAAAACCATTCAAAAACTTTAGGTTATTTAAAGTCATTTTTGGCTGAGTTTTCACATTTTTATTGCTGGATCTAATTGCTGGATCCCTCTTCGAAGGCAAGAAAAATGTGAAAAATCACCCAAAAATGACCCTGAAATACCCTAAAAATTTAGGGTTGTTTCTGGTGTCTTGGAGTGTTTTGGATGTTTTTGGGTGGTTTTGGATATTTTGAGGTGGTTCGGACACATCTAAAATTTTCAAAAAAATCTGAAAAGGCCTTGGTGCTGCCTCTGTCGTTTGAAAAAACTTTCATTTTGGCGAAACGTCTCTCCAAAATCAAACTTTTTCCTTTCTTATTTTGGCGAAACGTTTTTACTTCTAAAAAATGGTCAGGGAGGGGGGGGGTGTGTGTGGCACTAGATTTTGGGAGAAGGGTTATACGGCAGTAGAGTCGTTTTTAGTTTGTTTTTAAGCCTTTTCTATATTTTCAGCGTTTTCATTTCTGTTTTTTTACTAAAGAAATACCTAGAAATGGAGGAAATGAGCGTTTCATTAGCTGAAAATTTAGTCGTAGTTTACATTACTTATAAATATGATTCGTAAGCTAATTTTTTTTAGTGGGCTTCCTAATGTTTAGCGGTGGCGGGGGTGGACCATCACCATTCGTCCGCAAAAATTCTGGGCAAAGGCGCCATTCTGAATTAAAGGTTGTGCTCTATAACTACCTATTTATTTGGTCCAAATAAAAGTTTAAATTTCAGCTAAATATGGCAGTACATCACCAATATCACGAGCCGCCCACTATTTTTTCCAACAAAGCCCTGCGTGATATATGCCATAGAATCTACTGGACAATTAGAGCTATGCAATTCAAAATGTTTTTCAAACTAGAAGGTTGTTATGTGTACCAGATCAATAAAACTTATTTACAGGGTGGTACAAGAATTTGTGATATTATTAAACAGCCATAAACTTTTATAGGCCGAATTGTGAAATTCTGTAAACGTAGATCAACTAAGTTTGATCTACGGTTTTGTTTTTGGTATAAAAAGTAAAAAAACACGATTTTTGCTTGTTCCTCCCTGTTGCTTGGGTCCTGGCACTTAGATGGCTTTTGAAAGGGCTGCACCCAAACCACAGGGGGACCATGCGAAAATCGTGTTTTTGACATTATAAACCAAACAATACCGAAGCTCAAACTAAGTTTATCTGCGTTCACAGAATTTCGGGATCCGGTCTATGAAAAGATTTATGGCGGTTTAAAAGTGTCAAAAAAGTCTCGGACCACCCTGTACTTTTGGAGGGGAGAAGCATTATTTTTTTGGATATTTTACCTCATTTTTCCAGAATTTTTTCAAAACCAATTTTTTTTTGACTTATTCTAAACGCTGGCTTAAGTG
Organism: Ditylenchus dipsaci; assembly: GCA_004194705.1. Lineage (NCBI taxonomy): Eukaryota > Metazoa > Nematoda > Chromadorea > Rhabditida > Anguinidae > Ditylenchus > Ditylenchus dipsaci. The sequence goes on along the minus strand of SADC01001113.1, from coordinate 146,684 downwards.
CACCACTTGAAGCAGCCAAAAGTGCGTTTTGGAGGGCGAAATACGTTTAGGCCCTAAAAACGATAGAAAAGGCGAAAAAAGTGCGGAGAGGACATTTTCAAAATTTTGTTTCGTTTGCTTTGGTCCCCTTGTGGTTTTTGGCCATGTTTTGATATTTAACCCCGTTTCGGTCATTGGAGCTTGGCAAAAAGACAATGTAATTGTAAAAATTGTCACGAAAGCTTGTGCTAATTTTTCAGGAATGAAATATGTGCTTAAAAACTTAAACAATTCTCAAAAAAACATAGTAAAAAATTTGGAAATGAGTAACCCCTTAATATGAAGAAGTTCTTAATAGACCCTTAACACGCCAAGAATGGTTTGCAACAAATGTATCTTCTGATGCAAAAGATTTTTAAACTTGAACAACCCTGCGAAAATGGATTTTTCTGTTCCTAGTATCCGAAATATGAAAAAACACCATTTTATAATTTTACTCCGAAAAAATGGGTGTTCGTTTAAAAAGGCTAGTGAACTCATTTTATGAAATCAACCTCAAAATAATTATTTATTTTAACCGCGATTTTCTGCATTTTCATAAAAGATCATAACTTTTAATTATAATAATCTTAAAAAACAAAATATGCAAAAATAAGAAGTTTTTTTAAAACACCAAATTTATTAAAAATCGATTTTTTTTATTAAAAATCGATTCACCCCGGTCGTATAAAAAAATAAATAAATAAAAATAAAATAAATAAAAACAAAAATTGAAGCTAAGAGCAGCGCTTTAAAATGATGTATTATTTGTATTCAGTGTACAAATAAAATATGTCAATATAAGCATTTTTTTAAAAGTGGAAAAAGGTAACAAAAGATATTGCTACTGTCGAAAAGATCAAACCCTAAATTATAACACCGGGTTTGTGATCAGTGTACCCGATTTACTTACAAAACTGCCTTTAATTTGTAACCTTCATATTTCGAATTCCGTGCAAGACAGTAAACATCTGCCTAATCAAGTATTTTCTGTTAAAATACCAAAAAAAAATTAAAACCTACCGTATATTCTCTATTAGAAGGCCCGGGCCTTCTATTTTTCAACCCTAAAAAAGTCGGAAAAAAAATATTTCGATTTTGAGATTTTTGCGTGCTTAACCAAAATTTTAAAAGTGGAATCAGGTAAGCTCGTGTTAACTAAGAAAACGCGAAAAACAGATTTGCAAATTTCTTTTTCTAGGCTGATATATAGGTCCTCAAGGGGGCCTTCTATTAGAGAGGGGCCTTCTAATCGAGAATATACGGTATAGGAGGTATCAAGGCAAACACACATAAATTCTTAAAAATGTCCTTCGAGCTATACTGATACAAAGTTTGAGTGTACAGTAAAAGCTATGGATGAGCTCAAATCGAACATTATGCAGAACGGATGCTTTAGTTTTTATACCGAAAAAAATACTTTTACGACTGAATAAATAGGGCTGGATGTTAAGAGTTTTGACTCTAAAGCTACGTTCACATACTGCGGCTCCGACTACCTATGTGAACACGAAAGTCGGAGGCAGAGTCGCAGTATGTGAACGTAGCTTAACTAGTTTTGTACAACTAGTTTTTTAAATTTTATTACAAGTTTGAATTTTATGTATTATTCAATGCAAACCCTAGACTATACTAAAACTGCCAGATCAAGGAAATGGCATGGCCCCTTCAAGATTTAGTTTAATTAATTTTAAATGAGGTTTTCATGGACTTCATCTGTACTGATATAGGGTTTCACTTAATCTACAAAATATCAATTTGAAATTTGCGAGCAAAACGAATATGCTCGTTTTCTTGCCACAGCAGTTCACACATAAATATCTAGAATCCACTAAAATATGTTTTATGGGTTAAATTCAATTATTAGGCTTAGATCATCCATATGCAGTAATCCTGCTAAAATTAGAACTAAGCCCAAGCCTTAATCCTAGCAACTGCTTTACCGAACCCTGTCTTTAGGTCTATATAATAAAGCATAAAATTGAAAAGTCCCGACTAAAAAATTCTTTTTTTTTGACTACAGGGTGCCCAATGAAAACTGCACCATTTTGGAAAATTTTGTCTAAGGCTTCCGCCGAACGGTGGAATGCCAAAAAAAGTTGATGCTTCAGGCAACAATTACGGGTTATTAGCTAAAAATAGCCTGAAATAACTTAAAAAATGTTTAATTGGCACAGAGAATATACGGCGGGGTTTCTTCGACGACAGTAGATGATTCCAATGGTTCCAAAACAGTTTTTATCCAAATAGCGGATCTTTAATCCGACTGTGGAAAATTACTCTGTTGAATTATCCGGTATTGTAATTCACCATTTTTGAATTATCCGGTTTTTGAGTTTCGCGATTGTCGAATAAAAGTTGAATGAAACTCCACTTGGCTGTCCCCCGCCAATTCAAAATCTCGAAATTGCCATTTTTATCAACGGCGATAGTCCTTCAAATTACTACTCTTTCAACAAATTCTAGTTTCACTCAAAAATATGAAGTTGAACAAGCACAACTAGCATGTTGTCACAGAAACACAACTTTTTTTATTATGTCATTGGGCTGTGATTGCTGGCTTGTTGTCTGCTATCTCCTCTGTCTCTGTGTGCTTTTAAATTGAGTTTTTGCCTCTAGTCAGCTGGAAAAAGGGGAGAATAAGTGAAAGAATTAACGTTGCTTTCATCTTTTTTGCTGCTTCTTCTACTCAATGATATGTGTGTGTGTAATCCAATGCAACGTCCGCTTGCCTGGTCGCTGCCGCTACAAAATGAGGCTTAGTGGTTATTGAGGATGTCTCTTGTTCCCCATTTTAAATGCCCTAGACTTCTTCATTCATTTGAATGGATTATAGAGCAAACAGAAATGGGCATAATACTTCCCTGGTGCCCCCCCCCCATTCCCATTTGCTCATTTGAATAAGTTTTGAAGATGGCTAAATATTTTTCTGGCTAGAACTTTGTTTACTATAGGATTTCTAAAAAATCCTTTAAGCTATTCTAAGATGTGTTCTCCAAAAAATTTAAGCTGAACACATCAACTAAAAGCCCGTTTTAAAATAAAATGTAGAGTGGCCTGCTCTCTTTTTAAAAAAGAATTTTGCGGTTTTATTTAAAATTTTTTTAACTTTGGCTTGAAAAACGTGCCATCTGACGAAAAAACCCTGCCAAAAGAGCCTTTTGAAAAGTCCGAAAAAGAGTACAAGAAACATTTTGGGCCAGCATAAAATATGCGATTAAAAAAATTCTTAATTAAACATATTTATCCCGTTTTTTTAACTTTTTGTTCGTGTTTTAATTTTTTTTTCATTGGCTACTTTCCTATATTTGTCTAACTAAATGTACTTTTATAACTGAAACAATTGTTTCTTTCGACTATAAAAATTTCAAATGCTTATGCCAAAATTACAAAAAGGACCTGAGAATTTTTGAAGTGTTCCATTTTTCACAGTTTTGTATCAAATTAAATATTAATTACCTCAGATTATGTTTTTGAACTAACAAAGCTAAATATTTGTGAGCTTTTTAATGGAGCCATGAGAATGCTTCTAAGAGATTTTCAAAAATTATAAGCTCTGCTCGTCTCTGTATTTTTTTTGTTTATCTTTGATATTATAATTTTTAGTTCTTGTAGTTTTTTGCAAAAAAAAATATTACTGCTTGAAGTTTGCAAATTAGTGGTCATTTAAGTAGTAGTATGCCATCGGTGCGCATCAATTTGAGAAAGAAGATTTCACTAAATTCTTCTTGTAAAACAAAGTCATTTGCACAAACCATTGGGAGTGCTGAGGAGTGCACACCCAACACTACTGGTGCTCAACAGTCCTGTACTGAAAATACCCTCAGCAATATTTTGGACCCGGCTTAACAGGTAACAACATAAGATTTTTTCACATTCTCAAATGCTTTACAGCGATCATTTTGTAAAATAAGGCGAATTTGAAGTTATTGTGTTGGTGAAATTCACTGCTTTCCTGATTTGCAAAAATCTTTTTGCCATTTTCATATTAGTATTTTCACAATAAAAAGTCGACCATCAGTATTTTGTCAATGAATGTCGCTAGCATTAGGGCCATCTTTCAATACACAGCTCTATACCCTCAACAGGGGTATTCGATAATAGGGTCTGATGTAATCATGTAACCACGGCGTTCAATGCAGCAAGCTGATCAGAATTTTGTAGTGCATTGTGAACAAGACCTTATGGATTGTTCACGTTGTTAGAGTTCGAGTTAGAGTTAGAGTTCGGCTAAGAGGTGTTCATGTACTCAAAAAAATCCGAGAAAATCCGAACTCTAACTCTAAGGTGTTCACGTACATCGAGTTAGAGTTCGAGGTCGAGCTTGAAAATGTTCATGTATATAGCTTAGATAGCTCAGAATCATACCCGAAAGTCGTCTAAAGCCACTAAAAGTTAGTTTCTGGGGTATTTGCTACAAGGGAATCCAAGTTATATGCATCAACACCTTCAAACTTAACCTCGAACTCTAACTCGAGGTACATGAACACCCTTGAGTTAGAGGTAGAGGTAGAGTTAGGATCAGAGGTGTTCACGTAACCAAAACCCGAACTCTAACTCTAACAACGTGAACAAGCCATTAGAGAACCTTAAAAGCTAGGCAAGAGCATAACTAGTTGTCAGGTGTGCAATCCACAACATTTTGTTCTCATTGCATGCGAAAGTTGGAGTGAAGTCAACTTTAGAGTAAAACTGCCCGAAAAGTTTGTTCCCATCCAGATCCGACGCTTTTTCTTAACTCTATCTTTAAAGTATTTTTTCAAAAGTTTTTCGTCAGTCCAGCCCGAAATATTATGTCGTCCAAAAAGTTTGTGCCTTTTAAAAAAACTTTTTGTGGGATTGTGTTTTTTCTATTAACTTTTTGACCATTTTCAAAAAACTCAGCTACATATTAAGTGATCAACTTTAAAAAACTCAATGACACGATTTTTTTTTAAAAGGCACTAACTTTCCGGACAACCTAATATCGCAAATATTCCGATTTGTTAGTTCGTTTTTAAAAAACTCTATAACTATTCGATAAAATGCTACCTTACCCTTTTATGTAAGTGTATGATGTATTTAGCCTGAGGGTGTGCTGCGAGTGTGTTTTCAGAAACGACCGGCAATTTTGTAATGCTTGCTCTTTTTGACGAGACAGTTTCGGCAAAAAATGTAAAAAAGAGATGCGCAAAGTGTCAGGATTTAGAAAATAAAATCAGCTGAATTCATAATGACGGAAAATTATCAAAAATAAATAAAAAGTTATAACTTTATAGCCAATTTTTTAATTTTCAGAAGCAGACGCCAACTCTTTGAATGAGTTAATCAAATTTGAGCCAGCTAAAAGGCCACCTACATTAGGCCAGTTAAGAGAGTTCACAAGCAATCGCTTCTCAGACAAATGGATTAAGTACATGTATGCCAAGTTCAAAAATGTAAGCTTTACTGACTAAGCCCATTTCTTTCAAAAGATTACAAAATTGAAGGAATGTCCGGCTGGCAGAATGAAATTGACTGAATTTAAACTTTTGTTTGGTCCATACGTGCCGGACAGAATGAGTGATGCCTATCTGGAAAGAATGTTCAATGCCTTTTGCTACACCTCCCCTTATGCTGACCATCTCACTTTTAAGGTTGGCTTTCAACCTCTCAAAATTCAGAAAAATTCCGGGTCAATCTCAATCTTTCAAATTACTCAACAAATCTTAAAAGCGGAACCGAAGAATAACGAAAAAATATAGATTTTCAAAATCTTGATTCTTGGCTAATATAGAGGCCCTTAAGAACCGAAAGCGAGTTAGTTGATTGATTCAAGATCACACACCACCAGTCCGACCCCAGTCAGAGTGCGCGACCTACAAAGCTGGTGAACACAGACCAGTGGCGTGCAGCCCAAGCTCGTAAGAGCCTCTACTCAACTGGAATATCCCTCTTGGGGATAGTAACCGGTGAAAGAAACACCATATGAAGGGCTATGGGCGAGGAGCTAGAACTCTATACCGTCGATCCCTCTCATTAGACACGGGTACAGGTTAATGCGCCGGCCTTGTATATTAGAGAGAGGCCGATTAATACAGTTAATACGCTAGTCTATCACAGTTGAACATTTAATAGAGAAATATGAAAAAATGATGTCTCCGCTTATAATAGGCATGCCCGTTGCACAAAACGCCTGAGGGACCAGCAATTTTTTTGAATAGTTGCGTTCATAGTTTTACGCCGCCGCCGCCGGCGGCGCTGGCAGCGGCGGCGAAATTTGCAAGTCGGCGGTGGCGGCGGCGGCAGAAAAAATATCGCCGCCGGCGCCACCACCGGCGGCGCCGCAGGTGGTGGCGAAAGCTGCTAGGTACTGTTATAATTTTTTTTGCAGTTTTCACAAAATTGCTTATACAATACAGCAAAACGAAAACAACGGGAACACAAGGAGACGTTGCGAAAGAAATGTCTCCATTTGGTTTCGGTATCATAACAAAACCAAAACCCCCAGTGTCCATAGACAATGAGTAGATTGCAATGTTTTTCAATGAGATCAGCAACTTTAATCCTGAAGAGTGTACACCGTGGGAATTTTGGAAATCCAGAGCTACCGTAAATTTTGATTAGGGGTTGGGAGATATAATTTTATTTTATTTAGAGGTACCCGTCTTTCTCTAAATTGGCTTTTGACATCCTTCCTATACCGGCAACTTCCGGCGCTGTTGAAAGATTGTTTAGTACTATGTCGATGCTTTCATCTGGGCGAAAAAGCCCAACAGGACCTGTTCTCTTAAACAGTAAAACGATGCTTGTTTACAATTCTCACTTGATAAAAATTTGATTTACTTAAATAAAAATTTGTTAATTTAAATATACTTGTCTTTACTTTAATCGAAAAAAACAATAAAAATTATTAGTTCAACTTAAAATTGGCTTATTCGGCGAAAATTCGAATCAGCAGCGGCGGTGGGGCGGCGGCGCTAGTGAAATTCTTAACTTCCAGCGCCGGCGGCGGCGAAATTTTTGCCCGGCGGTGGCGCCGGCGGCGAAATTTATTCATTTAAGCGCCGGCTGCGCCGCCGCCGGCGCTGGCGGCTGTTTTCGGAAAGCCCGCCGGCGCCGCCAGGCGCCGGCGGCGAAAAATTTTTCTGCCGCCGGCGGCGCTGGCGGAGGCGCTGTTTTTTACGCGCGTCCAACTATGGTTGCGTTTTACTTTAGTTTTGCACCTTATCTGATCTTCATCAGCTTATACTACTTTTTAAAATAAGGTGAAAAACTTTAGAACTTCGATGAACACATATAAAAAACTTTGAGAGAGAAAAAACTGCTGGTCTACGCCTTAATTTTTTGAGAAGGCACAGGCATGTCCATTTAATACCGGACAACCATTATTTATTGTCACTAGTTTCCATTTCATTTATCTAGGTGCCGTATTTTTTAATTACGATTTTCCAAATTACACATCCAGAAGAAAGAAAAAGCACTGAAAAAGCTTAAGAATGTTATCGTGGATAAACCACCGACAGGATCTGCTTTGATTTTAAGACAAATTTTTTCCTTGACAAAGACCACCTCAGGCTGGCCAATCGGGTGTGATTACACCTAGACTGGACTGGATTACCAAAACCTGATGACTTTTTCAAGATTCTTTCAATATAAAAACAAATATCATTCTTAAAATATATTGGACAATGTAGTTTCTACCATTATAAATGTCAACAATACAGGACTTAATCGAGTGCCTGTCCATTCTGTGTGATCAAGATGCTCACTCCCATGCCATGTGGACAATGCGCCTGATCAATGGTCAGGAATGCAATTATTATATTGTATTCACTTATATATTCATTTTTTAATCCTTAGGTCAGAGGGCTGACCAAATTTACACTGGCTGTGAGTTTTGTCACACAAAAAGAACTGTAGTATAACTTAACTTAAGTTCAGGAATTTAATGAGTTCGTCAAGTCAATATTTTTACTAGTTGGACATGGAGAGCAGAGACGCAAACGAATGGGTTCCATTTGGGGTGGATCCAAAGACTCTAAAGCTCCACCCGCCTTGTCTGTGTCCACTTTGCCCGTTTGACTTCAGCTCAAGTAGTCACTGTCGACAGGGACACTCTCAAGGCTATTCAGGTAATAAGGCTGGCTTTATATAGCGGGTTATTATCTAAAATACCGACCAGTGTTTACAATAAGAGTAAATTTTTAATGTAAGTCAACTTAATTTTGAGGCCGTTCAAACTAATATTTCGCTTGTTGCTAGTAACATGTAGCAGTTTTTATGATCAACACTTTCTGATTTTACTTACATGATGAATAGCAAACAAAAAAGATGATCTTAAGGTATAGGTAGCCAAAATTAAGGGTGTCGCCTTGTTATAGTATTTTATGCTATTAGAAAACACGGTATTAAAAATCTGAAGAAATATTTGAGCCCATTCCAGTCCACCAAAGGTTCAATGAAAATTTTTATATAGAATAGCGGCAAAAATTGGACACTGGTTTTATTGCTGAAAAAGAGAAATTAACCTCTGCTAGTTTTAGAAAAGAGCAGAACGTGTGTTCAAAGAGTTAGATGTGGAAGGTCAGGGCTTTCTAACTATTCAAAGTTTGGAGGAACTTTTTCGAATCAAGGAGGCAGACTTAGCCGAAAAACAAAATTCATCGATTTCTACAAAATAAAACTCAAATTGGTTTGATATGCGGTGTTATTAGTCCAACTTGGATATAAAAGCACTTCTATATAAGAGCACCATTGACCGATCCCGAGGAGTGCTCTTATATCCAGGTTGACTGTACGTAGCAATTTTAATATTTTAGGTATTTTCGTCCGCAAAATTCGTGCGTTTTTTTCAAAAGAATTTTTGACCCTATTTGGATATACTCCCCCCCCCCAATCAACTTTTTTTAAAAGCGTTTCCAAACACCTTATATCGACCTGAAATGGCCTCAGAAGATCAAAAAAGACATTATTTTTAACTTCTGGTCAATGAAAAATCGAGTTTTGACACTTTTAAATTTTGACTTTTTACTTGTTTACCATGTTTTGGTCACTGGAGCTGGGCAAAAATAGTCTCTAAATGCATTTTTGTTCAAGAGTCTTGCTCGGAATTATGTCTAAGGTAAGTGAGTGCGCGCATCTCTGACCAACCAAGTTGATTTGGGGGGGGGGGGGTATATCCAAGTAGCGCCGAATTTTTGGCATTGTGTTTTTTCTATGGATTTATGAACACTTTGAAGATGAACCACGATTTTTAAGCTACGAATCTTAGCTACAAAATGAGCAGTCAACTTTCTAAAAATGGTCATAAAATAAGACTCAAAATTTTAAAAATAAATAAATTTTTTCTCAATTAGGGCATTTTGGCAAAAATATGATGTTTCATTCAGTGCTTATTGCTTCTCTTAGCTAAGCCTTATGTCAAAATAAGATTATGACGTGAAATTTCGAAAAAAATAATAAGATTGCGAGTCCTAAGATAAGTAAGAATCTTATAAATAAATCTATAGGAAAAACCGGGGTTGTGAAATGGTGACCCACTAGTAACCCACCACAAACGCCACGGTGATCACCGAAATTTGATGACCCAGCGCTGGGTCACGACATGACCCCTCAAATAAGCCCCCCCCCACCAAATAACCCCCCCCTCAAATAACCCCCTGAAATAACCCCCACCAAATAACCCGGGTTATTTAAGGGGGTTATTTGAGGGGGTTAGCCGAAAAACAAAATTCATCGATTTCTACAAAATAAAACTCAAATTGGTTGATATGCGGTGTTATTAGTCCAACTTGGATATAAAAGCACTTCTATATAAGAGCACCATTGACCGATCCCGAGGAGTGCTCTTATATCGAGGTTGACTGTACGTATCAAGCAGCCATATTCTTCAATAATTTAGGTATATTAGGTCGTCCGCAAAATTCGTGCGTTTTTTTTTCAAAAGAATTTTTGGTCATGTGTTTTTTCTATGGATTTATGAACATTTTGGAAGATGAACCGTGATTTCTAAGCTAAGAACCTTAGCTACTAGAAACGCCACAGTGGTCACCAATACTTATGAACCGCCGGTGGGTCACCGGCATAGTGACGGCGCCGTCCTTCATCGCCCTAATTTTTTTCATTGCTGTCCTGCACTTTAACCATATTTTTCATTATGAATCGCTTTTTTGTTTCGAATCATACAATCAGTTTTTATCTTTATGCTTTATTTTGTGTGACCGTACATGTTTTCTTTCATTTTTATTTCAAAAATGGGGCCTTCCTAATTTTCTACGAAAATTTTCAAAAAAGTCGGTCAAGTTAGGACAACCCAATTTTTTTGAAATAAAAATGAAAGGAATCATAGATGGTGACCTAAAAATAAAGTATAAAAAACTGATTGTATGGGGCCGTATGCATTGGCAGCTAGGATTGAGGATAGGATTAATCCTATCCTCAATCCATGTTCCAATGCATACGGATCGGATTGGAGATAGTATTAATCCTATTCTTAATCCTATCCGTCCTAATGCATACGGATCGGCTTGGATTCTAGATCGGATAATTTCTAATGTCGAGAGCTCTACTCCGGCAGCTGACAGCGACTTTTTAAAAGGTCAAATAAAGTTGTCGTTTTAGCGGCATTTACCTTATTAGAGAATTTACGGTATGCTAATTACATGCGTAGACTTCATTTAAGCTTTATATCTCGACCACCATACACCAACAGCAAACATTTTTATGTATCAAACATTCCGAGTTCATCTTCCGTTGGGTCACCATCCCATTCGTCACGATCCTCCCATCCATTTTCTTTTCCGTCCTTTGTGAAGTTCCATAGAAGGGCAGTGGCACAGATAAGCGTCGGAATGGAAGAGATTTCAACTTGCAACGGTCCAAGAAACCGAAAAAACAAAAGAAAGAAGGGCACAAAACAGGTGAGAAACAATGAAACTCTTGAGAAATAGCAATTCAGAACTTTACTTCGAAAAATTTCACGTTTCTGAAAATGCATTGAAATTATCCGATCCAGAATCCAATCCGTCCTAATGCATACGGATAGGCTTGAGGATAGGATTAATCCTATCCTCAATCCTATCCGTCCTAATGCATATGGATCGGCTTGAGGATAGGATTAATCCTATCCTCAATCCTATCCGTCCTAATGCATATGGATCGGCTTGAGGATAGGATTAATCCTATCCTCAATCCTATCCGTCCTAATGCATATGGATCGGCTTGAGGATAGGATTAATCCTATCCTCAATCCTATCCGTCCTAATGCATATGGATCGGCTTGAGGATAGGATTAATCCTATCCTCAATCCTATCCGTCCTAATGCATATGGATCGGCTTGAGGATAGGATTAATCCTATCCTCAATCCTAGCTGCCAATGCATACGGCCCATGATGTAAAATTTAAAAAAGCGATCCATAATAAAAAATATTGTTAAAATGCAGGACGGCGATGAAAAAAATTAAGACGGCGACGGACGGCACGATCATTATGCCCACCGGTAGGTCACCGTTTTGCACTAGAAAAATCACAAGGCCATAAAAAGTTGTTCTTTTGAAAAAAAAACGCACGAATTTTTTCGGAGGACCGAAAATACTTAAAGGAAAATGTCTGCTTGCTTGTGTAATCAAACTCACTTATTTAATTGTTTGATAATTGGTTTAAAAGTAATGGCTGTACAATTGTTGATTATCATGTATAAATTAACACTTTTATTTGGTCAATAAACATAATTCTATCAGATCTTTATCAAATCAATTATGCCTTGCAAAAGCTTGCGCTGTCTGCATTCAAGTCACACAGATGACAGGCAGAAGCTGACTCAAAGATATGCAATAGGTTGACCAACGGAAACATGATTATGCTGCCCGAGAAAGAACCAATCTAAATTTGAATTCAAACGCATGGCGAAAAACCTCCATGCACCGATTTTTTTAGATTCAAAATTTTAAAATAAAAATTTTCATTTGGCGTCAATTTCATATTTTTATTTTGTGGGTCGCTGGGAAACTAGGATAAGGGGTACAATTAATACTATTATCAAGCCGTCCTAACAACTGTGAACCGATTTGAAAACAGGATTAACCCAATCCTCAATCCTAGCTGCCCTAATAACTGCGAAAAACAAATCAATACCTGCATAACAACTCCGCACCAAAACAATTTAGACTCTTTTTCTGCCTCAACTGCCTCTTCTCTCAATAATGAAGTGATCAGGGTCCGAAGGTAGGCGTTCAAAAATGAGGAGCATATTGCTGTACAAACCTGCAGAAAAATTACTTCAAAAAATCATTTCGATAGGTGATAATGCCAACCGCCATAAAACCGCCCCAAAAAGAGTAATACAGCCAGGGGTAGGGCTTTGCACAGCCAGAACCAAAATCCACAAGCACAAGACAGAGGATAGACCAGTCAAGGATGCAACCATTCTTGTGCTTTTAGGAGTTAACCAAAAAGGCAGGAAGCAGGCCAAGGGTTGAGCCAAGTTGGATAAGGACAGCGCCAGATGGTAGGTCAGCTGTAAAATTAATGTTGCTGTCAGAGTTGTAGCCATAAGAGGTATGATGGCCATGCCCAGGATTAGGCAAAAGCCACAATTCAACCAACCAGGGAATAGCGCATCACAGAGAAGCTCTGGATACTCGGCACTATGGAGTTCATCTGAGCACAAACTGAAGCAACACCCAGAAAATTAAATAACCAAGACTAAAAACACACATACCTAAAGCTAAACAAACCAGTAGAAACCAAAATCGTTTTGATTGATACCCCCAATCTGCTGTTCTAGAAGTTGTGGCTGTTTTTTGTTCAAAATTATCTATTTTCTTGTCTACTTTCACCACAGAGCATTGTCATTGACTGTTGCTGGTAAAATTAAAGGAGAAAACCAGTGGAGTGCTATAAAAGCAGCTACTGAAAGACACAACCACATGGACATGACCACATTGTAAGTGAACACACTGGATTAAATACTGCTGCTGTTGATGTGTTGGCAGCATCTTATATTTACCACCTTCACCACCCAAAGCTAGCAAAACCTCGGTCAAAATGTTGGGCTTGTTGATTTTGTTTATTTCTTTTACTCGAGCTACTAAGGTCTGCACGTCTCGGTTTTTTGTAGCTAATTGACTGTTTTATAAGGTGGTGAAAAATTCTAGAATAGAAATTAAAAGTAGAATAAGCATAAGTACGTATGAAGTAAAAATGTAAAATTGAAAAAACATTCACGCAGACAAGCAAGTGGTGTTTTTTTCCAGAATTTGCGAATAAAAACAGTATATTTTTGAACAGCTTGAAAGTAAAGTTCCTGGCGGTCATTTTGACATATTATGAGCTTGAGGCTAATAAGAAGATAGTAGCGCATTACTTGAAAACCTGTGGGTGCTAGCTAAATTTCAATCATGCAAAACTGATAAATTTCTAGACCCTATTTCAGTCACTTAATTCGGCTTTGAAGCAAAAACGACCGGCACCATTGTGCTCAGCACGTTCTGTTCTACCCGTTGTCACTAATGGGCACACCAGGGTACCGCGTATCGAGAGTTGCGCGAATTCAAACAAATATTGAAAAAAATACAATATCACAAAATGTACGAGTTTATTTTTTGAGTGTGGTTTTCAGTAGCTTTCAAAACTAACACTCTCAGAAATTTCAGCTCAACATGAAGCCTGATAAATTTGCTACAAGATTCTGAAAAACGCGTTGATCAAAGCTACATGTGTAGAAAGCTATGGCACATAGAAATCAAAGTAAGAGAATTCGGAAAATCCGTACCTCGAGAAAGAAGTGGTGATTTGTCTTCACTTCACGAATAAAAATGTACTATGCTCACTGTTATTTGAAAGCTGATATCCTTGCGGTCATTTTGATATAATATGAATGCGGGTGTAGTATGACGATCATGACGCACCACTTGAAAACATGTGGGTATCCAGCTGGATTTTGACCATGCACAAGTTCCCGAAGCCGTTTTCACCAACTTCGTCAGACATCAAAGGGAAAAAGACCCGCCCCATCGTGTTCAGCACATTCTGTTCTACCCGTTGTCGCAAATGGGCGCACCGGCCTTCCCGTGTTAATTAAAGTCATTGTTGCATCTTGTAAGCGTCTTAAATATTTTGTCTTTGCCTGGTAATGTTTCGTTAAGATTATGTTATTTGAGCCACATTATGGTATTTGAGCTACATCCCAGTAATTCCTACAAATATGCTGGAGGTATATTTGTTTCGCTAGCGGTCACTTAGTCTGTAAAAAGGCACGCTTTTTAAAGTTTTTTGGTTCATGATGATGACCTGAACAGTGAACGACTTGACCCGCTAAATAAAACTAACCCATTAGAAATCCTTGACTTGTCTAAACAGATGCCTACCTTCACAGGATCCCACTTCGAGTCAGAAGAAATAGAGCCGCGAAAAATATCCTTCACAGAGATGCTTTTGACGTAAAAGACTCAGGGAAGTGCTTTTGCTTGACATCTTATAGCTCAGGCTGCTCTTCTTTTGTTACATTCGCTAGCTTTAAAAGCCTGCAGAGATAGCTAACATCTAAAAACAAAGATGCATAAAGAAAGTCAAGGTAAATAAGACAGAAGTAAGAGTAAAGTCAAGGTCAAGGTAAAGTCAAAGTAAAGTCAAGGTCAAGTTCAAGGTCAAGGTCACCTTGAACTTAACCTTGACTTTACCATGAGGGTCAAGTTACCTTGAACTTGACCTTGATTTTTGAAAACACTGGCTTGGGGGCAGCAGTAAATATGTTTTATGGTCTAATTTTGACTTTAGTTATTCGCTACTTGCTCATATTCCCGAAAGGACGAGACTTTTTTCTGCCCGCTTCTGGCTTTTTTCTGCCCGTTTTTGCTTCTTTCTGCCCGCTTTTTTGAAAATGATCGAAAATAACCCTAATTTGTGATAATTGTGATAATAAAAGCATAGTTGTAGACGTAATGGCAAAGCGAAAAAGGATATCTGCAGTTTTTGCAAGAAGGTCTTCACTAACCGCTCCAATCTGATCGTCCACTTGAGGTCGCACACTGGCGAGAAACCCTACGAGTGTCAACTATGCCCATATGCTTGTGCCCAGAGCAGCAAGTTGACTCGGCACATGATAACTCATGGTCAGCAGGGCAAGGAGGTGTTTAACTGCAATATATGTCAGATGCCCTTCTCGGTGCACTCCACTCTCGAGAAGCATATGCGCAAGTGTGTGATGCTCGATGGCTACCCCACTGGAGGAGAAGGAGGCAACAGAAGCAGTCCAGTCACTGGCAACTTAAAACGATGTAAGATTATTTATTGATTGTGAAGAAATTTTATGCCGGTTTTAAATCAAAATTTCCGCAAAAAGACATATCAATTAAAAAAATCTTGTAGCTTGCATAAATTGTGCATGGGCACAAAACTGCTCAGAGAATCATGAAAGCCAATAAACTTAAGATAACAGCTTAAATGTGCAATAATATCAGAAATTTTAGCTTCATCTCTAAAAACAGCAGTGACAGCTCCGATTGCAGAAGCCTGCTATTATTGTCCAAGGGTCCAGTTTTATTGAACACTCCAACTGGAGAAACAGTTAGCCAGGCACTAGCCAATGCTCCATTACCACCAAACATTGCTCAGAGCAATCAGATGGTGCTCAACTGGCTACAGGTAATTTTGTGTAGTGATTCATATAGTTGTTGCATTGTATTTTTTCTATTAAATTTTTAAATGGGTTTTTTTCAAATGGGTGCGCGACAGTTCACAGTATGGACAATTCACAGTCTGGGACAGTTCACAGTATGGACAATTCACAGTCTAGGACAATTCACGGTCTGAGACGCAGTTTACATTTTCTCACATTTCGTACCAATTCAAAGAACAAATTTTATTGGCTGTATATATATTCGAATTTCCGAATTTAGAAAACGATTCATCTCGCGACAAATATTTTTTGAATTAGGGCTAGTTCGCTAAAAGATCCATTTGATAGTATCCAAACTGGGATATCCTATACCCAAACCACAAAACCTGGGATAGGTACGCTCAAGTGAGCACATGGCTGGCCTGTAAAATTATTATTTTTTAAATAAAAAAAACCGTTTTTCTAACCTAAAATTCTGTGGGGAGTAATGTTTGTCCGAACTGAAATTGTGGTTTTAGCTACTCAAACTCTAAAACTCAGGATAGGTACAACCTGAACAGGTGTATATCCACTTGGACGGCTATAAAATAAAACATAAATAAATTAAAAAGTTATAATGCTATAATACCTAAAAATGGGCAGGGAATTTGGTGTACGGTCAGTTCGAAACGGTGTCAGTTCGAAACGGTCAGTTCGAAACGGTTTTCGAAAAAATCTTTATAATCAATATTTTCTTTGTGTCATCATTCAACGCTCAAGGAAACAGATCTAACCAAACCAACCAATTTGTACAACCACCAAATTTTTTGAAACAAACTCATAACAACTCAAACGACAAAGAAAAGTTAGCACCATAACACTCAAACAAGAGGCATATGAATATCCTTCAGCACTTCAGGTGAGTCGAGGCGCTGCTTTTTCAACGGTGGTGAAAGTGCTAAAAGCCATGCACACCAAATGGTTAACGAAATAAAAATCATTATATACTTTGACGCCTTTTTCCTCGGGTTTTTGTCCACTCATAGCAGTGAGAGTCCGGCTTCTTCGGACGCTTTGTTATGGCTAGCTTTCGTTTTCCGATCTTTTCCGTGTACAGTAGCTCAATTTTCTCGCCCATCATTGCCATCTTTTTGTTAGTCAGCACCTAAATTCATGGAATAGTCACAGACACCAAGTTTGGAAAAGGACAAGTTAAAAAAGCGAGCGCAAAACTACAACGAGCAGATGAACAGACAACGAACAGATATGAGAGCGCGAGTACAAGAGACAGAAAACAGCATGAAAGGGAAGCAATTAATGGAAACATTTTTGTGGCGGGACTAAGATACTGTTTCTCAGAAAACGGTTTCGAACTGACCGTTTGAAAAACCGTTTCGAAGTAACCGTTTCGAATTGACCGTTCGAAAAACCGTTTTGAACTGACAGTTTCGAACTGACCGTTTCGAACTGACACCGTTTCGAACTGACCCCTGCCCAGGAAATTTGATTCAATAATGCTTAAATTCCGATTTTAGTCACCCGAGCCTTAAATATAGATTGGGTACTCTTGTGTGAGATGGACAGAGATAAAAATCCCGCAAAATGGCCCGTAAAAAAATTTGGTCAACGTTAGAAACAAACCATTTTTACTGATTTAAAATTGCATGGAAAATCCAGTTTGACAAGACGGACCACCAAACTGAGTTGACTAGCTTTAAATCAGGTGTATATCTATACCAGAAGATTAGGTTAAATATACCACTATGGGGATAGATCTCAGTGTAAGGTAAACGGGTGCGCCAGTAGGGCGGGTAGATGATGAATAGGAATTACAAGGCCTGAAATTTGGGTAAACTTTCCTTAATACTTCTTATATGGACTTCTACACACCATTCTACAACATGAAAATTTTGACCGAATCTCGAAAAAAAGGTAACAAAAAGTCCAGAAGAAGAAACTGAAACAATTCAAATCATTTCATGGCCATGCGTACATGGGTACATTTTAAAGAATCAGCTTTGCGTACTTAATTTCCGGATGCATTAATATTCAGGTATTTTCGGGTGCTTTTTTGTGAATTCGATCAGACTGTGAATTGTCCATACTGTGAACTGTCCCAGACTGTGAATTGTCCAGAGCGTAAATTGTCCGTGTCCCTTTTCAAATAAATCACATACTTGATAATGGACTCGTGCTTCTTCGACTTGGGGTGATTATGATGAAAATTAATGATGGCCGGACATCAAAAAACTAGCCTGATTGCGGCCAATGCTTTGAAAAAGTGCACCAAAATATTACTTGGATTACTGAAAACATTTTTTACAAAACCAATCATCTCCAAAAACTGTTTACGGTACAAATTACAGAATTCTAACACCCTTGGTACAGCTGAACAGTCGAGTGAATTTAGGTATTCAGCTAGTTCAATTTTTTATAGTTTTCATTTCGAAATAACGATATATCATTTTTTCGATGTGTGATGGGCTTTGATATCTTTTTGCGTCTCTGAATCCTTGATTCTCATCGTCATTAGGGTGTTTGGCACCTTCTGAGATTTCATACAGAGTTTGCGCCTTCTACAAAATTTCAGGCCATTTTATTGTCTTTTTATAATTTAGGCAAAGCCTTAGGCAAAGGGTAGGCCAGCGCGCGTTAGGACGGCTTCAAATGTGTTCTGAAACTACAAAATGGCTAAAAATATAAAAAATTCGTAAGGCATGGTTACCCTCTTCGGGGACATAGGGGCCTTGAGAATAAAATATGCGCATGGAATATGAGCGCACATACTTTAGAGACAATTCTGAGCGATTCTCTAGATTATGTACTTACTAGCTCGCGTGGGCCCGCTGCGCCGGGCCCTACGCTCGCGGCCACGCTGCTTGATGCGCCGCATCTCTATAACTCTTTTCAACTCGAAAAATTAAACTTTTAACACTTAATACTTCTCGTATTCATATAATCAGCAAAAATTACTATCCACATAAATCGGCTCAAAATTAAATAACAAAATCGGCTCATCAAACATACTGCTATATTCATCTGGCACACCCGCCTACTCACTCGCTTATAACTATTTTGGCATGCCGTCTCACTCTCCTAGCACGCTTACTCACTCTTCTGGATCGGGGGCTCGCCTACCGGCGGACAACCTCGCCTCTGTTAAAGCACAAAAAATGAAATTAAAAACACTTTAAAAATAATCAACTAACAGTCAATCAAGAATTAGCTAAAAAAATCCTAAAAAATCTAGATCCAAAACATCCGGAAATCCTAAATTAAACAAATTGTAATGTTAAAAAAAACAAAAAAAAGATTAAATTATTCCTACCTACTCTCATGGTACTCTGACCCATTCCCCTGGCTCGCCTATCCACTGTCCTGGCTCACTCACCTGGTACGCCTACTCACTGTCCTGGCACGCTACCTCAAATTACTGGTACCCTCACCAACTCTTCAGGTACCCCCACCTACTCTCCAGGTGCCACTATCAACTGTTCAGGTACCCTCACCTTAGCAAAATTAAATATTCAAAATTTTAAAAACAAAGGAAAATATAAAAACAAAAGAAAATACCACGTCTCCTGCATGTCTCCTTGCACCTACCCACTCCCCTGACTCGCTCATCCTCTCTCCTGGTATTACTTACTCTCCAGGTACCCTCACTCCCTTTCCAGGTACTCTTACTCCCTCTCCAGTACCCTTACTTCCTCTCCAGTACCGTTACTCTCTCTCCAGGTACTCTTACTCCCTCTCCTTGATTCTCATCGTCATTAGGGTGTTTGGCACCTTCTGAGATTTCATACAGAGTTTGCGCCTTCTACAAAATTTCAGGCCATTTTATTGTCTTTTATAATTTAGGCAAAGCCTTAGGCAAAGGGTAGGCCAGCGCGCGTTAGGACGGCTTCAAATGTGTTCTGAAACTACAAAATGGCTAAAAATATAAAAAATTCGTAAGGCATGGTTACCCTCTTCGGGACATAGGGGCCTTGAGAATAAAATATGCGCATGGAATATGCGCGCACATACTTTAGAGACAATTCTGAGCGATTCTCTAGATTATGTACTTATTCGTAGGCTCTTTTGCCAAACTCTGAAGAGAAAACCAAGTGATAAATAAGAAATAGGGTATCCAGCGGCATCGCATAAATTTAAGCTGCTTTCCGAATGTCTAGCCATTATCAAAGTAAATATATGGTTAGAAGTGATGAATATTGATACAAAAAAATAAAAAAATGTCAAAATATAAAAATAACAATCGGCGGGAGTCGAACTCGAGACCCGGTGTATCGAGTTGGTGTATCGAGTCGCAACTGTATCGAGTTGGCGTATCGAGTCACAATGTGTATCGAGTCGTATGTCAGTCCTAATACACACGCTAAGTTGTCTTATTGTCGTGTCGTGTTATTTCATTTAGAAAACTTACGTAACTTCATACTTCTTTCAAATGTCTCTTTTTGTTAATTGCTTTATAGACTAATAATCAGGCTAAAGTTAAAGCAATGGTATTATACTTCACTTGAAATGTTGTCAATCCGTCAGCCAGGTTGTTAATGGGCAGAGACAAGGAAGAAAACGAATATCTGATAAGGTGCTCCTTAACGTTACTACGAAAGCATTTATGAGATGCATATATATAGGTGGGAGTGTCCGGAAAACGTGTGGTTCCATGTCGATAAACTCAGCTCTGCTCAGGTCTATGTAGGGTTGAATCCAGGTCAGAAAATCGATGACATTAGCAAACAGCGAGCTGCCAGCTGGTCAAGGCAAACTCTATTGAGGTTAGTCTAATTGCAATAAGTTAAGGGAAACCACCAAATTATTTTTTCTGGGTAACAAAAAGAACAATTTGGATGTGGTCTACACAATGTGGAGCGATCTTAAAAAGTCTGGCTACATGGATGTCGGTCAAGTTGGTTTTCACAGCGAAAAAGCAGTCAAAAGGTATTTTTTTATCATAACTTAATGTGTTTTCATGAGCCTTTGAGAGCTCCGGTGCCGAAATTTGAGTTACAGCAAAAGTTTCGCCACCGGAGCTCAGAAACCCATAAAACACATGAAATTATTTTTTATAGACTTTTTACAGAAAATCTTTTTCTACAGAACGGTCTATGACAAACCTTTTTAGTGTAAGTGTTGCGCTTGGCGCCCGGTGTAGAAAAAAGCATCATCACCGGTGCCCCACCGTGCCCCTAAATTCGAAATTTTATCCATATATCGACACTTAAATACCATAAAACATGCTCATATGCCAAATCTGGTAGCATTGTTTTGTAACGCAGAGATTTTTCTACAAAAAGATGTATCATTCATATTTGCTCGGCAAATTTGATCGGATTATATGGCTGCCTGTGCCGAAAAAAACGAAAAAAACGCCGATTTAAAAGGATGATTAAAAGCATTACTTAAAGGAGCATGCCCGTGTTTTTCAAAAGTTGAGGAGACCAGCAAATGTTTTTTTAATCAGTCCGTTTTGCGTTCGTTTCGCGTTTGATCTAATATTATGCTTTTAAAACTAGGCAGAAAACTTAAAAAATCTAGAAGAAAACGCATGAAAAAAATTAGCGAGAAATAAAAAAACTACTGGTCCCCGCGTTTTCTCCGTGTAATGCAAAGGCATGCCCTTTTAATTTTCGATCCTTTAATTTGGCCAGTTTGTGACGCTTTGTTTCACGGCTAGTTTGCGACGGCCATTTCGCGACACTTTTTTAGCGTTTCGGTCCGTTTGACTGAGCAAAAAAAGGTTATACATGCATTTGGATGCCTCCAAAAATAAATAAAGAAGAGAGACAGTGAAATTTTTTTTGTTAACTACGTCCTACCGCATGAAGAAACTCTGTTATGCATACATTATTAGGTACTTATGCACATTATAGGCCCCAAAATATTTGCCCTATGTCTCTGAAGTGTTTGTATGTGTAAATGGTGAGATCACTGTTCGTTCTGTAAATGACTCCGAGTAGAATAATGATGTGTTCGAGGAATAAACGAATTTTATACGGAATTTATAATAAGGTTTTGAAAAAGAAAACACTAATAGAACAGCAAATATTTGGGGGTCTATAATGTGCATAAGTACCCATTATTATGCATCCAGAGTTACTTTCGAGTGATTTGTGTCTAAGATATGTGGGTGTGCGCATCTCGACCCCAAGCAACCAACTTCGGGGGCGCAGGGGGCTTGATGGGTTAACGATGCGCGTACTCACTTACCTTAGACATAATTCCGATAAGTACTTTTGATCATAAAAAAGATAGATAGGCTCTATTCGCTCAGCTGCAGTGATCAAATAGCGAAAAATATCTCTGTCTATCTCCATCAGAATCATGGTTGACTATTGGTCATGACTCTTTAATGTTTTCTAGATATGCAGAAGAAGGATGCGAGTATTGCGAATTTGGATGATCTCGTCCATTATGCGTAATTTTATTGCCTTAATTAAGTCAATAAGTGCCGATTTAGGACAAGTCGTGCGCACCAGATTTTCGATTCTCTCGAAAAGAAATATGAGCAATTCAAGAAAAAATTCGACTGGGCTACTGAAGTCAAGCCAGAAGAATTGGAAAGGAAGTAAGACTTCTCTAGTATAAACTACAGTCAAGCTTCTCTATAAGCTACACCTCGGTACCGATACTATATATAGCTTATAGAGAGGTTTAGCTTATATAGGGGTTTATTATAAGGAACATGCCCCATTTAGGACCGGACTCAGGTGTAGCTTTTATGGTGTGTAGCTTATAAGGAAGTTTGACTCACTTATATATAATCCCTAGCTTCTACAGGGTGTGTCAATAAATTTTAGAGTTTTAAAATCGCCATAGCTATTATCAAAAAGAGATTTTCAGTATTCTGTTTTCGCTAATTGTTTTTTCTCGCCGGCAATAATTTCTTGATGCATGACGTTAAAAACATGATTTTTTCTTAGTCCCCCTGTGGTATACGTCTTGGTCTCTGGATGGCTCTTGAATGGGTAAGACCCACACCACAGCAGGTTCCAAGCATAAATCGTATTTTTGACATTATACACCGAAAAATATTGTCGTCGAGAAAAATCGATTGGCGGAGGACACTACTCTTTCGTCTCAAACTTAACTTTTCGGAGTCGTTCGACATTACTCCAAAGAGTACAGTCCCAATCAAAAGAGAAGTGTCTCCCGCTAATACAAATTTCGCACATGCGGCTGCGCGCAAAAACCATGGCCCTTTAAAGAGGACTAGAAAATGGAGTTTTGCAGGCTTAACTTAATTTAATTTTATTTTAACCCCTTCATTTTTTCACAATAATCGATATTATAGCCGAATCTCTCTAAAACGATTCTCTTCATAATGACCCGCTCTCTATATCGACCGGAAAAAAAGAACTGTTTCGTCTCAAATGATCTCATTTACGTAAAATCAATTTCTTTATAAAGACTCTCTATCTTACGACCCGGTTTTGCCCGGTCCCTTGAGTGCAATTATAGAGAGATTTGGCTGTATTATCAATCCACCCAACGAAAACACATCAGATGAAAATTTAGAAGAGTTTGACCTAATCCAATTAGAGGCATCTTGGTAGCTTTCGGAACTGTTTCAAAGCTTACATTTTTATCGGTGCTCTAGTAGGCATGGTTATTCACAAGATTATACTTAAAATGACGATAGAAAGCAGCGCTACATTTTGAGTATAAGGTTGTATATGGTTGTGTCTGCGAAATTCGCGAAAAAATTCAAAGTTCTTGAGAAATTCCAAAAAATTATGAAAGACTGAATTTTTTAAAATTCTTTTTCACAAATTGTGCAATCGTCGTTATATAAACTTATATTCAACATTTAGCTCTGCTTTTTGTCGTCATTTTGAGTATAAACTTGTATATAATCTAGTCTACCAAGGCACCTTGAAAAACTTAAGTTCTGAAACAGTTCCGAAAACTACCAGGACGCCCATGAATAAGACCAGAGCAATTTTTTGAAAAAAAGTTATGGTACAATTCTGGTATACCCCCAGCACTCAATTCTGATATACCCTCAGCACTTAATGTGGAACACACTCCTCATGTTACCCCACGATTGAAAGCTGAGGATGTTAGCTACACGATGGTGTAAAAATTTATTAGTTTAGTTTGCAAAAATGCATATCTTTCAATTAAAATAGAACTGAATCATCTTTGAGTATTCAATTTTCATTCGAAATGATTCAATTCTATTTTAATTAGAAGATGTACATTTTTGTGAACTAAAACAAGAAATTTTTACACCATCGTGTAGCTAACATCCTCAGCTTTCAATTGTGGGGTAACATGAGAAGTGTGTTCCAAATTAAGTGCTGGGGGTATACCAGAATTGAGTGCTGGGGTATACCAGAATTGAGTGCTGGGGAATACCAGAATTTAGCCGAAATTATTTCTGAATTTTGGTCGGATGTGTTTTTTTGTCGGGTGGATTCATATTAATATCGATTTCAACTCTTTTTATTCAATAATTTTAGGTTCCGGGCTCAACAAATGGCCAACGCAACAGCAGCTCATGTTGCTAGACAGCAGGAGCTTAGGCGGGCTCAAAGTGTTGAAAGAAACCAAAAGAAACCGTCATACGCACGTCGTCAATCCTTGTATGAGAAATAGGTATTCACCATACCTATTTCAACTTGATCAGGTTCGTTATATGTTTATCACTATTAGGAAAGTTATTATGTTGCGGGAGGAAATTAAGTCTCTCCGCTCCTAGCTAAAAAAAATTCGCTTTTTGTTGAAGTCTCTGCCTTATGAAATTTTGCCTTAAAAAGCTGAAGTGACTCGGCTGTTGCTTTTCGGAAAGTCACCTTACACTAAAATATCTGCCTGAATCCGAATCCGTTGAGATTTGATCGAAATTTTTTTTTATGAGCTCATGAGATATCTATTGAGTGATGGATTGAGTGATTAAGTGATGCACATCTGTCTAATACACTCAAAATAGTAATATTTCAACCCATGGAAATTTTTTGGATCAGATGTCAAGGGATTCGGATTCAGGAAGATATTTTAGTTTAAGGACCGGTGTTGTAAGTGGCGCCGGCAGCTCACGGTACCGCACCGGTGCCACAAATTTTGGAGTCGGTGGCTCAGCTGGAGCTGGTGCCGTTATTCTGAGATTTACAACACTGGTAATGACTGACATTCAGAAAAGCAAGAGCGGAGACAATTCATCTTTTCAATTTGAAATTTGAAAAAGGTGAGAAACTTTATCAAAAAGCGAAGACTTTTCAGCTAGAAGCAGCCCCCGTATGCATAATCACTATCGGATATAATTTTTATCGATACCATCCGGATAATTATCCGATAGCTCGGATAATTATCAGGATAGTATCGAAAACTCGATTTCCCACTGGGAATCGAACCCTCGACCTTTGACCAATATTGTCTAACCCATAGACCACTAACCACTAGGTCAATCGGTCCATTATCAATGATAGAGTTATTTGTATATTAAATGGTTCATCTCGTCTTTTTCATAGAAGACACCGCTTAATTGAGCAAAAAGAACAAACTCAATCGAATTATAGCTTTATTCATAATAACGATACTATTTTTTACAAGGCACATGTTTACCTTGTACAATTATTGGATAGGCAGGATATCGCCATAAAATAGAGTCATATTGGGCCAACGTCTAGACATCCTCCTCTTCCTACTCCCTAAACTCCCACTAAAGTCAAACCTCGATATAATGGCTAGGGGAAACTTGCCAAAAACGAAATTTGCCAAACGTATGTTTTGCCAAACGAAATTTGCCAAAACGAAATTTGCCAAATCGAAATTTGCCAAATCGAAATGCGCCAAAACGAAATATGCCAAAACGAAATTTGCCGAAACGAAATTTGGCCAACGAACCAACAGGGGGGACCAAGGCAGTTTTTACGTATTTTTCAAAATTTTCGGAATTCTGTCCTAACTGTCCTAACCACCTAAAATCACCCCAAACCAGCGAAAACCATCCAAAATCACCCAAAACCACCAAAATCATACAAAACACCCAGAGCACCAAAAACCACCAGAAACCATTCAAAACTTCACCAAACAAAAATTAAAATTTATAAATTTAATTTAAATTTTTAGTCTGAACCAACCAAACCAAGTGGTCGTCGACTTGGATCGAAAATTTTTTTTACGTTTTGGATTCCAAATCCTATTTTCTGGACTTTTTCATGGACTTAAAAGTTTGCATATCTTCTAAAGCAGAAAAAGATAACAAGTAAAAGATTGACCTTTTCAACTCACTATGATGGACGATCGTCGAAAACGAAAACGCTGATGAAGTTCGCTATCACTGAATGTATTCAATAGTTCATATTCTCGTCGAACTCGGTAATTTTTTGGCTTGCGTAATTGTAGAAAAAGCCCCCACGGACGGCATCTGAAGTATGCAAGAATGGATAGGTGATCCATTTAACATGACAATATCAGTTACAATTGACGAACAAAAGCAGCAAAAAATCACAAATAAGTAAACGAGGACAATAATTTCAACAAATTCAATTCAAAATAATAAATTATCCGGTATCGGATAATTATCCGGATAGTCTATCGGATAATTATCGATACTATCCGGATAATATCCTATCGGATACTATCGAAGTGATTATGCATACGGGTAAGAGGTTTTTATAGGACCATGGTTATTGCGCGCAGAGGCTCACGCAAAATTTGAATTGGCGGGGACACTTCTCTTTCGAGTCATTCGAAACGACTCGAAAGAGTACGCTGATAGATAAAAGAGAAGTGTCCCCCGCCAATTCGAATTTCGCGTGCGCCGCTGCACGCAAAAACCATGGTCCTTTGTAATGTATCCTTCTGTTGCATTTAGATCGTTAAAGAGCTAACTGCCGTTGATCCTATCAGGAACAAATCAGAGGAGTCTAAACAGCTAACTGGTTACATGGTCATTCGGAAAGAGCCAAAAATAGATATGAATTCATTAAAAGGTTGGTACTACCACAAAAATTTCGGTTAATCTCTATTAAATCTCAGGTAAAACCTATTTGACATCACTTACGACTGTTAGGTACTTTTCATTCAGACGTCTCTCTGTTGGTCTCGGTGCTTAAAGTCTTCGGCGGATTTCTGATTAATTTGAGTTTGAAAATTTAGTTGAGATTGCTGTGGCTACTGGTCTGCTTCAAGTATGTGAACTATATGGCGTTATTGGTTAATATTTCACCCTATAATTTTCAGGGGAATTTGCAAGAATGGTATATTTGCCTTGCTGAAGAATTGAAGTTTTTCGAAATTTCAGGTCTCTGGTAAAACGTCACCCATGTGAAAAAATCTTTGGTGTTCAGTTGGCGGGTGGCTGCTCTCATACAATGACTCGTGCTACTCAAATGGTGGTTAAAGAAGGTGAGGTTGACTTCGTTGACTTCAACCTGGGGTGCTCTTTGGATCTAATCAATCACAAGCGGGCAGGCTGTGTTCTCGCCAACCGATCTAATCGTCTACTGGATTTTCTAAAGTGTATGAATGCCGTGGCGAAGTTCTCCTACTATCAAGGGTATAGTAAAAAATTTTGACCTTTAAAGCGTACCGTATAATCTCTATTAAACGGGCACCCCTCCAATTTGCTTTGCTTTTTTAACCCCAATATGGTTTATTTTTCGAAACGGACGACCACTCATTTTGTAGAGCTTCACAAACTCTACAAAATGAGTGGTCATCCGTTTCGAAAAATAAACAATATTGGGGTTAAAAAAGCAAAGCGAATTTGAAAAACTTTAACTGTAGGGGTGCCCGTTTAACAGAGGTTATACGGTATACAAAGCCTCTCTCGGGGAAGGTGTATGCTCGTGGACACGCATTTGGGCTTCACCGCATTTGGGTCACCGCATTTGGGCATCCCGCATTTGGCCCCCAATTCGAAAATACAATATTTTTATATTCTAAATTGAAATTACTTTAAATTTTATTGTCTTATTTATTTCGCTACACTTCGCGGGCTATTATTACTCATGTTCGTAAAGGATCGAACAAAGTTTTGATAATTGGTCCTTTCGCACTAAGAAACTCTGGTATCCAAAGCATCCGAAAGGTGAAATTAAGGTGTCAAGGTACTATTAGTCAAGCGGTAGCGCTGAGATGAGGCTATTTAAGTACTGGTACCTGATTAGTTGGGAAAGCTACCTAATAGTTACGTGGTTATAGCAACCCCCAGGCGGCTAGAGGACTACCTCACTAGTTACTGCCGTTATTGTTGATAAAATCACTTTTTCGTAATTGTCAAATCATCTTTAGCGCATGTTTTAAAGTAGAAGACTATAGTTTTATTATTTTCAGATTCTTATAGAGGTTTGCTCTTCCAGGGTGGACACTGACAGTTTCCTTACCCTTTCATACCCTTTAATGCTGAATACAAGTGGTTTTCGTTTACTTAGCTTAGCTTTTTTCACTTATGGGCTGTAAACAATGGATCCGTATCCGTGTCCGTAAACGCGGCCGTAAAACGGTCCGTGTATTTCCAAACAAAAAGCACGTTAACGGACACGGTCCATTGTGTGCGAAAACACAGTCCATATTACGGACGCGGACACGGATACGGATGCGTTGTAAACAGCCCGTTAGCCTAAAGTTTACTATTCCTTTAAAAAATTTCACTTTAATAAATGGTCAAGAAGATAAGTCTGCAATCAGCAGGATTCGAACCTGTGACCTCGGAAATTTCGATGATTAATTCACTTGAGGATATGCTTATTGCAGGATCTATTTACCGTAGTATGAATTTACCGAGGATACAATGAATTTACTGAGGATTTGCCAAGGATATCGAAATTTTTGAATTGGGGCCCAAATGCTGGGGCTCAAATGTGGGATTCCCAAATGCGGGGGCCCAAATGCGGTGGGGCCCAAACGCATAGTAAACGTGTATGCCACCAGCGCCAATTTTTTTATTTGACCATCTTTGCAGAAGAAGCGACTTGGAAACGTTACTCTCATCTCCAGCTAGCTGTTCGTGGATAAAGATTTCAGCAATGTTTCTTGGTCCAACACCGGAAGGTTTTTATTTAACCTTTTTCTTTAGATATAGTTCGTACTTATGAGTTCAGGTTTCCTCTTTGTGTCGAAGCATAATGCCAGCGCATACTAGAAGTGGTATCGAAGATGCAGTTATATATATCTGGCTGGATTGATATAATATCGCGAGTTCTCTGTTGTTATTGTCGATGTTGTTGCAAGTAAAACTAGAAATTTATCTCGCATTGACCCAATTTCAACACCCTTTGTCATCCTTCATAACAGGACCATTACGGAGAGGCATGTGTTCGCTACTTTTTCAAATCCCAGACTGTATCTTTCTACATTTTGAACAGTGCTAGGTGGCGCAGTGGTTAAGCTTTTTGTTATAAGATTTCATTTAATAAAAGGGTATTTTCTTGAAAGTCGCCAGTTCTGGTCTACCCCAATTTTTTCGACTCAAATTGAAAACACCCCTCAAAATATGTAAATCCTCCTTCAAATTTATTTTTTACCCCCTCGAATTCGAATTTTGCTCAAAATGTGTAAACCTCCCCTCAAATTTCAAATTTACCCCTCAAATTTCAAATTCACCCCCTCAAATTTGCATTTTTAGTGAAATACTGCAGTAAATTTTGTGGAATCCGAATTTTATAGTCAAAAAAGAACTTGGATCGCTCAGAATTCCACCCTGGAGCGGCCAGAAGCCCCTGAAAGTTGGTTTTTTCGGATTCACTAAAGAGGGGTAAACTTTTTGCGCAAAATTCGATTGGGCGGATCATAATTTCAGTCCGATGGGCTTAATCGTTTAGAATTTTAGGCTTTCGGTGGTTTTGAGTGGTTCAGGGTGGAATTCTGAGCGATAAAGCCGATTGGACTAGAATTCTGATCCGCCCAATCGAATTTTCGCGAAAAGTTCACCGCCCCCCCCCCGTTTAGTAAACCTCAAAAAACCAACTTTCAAGGGCTTCTGGCCGCTCCAGGGTGGAATTCGGAACGATCCAAGTCCTATTTGGCTATAAAATTCGGATTCCCGCAAAATTTACTGCAGTATTTCACTAAAAATGCAAATTTGAGGGGGGATTTACACATTTTGTGCGAAATTCAGATTTGAGTGGGTAAAAAATAAATTTGAGCGGGGATTTGGCTTTAGGTCAATTCGTCCCCAGGTCAATTCGTCCAGAGGTCAATTCGTCGATGGTCAATTCGTCCACAAAATTATTTTCAAATTAATCTTTTTCGTCTTGTGAAGAACTTATGTTATTTTGAATTTTGCTAAAATCGACCCACCCTAACCCCGAATTCTTGGGGTAGGTACCTCCTGGCCAGGTGGATATCCACCTGGATGACCTAAAAATTTTTTTTTCAAAATCGAAAATAAAGTATGCTATATCCTTTGTAAAAAAGTGTGATGAATCTTGTTTGACAGGATCGAAAATGCGATTTCAACCACCTGAACACCAGTACCTGGGGTAGGTACCACCTGGATGACCTAAAAAATTAAAATGTCCTAAAAACTAAAAATAACCATTTCCCTTACCTAAAGTTGTGTAGGGAGTTAGGTTTGTTAGGACCGGAATTGCGATTTTACCCATCCCCACTCTGATACCCGGGGTGCCTACCTCCTGGTCAAGGGAATGTCAACCTGGATGGCCTAAAATTGGAGGTAAAAAAAAGTTTACGCTCAGGGGGCTCGAACCAGCAACCCCGGTGGCGTTTATATGGAGATCTATAGCAGCCCCTCTCCAATTTAGACCAAATGGTCATTCACTTGGGCCAAATATTTTTTTACGTTTTCGGATCCCAAAACAATTTTTTAGAGAATGCTGAAGATGGTTTTACAGTGGTCAAATGATGTTTTATCGAGAAATTTTCGAGTTACCGTATTTCCTCTAAAATAGCCCCGGGGCTATTTTATTCAAACCTCCAATTTTCAGAAAAATTTGAATTCGATTTCGAGATTTTTGGGTGAAAATTAAGAATATAAAAAGTGGAATCGGTAGAGCTCGTGGGAGTTAAGAAAACGTATAAAACAGCTTTGCAAAATATTTACTCTGCTCCGAGATACAGACCCTCAAAGTAGAGGGGGGGCTATTTTGGAAGGAGGGCTATTTTAGAGGAAATACGGTATCATTAATTCTTGATTTTGATAAATCAAGAGTTCACAATAACTCAAAAATTTCTTGATAAAACATGATTTTACCACTGTCAAACCATCTTCAGCACGCTCGAATTAGTGCAGAATAATTGTTTTGAAATCCGAAAACGTAAAAAAAATTCTCTGGCCCAAGTGGACGACCACTTGATTTTTTTGGTACATGAGACATCCAGCAAAACTGTAACATCGAAAATCATAATTTGAAAATCCCAAGTTTTCCAAGGTGGTCGACCCCAAGTTTTGGGGGGCCATTCCAGAAACCAAATTTCAATTTTTTATTGCTTACTCAGGGCACTGTTTCAGGCAAGATAAAACTATTTCTATTACCAATCTGATTGATTTCTCAAAATTTGGGATTTCCTTTGGGATTCCAAAATTTGAAATTTTGACCCTAGTAGAATACCCCCCCCCCCCCCAACGATTTTCACTTCTTTTACTTTAGTAAAAAGTACCTAAATTTATGTCCCAGACCCCAGAAAATGTGCGCAAACTCCTTATTAGTCACAACTTCCGTACGCTGACCTACCCCCAAGCCTAAGGGCTAATCCTGAACTTGTTGTTTGCAAGGGTAGTTACAGCAATTTTAAAAGGTCGGATTCTGGGGGGGGGAGTGATACAGCCAATTTTTTTAAAGTCATTGGACATCAAATTCAAATGAGAAACAATTCACCTTGGCACGATTTCTTTCTAACAATTTTTTTTGGTATTTAACTAGGGTTGTCAAAGGACAAAGCTTTTTTCTGGAGAAAATAGACTTTTTTTTGGGTCAAATTTTAGGCTTGCCTATAACTCATCAATTGGAGAACTCAACAATCAACTATTTGAACAAAAAGACATTTCATCAAATAAGGGTTTCATCAAATTGCGTATTTCAACAATCACTTGTTTGAATTTTAAATTGTTTGGCCAATCGTATATTTGGTCTGTTACTTATTTTATCAAAGAACATTTGGTCAAATCACTGTTTTGGTCCATAATAGACCTTTTGACGAGCCGGCTAGAAAGCCAGGTACCAATTATTCTCAAGCTGGATTGGGAATCTCACCTATCTTTACTTCACCATCCTGCCTTTTGGCTGCTTTCCAGCTATAATTTCCATATTTGCCAATTTTGGCTTAGGGTGTTATTATAATAGCTCACGGTTAGATATTTTGGAGTCGGAGTCGCCACTCCAAACAAAAATTTTACCGGAATTTAAAATTTTAGTCTGAACCTACAAAACCAAGTGGTCGTCCACTTGGATCAATTTTTTTCACTTTTTGGGTTCCAAAAGCTGTTTTCTGAACTGATTCGAGCATGCTAAAGATGGTTTGATAATGGTGGAATGCCGTTTTCTCGGGTATTTTTTGAGTATTGGGCAATAATTGATTTCTTTTTCTCTTTAGTCCTATTCCATCGGTTATTTTAATCTAGATTCTTTGCGCAAGTCCCTACATAGTCTGAATTCAAATTTTATTTGGAACGATAAACAAGCACAAAATTAACAGTCTTCTAAGCGGGTGAACAGGGCATGATCAGACAAATATCGTAAAATTGTGTTTTTGTTATAGGTCAAGGCCTTTTCTTGTCTTCTGGCGGTTTGCTTCTTATCGCTGCTGTTTAGCTTTGGCTGAATCCCTGTTCGAAGAGAGATAAGTTTGACGTGCTGAAGGCTGCACTCCTTTTTCAGCTGTCCTAACCACTTCCAGAACTTTGGCTTCTTCCCATCTTCAGTTTTTATTGCGCCTTGGAGAGATCGATGCCAAGCCTCCAGAGAATTCGTCGTCTTCGCCTTGCCAGCCAGAACCAAATGATAGCAATTCCAGAGCTCTTTCGGGAAGAGTGGTCGCCCTCGGGTGCCCGTATTCACATCAAACACGCCAATCCATGTCTTAAAAGTAATATTAACCATAAATTTCGAACGAAACAACTCAACTTTTTCAAAGTATTCTATAAATTCTAACTCTTTTGATTGCAATGGAAAATAATCCTGAGCTTCGCCCACAATTGCTTGGAATCCATCTTCAACGTCATTCACGGGAACATAGACTAAGCACTTCAGCTTCTTGACAACATGGTTGAAGATTCCGCCAGTCTTGTAGAGCTTAAGAAGACCAATTCTTTTCGAGCTGAGCTTGCGAAGGAGACACTGTGCGAATTTTTTATTGCTTACTCAGGGCACTGTTTCAGGCAAGATAAAACTATTTCTATTACCAATCTGATTGATTTCTCAAAATTTGGGATTTTCTTTGGGATTCCAAAATTTGAAATTTTGACCCTAGTAGAATACCGCCCCCCCCCCAACGATTTTCACTTCTTTTACTTTAGTAAAAAGTACCTAAATTTATGTCCCAGACCCCAGAAAATGTGCGCAAACTCCTTATTAGTCACAACTTCCGTACGCTGACCTACCCCAAGCCTAAGGGCTAATCCTGAACTTGTTGTTTGCAAGGGTAGTTACAGCAATTTTAAAAGGTCGGATTCTGGGGGGGGAGTGATACAGCCAATTTTTTTAAAGTCATTGGACATCAAATTCAAATGAGAAACAATTCACCTTGGCACGATTTCTTTCTAACAATTTTTTTTGGTATTTAACTAGGGTTGTCAAAGGACAAAGCTTTTTTCTGGAGAAAATAGACTTTTTTTTGGGTCAAATTTTAGGCTTGCCTATAACTCATCAATTGGAGAACTCAACAATCAACTATTTGAACAAAAAGACATTTCATCAAATAAGGGTTTCATCAAATTGCGTCAAGGCCTTTTCTTGTCTTCTGGCGGTTTGCTTCTTATCGCTGCTGTTTAGCTTTGGCTGAATCCCTGTTCGAAGAGAGATAAGTTTGACGTGCTGAAGGCTGCACTCCTTTTTCAGCTGTCCTAACCACTTCCAGAACTTTGGCTTCTTCCATCTTCAGTTTTTATTGCGCCTTGGAGAGATCGATGCCAAGCCTCCAGAGAATTCGTCGTCTTCGCCTTGCCAGCCAGAACCAAATGATATTTATGCTTATTTTAGTCATTTTATTTAATCGGTGGCCAAATAGCCACCAAAAAAAGGTTCGTTAAATCAAGAGTTTCGTTAAATCGGGGTTTCGTTAAATCGAGACTTGACTGTAGTGCCACTTGTGTCATCTACTTCCTGAAAAATTCAATATACAGTCGACTCTCGATTTTAAGTCCCCCTAAAAGTTCATTCCCAAGCTGGGTCCGACACGATTAGCCCAGTTTTTAAAGTGTTTCATCAGTTTTTTCTAACCCTCATTTGAGCACCCTCATTCGGGTACCAATTTCCAATATGCTAATTTTCAAACGCAAAGGTGTGCCTCTTCAGATTTTGTTCGTAAAACAGTTTTTAAAGAATTATTAGGTCTCAGAGCGGGCCTGTGCGAGGGCCGCTACGGCCCGGGCCGTGAAGCCCCATAAACAATCTTAATCATTCATGATCGATCATTAAAGCCCGGATGGGGCCCAAAAAAAGTTAAGCTCTGGGCTGGGCCGGGCCCAAAAAATATATCCGTGCCGGGCCGTAAAAAAGTGGGCCACTGCACAGGCTTGCTTCAGGGGGGATAGAAAAAGCACTATGTTGCAATATGTAAGGTGTTTTGAGGAAGCGTACCAGCCCGTTCCAGAAAATAAGGGCAGGGACCATCATTTTTCGAATACTCCTATTTTTCATTCGCCCTGCATCAAATCTTTGTCCTTATACTACTTTTGAAAACTAGGCAGAAACTGAAAAAATATATATCAGAACGCTGGTTACAGACTTTTTTCTTGACTACTTATAACGGTAAAACATTTTTTAAAGAATTAGTAAAGTTTAGGGTGAGTACGAATACCGCTGGTATCCAGCTTTAACCTAAGTGCCCAATGGTAGCCGCACCTCCGCACTCCGCACACCCGCGCAAATCTTCACTCCCGCGGTGCGGCGCCTTCGGAGCGCCTTTTTTCATTCGGAGTGCAGCGCATCATCGTTGTTTCATTTTCTTATGCTCTTTTCGGCGCTCAAATTATTTTTAAGTACAACTTTCCGCTTGTGGATCCTAACTGAAACTTTTTAAGACTAAGGCTACGATCAAAAATTTTCGGAAAATTGAAAATTTTTCAAAGTAAGACAGAAAACTAGGCTTGGCAGATTGTATTCCGGAGTATTCGAGATTGGGATTTTCAAAATTTTCGGCATCGGGATTCGGGATTTGGCTTTTGGACGAGCGCGATTCGGGATCGGGATTTCAAAATTTTCGGGATTGGGATTGCGGGATTCCCATGGGATTCCCGTCCCGTTGCCAAGCCTACAAAAAACAACCCTATCTCACCTAAAAACATGTGCTGAACACAGTTTGTTAATACCAAGATAGTGATTTCACTAGCCAAAACACCTATAATGGGGTCGATACTTATTCTAAGGGAGCATTTGCCTAGAAATCTCGAAAATATCAGTTTTTCATATGGTATTGTAAACCCTGATTTCTAATCCAAAATTTTACGCTGAACATGGTTTGACAATACCAAAACTGTAATTTTGGTGACTCAAACTATGAAACCTAGGATAGGAACCCATGGTTCAGGTGGATATCAAGCAGGATGGCCTAAAAAAAATTTAGTCAATTTTTTGTAGTTTTTCGATTATTTCACCTTCAAAAAAATTTTAAGGTCTTAAGATCTATGAAATCAAATCTGAGATAACTAAAATCACATACCGTCACTCTCAATTACTTATCCACTCTTCACACAGCTGACAAAGCATCTATTTCTGGCGCGAGATTCACAAAAGCGTTCGCTTTGTACTCTCTGGTGACATTCATAAAAGCGTCTTTTTGTGTTACGGGATTCATAAACACACATAACCGAAACATGAGCCGTGAGCTATGAGGTCCTTTCCGAGACTCACAGAATTACTCCATTTGCTAACTTTTCAAGACGTGAGTGTGGAGATTGATAAAGGCATATTTATGTTGTGCATGATTTAAAAATGCGTTTGTCTTTTTTCCTGTGGCGAAACTTGTAACAGCGTCTTCTG
This sequence comes from Ditylenchus dipsaci, assembly GCA_004194705.1. Classification (NCBI taxonomy): domain Eukaryota; kingdom Metazoa; phylum Nematoda; class Chromadorea; order Rhabditida; family Anguinidae; genus Ditylenchus; species Ditylenchus dipsaci. The sequence goes on along the minus strand of SADC01001113.1, from coordinate 111,000 downwards.
AACTGCTCCAGATACTCAAGAAGCGATAATGAGAATACCACGAAAATTCTCTATGAAGAAGACTCGCGAAAAGATTCAATTTCAAACATATTCTCAAGACATAATTAATGAATTTCCTATGATTTAAAAATGAGCAAATATAACGTAAGATACGCACTACACACGAATACTACACACGAAACAAAAACTATGATTCATACTAAAGTTAAGACAATTTCAAAAAAATCAAAAGACTCGAGTTCAAAATATTCAATATAATATTGAAACTCAATCCAAGTACTTGGATAATTCACAAAAATTCGAGAAAAAAGCATGACCGTCTTACTGAATCTCGACCACAAACTTAATTCGAGAGAGCCGACTTCTCGTCACACTTCAAAAAGTACTAATAACGACTCTCACTACCAAAGACTCGAGAAAAAAAATTACTTTTTATTCTTATCTCGAGACAAAACATTTTGTGGCATTCAAAATTTCGCGATGACTGACATACAGACAACTCTTTTTTCGCTTATATATAAGATTACGAAAAAAAATTAATGATTCTTAAATGATTCTCGCGTAGGATTTAGTATACAAAAGCCATTTAGTTCTCGGTTTAAACATGCTACATGATCATGACACATAAGACATTGAACATGAGACATATAGAAAAACATGTACGACGCGACATAGGAGACATTTGACATCTCACATTATACGATCCACATCACGCAGGTGCACAGGACACACAGACAATACAGACGTATATTTGAGACGTTTTTTTGCATATTTGAGACACAACCATGAATCACAGTATCGTCCAAGCACTTTGGACTGAACTATGATCCATACTTGTATTTAAGAAGTTTTAAGTTAAGATATTTTAAGTTAAGAAATTTTCCAAAAAAACCGAAAGACTCAAGTCCAAAAGATTCAATCCGAAATTGAAATTCAATCTAAGTACTTAGATGATTCACAATAAGTCGAGAAAAAATGAGAGTCTTACTGATATTATTGATTCAGAGTTTCATTCGGATTCTTGGATGATTTACAAAGTCAGAAGTAATACATGAATTCAATCATGAAGATTTTTCGAAAGAGTCAACTGCTCATATTTCCTTGAGAAAAAAATAGAAAAACATTTAGACAGTGGTTTATCTATTTCCACGTGAAATTTGCCGAAAAATGTATTTTTTTCTGAGTTGACTGACGTTTATCGAATTTCGGAATTCATCCTAGAAAAAACTTATGGCCCCTCAAAATGTATAAATTTCTCGACCCTACTTGGATATGGGTGATTTTGGGTGGTCCCAAAACTCAATTTTTTTATTTACTAGAACTCAAAAATAATGTCTTTTTCGAGCTTCTAAGGGGATTTTAGGTCGACATAGGGTGTTTGGAAACACTTTGAAAAAAGTTGATTTGGGGGGGGGGTGGTATATCTAAGTAGCGCCAATTTCTCGATACATCCAGTACTAGAGCTGACAATTGTGCTTCAGGGTGGGTGTTATGCTAAAGGCACATTTGCTAAAAAAAATTTTGCTAAAGGCACAAAAGCTTTGTATGGTTTTGTTCTGGTGAAATTCTTCTCAGTGATGCTCATAGGCGTTACACCCTCAGTAGTTACACTATCAGTGATCTTCATCGAACCTCAGTGGTCCCAATCAGGGGTATAGACATTTCCCCAAACTGAAACTTTTTTGAAACAGATTTTTAAGTTTTTTTTTCGAAATTTTTTAGATTGTGTCTGAACCATCCTAAACCATCCCAGATTTTTTAGGCCATCCGTGAATTACATCATACCATCCCGACTGCTGAAACCACCCTGAGAAAAACCCAAGACCATGAATCGAGGTAAATTTTCCATGGAAAGTGGAAAATTTTCCATGAAATAATTTTTACATGAAAAGTCGATTTAAGTCAATTTTTCTGTGCCGCGACCTCAGTAATCAGACTACAAATACGTAATCGGTGAAAATAAGTATGAATAAAAAATCCTATACAGTCGACTCTCCCAATAACGAACCCCCTGAATAACGAACTCTCTCAATAACGAACACCTGGAGCCGGTCCGCAGGGGGTTCGTTATTGGGAGAGTCGACTTGTATACTAAAAGAGAGTTTGTGTCCGTCCGATTTTGTCTCAAAAATGTCTCGAAATTGTCGTTTAAAAGTTGGTCTCAAGAGGATTTCATTGCAGCGAGAGTTTTGTCGCATACTCATTATTATTTCTTGCGCATGTTGAGCAGTTGGCTCTCTGAGATAATTTCGTGATCGAGTCTCATGTTTTTCATGGTTGTTTTATGAATCATCCAGATGCTTGGATTAAATTTTTATTTTTCAAAGAATTTTTTGTTCTCGAGCCTTTTTAAATACTTTTGAAAATTTCTTGATTCAAATATGATTCATACTACAGTCCAAGTGCTTTAATAATGGTAAATACTTGAAGTACTTGGACTGTTCTATGGTTCATAATTAAGTCTCAAATTGAAGAGTAAATAATTAAAGATATTTGAGGGTAAGACTGATCATGATGTGGTCTCATTGTTGTTTTCATTTTTTCCTAATTTTTACTGGACAATACTTTTTTCTCCGCCTAATTTACTTTTTTTTCCGCCTAAAACACTTTTTTCTCCGCCTAATTTTTTTTCCGCCTAATTCACTTCTTTTTCCGCCTAATTTACTTCTTTTTCCGCCTAATTTACTCTTTTTTCCGCCTAATTTTGATTTTCTACACGAAATCAACCATTTTTAAAAAATTTTGTGTGAAATTCAAGGGCGGGCAAAGACCAGATGGCTGGAGACCCACCCCGGAATGGCCAAAAGGCCAAAATTATTGGTTTTTTGGGGGTTTACTGAAGGGGGAGTAAACTTTTTGAGAAAAATCGATTAAGCGGATCATATTTCGGGTCCGATGGGCTTAATCGCTCAGAATTCCAGGTTTATGGTGGTTTCGAGTGGTTCAGGGTGGAGTTGTGGGCGATTAAGCCGATCGGATCCGAAATCTGATCCGCTCAATCGATTTTTCTCAAAAAGTTTACTCCCCCTTTAGTAAACCCCCAAAAAACCAATAATTTTGGCCTTTTGGCCATTACAGAGTGGGTTTCCAGCCATCTGGTCTTTGCCCACCCTTGAATTTCACACAAAATTTTTTAAAAATGGTTGATTTCGTGCCGATAATCAAAATTAGTCGGAAAAAAGAGTAAATTAGGCGGAAAAAGAAGTAAATTAGGCGAAAAAAAAATTAGGCGGAGAAAAAAAGTGTTTTAGGCGGAAAAAGAAATGAATTAGGCGGAGAAAAAAGTATTGTCCATTTTTACTCAAGCATGTTTTGTTTTTGTGAATTTCAAGCATGTTTTTTTTTTTTGTCTAATTTCGTTTTAACTAAATTCTGAAATTGCAAAAAATGCATTACAAAATTGAGTGCGGCGGTGCGTATTTGCACCCGCACTCGAACTCCTCACTTTCTCACTCCCCCGACGAGGAGGCAAATTCTCATTAGGTACAGTCAAGTGCCGCACTGCGGTGGTGCCGCTCTTAGTGCGGGAGTGCGGAGGTGCGGATCCAGTGTGTACCCAATGAGCTCTGCACCCTCAGATCTGCACCCTCACCCCCTCATTGGGTTCCTAGCTTTAAAGGGTTTGAAAGGATAGGGAAACCACAGGATTATTTCTACCGCATTTTGGTTACTGGATCTGGGCAAAAAGACTCTTGATATGCATTTTATGATCAAGAGTACATCTCGGAATCATGTCTGAGGTAAGTGAGTGCGTCGCATGTTTGTCGCATGTTTCGGTCACTGGAGCTGAGCAAAAAGAGCCTCTTTACAAATTTTTTATCATGAGTCTTGCTCGGAATAATTGTCTAAGGTAAGTGAGTGCGCGCATCTCTACGCGCAAAATGCGGGGGCCCAAATCCGGTGGAGCCCAAATGCATATCAACGGACAAAACAGGGAACGTTAGAATAACTCACCATATACTCTATTTATTCTTCAATAACGAAAATAACTTACTGCGACAATCAGGAGAACAAACAGAACTATAATTACTCTCTTTTGCGTTTTGGCCCACATACTGCTCTCTTCTGAATTTTCTTGATCTGAGTTGAATAAGCAAAGCGAGATTCAAAGACTGCCTGAACTTAGTTCTTGAAAAATCTGTTCGTTTCGAAAAAAACAGACTTAAGTCTCTAGACAAAAAAAACACCAACCTGAATTAAACGTAAGGACCCTCCCTCGGCAATCGGTTCAGATTCTGCGAAAACTAAGACATAGAAGAGATTTTCAATCGGCTAAATAGAAAAGCGACTTTACAAAATGTCGCACAGAACAAAAGCAAAAAAATTAACCGTCGCTCTCGCCTCCTTCACGAATATCATGACAAGGCGGTCCCAGCTTTGTTGAAAGTCATCAAAAGTGCGCACATCTTCCACTAAACCAGGATGAGTGGACGACGGATGTTCCAGTTTGAAAAACTGAGCTTTATGATAGCTGATGGCTGTCCTGGGATAGAAAAAAATTTATAACCGAAACTCGAGTATGAAAAATACGAACACAAATTGAATTTTGAGAAGGTTTGCTACTTCCATCATGGCCATTCCTTTACGGCGTACTGAGAGCTTACAATGCTGGAGAATAGTGCGTTCGTGAGAAAGCAGAGTTACGTGCACCAGCACGGCGTTATCCCTCTCACAACAACTGTTTGGAAGAAGCAGCCGGGCGAGCCAATCAAAGAGCCGACATAACAAAGTCCAGACAAATGCGTTCTAAAATTTGCCTTGTTCAGAATGGTTATTTAAAAAATACAAACAGCTACCAATGCCTTGACAACAGTATCAGAGATTGGTTGGATTAAAAAAAGTAAAGCTACGTAGACTTTGTCATACATTGTCAATGTTGGCGTCGAACACTGATTACCGATGTCATTGCCTGAACGTAATATTTATCATGACTCCATAGAAAAAATTAAAAGTCCGACCTGCCATGACTGTTCTCATTCCTTGATTTCTATTCGCCTTATCTGAACGCTGAATCATCACTTCACCGATAGGATTTGTCGATGTCTCTTTACCTCTTTGATGCTGTCGAAAGTGACGAGTGACTGTTCCATGCGCAGCTTCTGCTTCAATCGTTTTCCCATCTGGGCACACAAGCACACTAGCCATGAGTCCCAATGATCCATAGCCTACAAAGGAAAAATCAAATGTGAAGATAGACAAAGTGATCACCTTGAGCAACTGTGTCGGACTGGACATCACCGTCATAGTTCTTGCAGGCCCACATGTATCCTCCTTCAGACTTCATCACATAAGCCACCATGTCTAAATTGAGAATATTATGAGTGAGAGGAATGAGTGGTAGAATAAGTTACCATCAATAAGACGATGCTCGTACCGAATATTCTCGGCCTCAAACCTGACCTTGTAGCTTTCTTGGTAGATCTCCTCGAATATGTTCTTAAAGCGGCCGTCATAGACCTTCAGTATGGTATTCTTTGTACTGAAATAAGTCGATGAATCACCATCAACCCATGGATCTCAGATCAAATATATACCTCAAATACAAAGGTAGTTTCTTCACCAGAGCATATTCGAAGCAAGAACGCGCGAAGTCACTAATGCTCTGATCCACATTGTACATACTCAGAGCGATTCCTGGACTTTCGAAATTGTGAACGACGCGAGAGATTTCTTGCCCAACTTCTGGCTTGAAGACGAGATGCAAAGTTCCCTTGCCTGGTACTATGAAGTCAGTGGCTTTGTACTGATCCGCATTGGCATGTCGACCGATGATTATGGGCTTCTTCCAACCAGGCACAAGACGAGGAATATTCTTGACGACTATTGGTTCACGAAACACCTGAATTTGGAAAGGGGCTACAAGTAAGCATGGATTGTCTCGAAATTTACCGTTCCACCAAGTATGTTGCGAATAGTCCCGTTAGGAGAAGGCCACATCTTCTTCAGATTGAATTCTGAGAAAACAGTTTAACCGTCAGATCTACGTATAATAATCAAATACCCTTAACACGAGCTTCATCTGGAGTGATAGTAGCACATTTGATGGCGACATTGAACTTCTTCGTGGCTTCAGCAGCGTCAATTGTCACTAAATCAGGTAATAAACATAGAAGCCAAAATAACAGCTAATTTACCTTGATCCTCTGTTTTGTCTCGATTCTCCATACCCAAATCGTAGTAATGCAGATTCAGGTCGATGTAAGGAAGAATCAGTTTCTCCTTGATCGAATCCCAAATAATCCTTAACATGAATTTCACTAAAATAGAATCACTTACCGTATTTCCTCTAATAAGCGCCCTCCCCAAAATCCGCTATTTTTTAAATTCATTCTCCTCCTTTTATACCGGGTTTTTGTTTTCGAACGCCACATATGTTATATACCAAAATGTAGCGCAGGTTCCCAGCTACATTTTGGTATATAATATATGTGGCGTTCGAAAACAAAAACCCGGTATAAAAGGAGGAGAATGAATTTGAAAAATAGCGGATTTTGGGGAGGGCGCTTATTAGAGGAAATACGGTATATTATTTACCGCGTCATTTCATCGCCCTGCATTTCGACAATATCTCCTCCTTTGATTTTGCCGGATCCACTCATTTTAGCTGAAGCAAGCGTCTTAAAACAGAAAATCGACCGATTAAAAAAAGGGTGAATGAGATGATTGAAAAAATACATGGCTTGTTCACATACTGAGAGTGGGAGTGAGAGTAAGTTGTCATTGTGAACACCTTTAAAGGGGCATGCCCACGCTAATAAGAGGTGGTGCCCGGGGCTCTAGGTCAATTGGTCCACGGTCAATTGATCCACGGTCAATTGGTCCACAGGTCAATTGCTCCACAGGTCAATTGCTCCACAAAATTATTTTCAAATTAATCTTTTTTTGATCTTTTTTTTTTTTTTTGATAGTGGTAAAATGCCATTTTCTCGAGTATTTTTTAAGGACAATACTTTTTTCTCCGACTAAAACACTTTTTTTTCCGACTAAAATTTTTTTTTTCCGACTAATTTCATTTCCGACTAAAACACTTTTTTCTCCGACTAAAATACTTTTTTTCCGCCTAATTTACTCTTTTTTCCGACTAATTTTGATTATCGGCACGAAATCAACCATTTTTAAAAAATTTTGTGTGAAATTCAAGGGTGGGCAAAGACCAGATGGCTGGAAACCCACTCTGTAATGGCCAAAAGGCCAAAATTATTGGTTTTTTGGGGGTTTACTAAAGGGGGAGTAAACTTTTTGAGAAAAATCGATTGAGCGGATCAGATTTCGGATCCGATCGGCTTAATCGCCCACAACTCCACCCTGAACCACTCGAAACCACCATAAACCTGGAATTCTGAGCGATTAAGCCCATCGGACCCGAAATATGATCCGCTTAATCGATTTTTCTCAAAAAGTTTACTCCCCCTTCAGTAAACCCCCAAAAACCAATAATTTTGGCCTTTTGGCCATTCCGGGGTGGGTCTCCAGCCATCTGGTCTTTGCCCGCCCTTGAATTTCACACAAAATTTTTTAAAAATGGTTGATTTCGTGTAGAAAATCAAAATTAGGCGGAAAAAAGAGTAAATTAGGCGGAAAAAGAAGTAAATTAGGCGGAAAAAGAAGTGAATTAGGCGGAAAAAAAATTAGGCGGAGAAAAAAGTGTTTTAGGCGGAAAAAAAAGTAAATTAGGCGGAGAAAAAAGTATTGTCCAGTAAAAATTAGGAAAAAATGAAAACAACAATGAGACCACATCATGATCAGTCTTACCCTCAAATATCTTTAATTATTTACTCTTCAATTTGAGACTTAATTATGAACCATAGAACAGTCCAAGTACTTCAAGTATTTACCATTATTAAAGCACTTGGACTGTAGTATGAATCATATTTGAATCAAGAAATTTTCAAAAGTATTTAAAAAGGCTCGAGAACAAAAAATTCTTTGAAAAATAAAAATTTAATCCAAGCATCTGGATGATTCATAAAACAACCATGAAAAACATGAGACTCGATCACGAAATTATCTCAGAGAGCCAACTGCTCAACATGCGCAAGAAATAATAATGAGTATGCGACAAAACTCTCGCTGCAATGAAATCCTCTTGAGACCAACTTTTAAACGACAATTTCGAGACATTTTTGAGACAAAATCGGACGGACACAAACTCTCTTTTAGTATACAAGTCGACTCTCCCAATAACGAACCCCCTGCGGACCGGCTCCAGGTGTTCGTTATTGAGAGAGTTCGTTATTCAGGGGGTTCGTTATTGGGAGAGTCGACTGTATAGGATTTTTTATTCATACTTATTTTCACCGATTACGTATTTGTAGTCTGATTACTGAGGTCGCGGCACAGAAAAATTGACTTAAATCGACTTTTCATGTAAAAATTATTTCATGGAAAATTTTCCACTTTCCATGGAAAATTTACCTCGATTCATGGTCTTGGGTTTTTCTCAGGGTGGTTTCAGCAGTCGGGATGGTATGATGTAATTCACGGATGGCCTAAAAAATCTGGGATGGTTTAGGATGGTTCAGACACAATCTAAAAAATTTCGAAAAAAAAACTTAAAAATCTGTTTCAAAAAAGTTTCAGTTTGGGGAAATGTCTATACCCCTGATTGGGACCACTGAGGTTCGATGAAGATCACTGATAGTGTAACTACTGAGGGTGTAACGCCTATGAGCATCACTGAGAAGAATTTCACCAGAACAAAACCATACAAAGCTTTTGTGCCTTTAGCAAAATTTTTTTTTAGCAAATGTGCCTTTAGCATAACACCCACCCTGAAGCACAATTGTCAGCTCTAGTACTGGATGTATCGAGAAATTGGCGCTACTTAGATATACCACCCCCCCCCCCAAATCAACTTTTTTCAAAGTGTTTCCAAACACCCTATGTCGACCTAAAATCCCCTTAGAAGCTCGAAAAAGACATTATTTTTGAGTTCTAGTAAATAAAAAAATTGAGTTTTGGGACCACCAAAATCACCCATATCCAAGTAGGGTCGAGAAATTTATACATTTTGAGGGCCATAAGTTTTTTCTAGGATGAATTCCGAAATTCGATAAACGTCAGTCAACTCAGAAAAAAATACATTTTTCGGCAAATTTCACGTGGAAATAGATAAACCACTGTCTAAATGTTTTTCTATTTTTTTCTCAAGGAAATATGAGCAGTTGACTCTTTCGAAAAATCTTCATGATTGAATTCATGTATTACTTCTGACTTTGTAAATCATCCAAGAATCCGAATGAAACTCTGAATCAATAATATCAGTAAGACTCTCATTTTTTCTCGACTTATTGTGAATCATCTAAGTACTTAGATTGAATTTCAATTTCGGATTGAATCTTTTGGACTTGAGTCTTTCGGTTTTTTTGGAAAATTTCTTAACTTAAAATATCTTAACTTAAAACTTCTTAAATACAAGTATGGATCATAGTTCAGTCCAAAGTGCTTGGACGATACTGTGATTCATGGTTGTGTCTCAAATATGCAAAAAAACGTCTCAAATATACGTCTGTATTGTCTGTGTGTCCTGTGCACCTGCGTGATGTGGATCGTATAATGTGAGATGTCAAATGTCTCCTATGTCGCGTCGTACATGTTTTTCTATATGTCTCATGTTCAATGTCTTATGTGTCATGATCATGTAGCATGTTTAAACCGAGAACTAAATGGCTTTTGTATACTAAATCCTACGCGAGAATCATTTAAGAATCATTAATTTTTTTTCGTAATCTTATATATAAGCGAAAAAAGAGTTGTCTGTATGTCAGTCATCGCGAAATTTTGAATGCCACAAAATGTTTTGTCTCGAGATAAGAATAAAAAGTAATTTTTTTTCTCGAGTCTTTGGTAGTGAGAGTCGTTATTAGTACTTTTTGAAGTGTGACGAGAAGTCGGCTCTCTCGAATTAAGTTTGTGGTCGAGATTCGAGAGTGAAGATTTGCGCGGGTGTGCGGAGTGCGGAGGTGCGGCTACCATTGGGCACTTAGGTTAAAGCTGGATACCAGCGGTATTCGTACTCACCCTAAACTTTACTAATTCTTTAAAAATGTTTTACCGTTATAAGTAGTCAAGAAAAAAGTCTGTAACCAGCGTTCTGATATATATTTTTTCAGTTTTCTGCCTAGTTTTCAAAAGTAGTATAAGGACAAAGATTTGATGCAGGGCGAATGAAAAATAGGAGTATTCGAAAAATGATGGTCCCTGCCCTTATTTTCTGGAACGGGCTGGTACGCTTCCTCAAAACACCTTACATATTGCAACATAGTGCTTTTTCTATCCCCCCTGAAGCAAGCCTGTGCAGTGGCCCACTTTTTTACGGCCCGGCACGGATATATTTTTTGGGCCCGGCCAGCCCAGAGCTTAACTTTTTTGGGCCCCATCCGGGCTTTAATGATCGATCATGAATGATTAAGATTGTTTATGGGGCTTCACGGCCCGGGCCGTAGCGGCCCTCGCACAGGCCCGCTCTGAGACCTAATAATTCTTTAAAAACTGTTTTACGAACAAAATCTGAAGAGGCACACCTTTGCGTTTGAAAATTAGCATATTGGAAATTGGTACCCGAATGAGGGTGCTCAAATGAGGGTTAGAAAAAAACTGATGAAACACTTTAAAAACTGGGCTAATCGTGTCGGACCCAGCTTGGGAATGAACTTTTAGGGGGACTTAAAATCGAGAGTCGACTGTATATTGAATTTTTCAGGAAGTAGATGACACAAGTGGCACTACTAATAAGACCAGCGAGAATTCACTAAATATTAACAAGTTATTTTGGTATCCGACTCATGCTCGCTTTCTCATAAACCAACGCTTATCCCAAGAAAAGCTCTTTCGAATGAGACCAGTCTTTTCTGCCTCTTGCACAATGACGAGAAATCCTCAATCCTCAATCTCCAATCGCTAATCTTCATTCCCAATCTTCAATCCTTAACTTCGATCATTCACAATGAAAGTTGAGGATTAAAGATGAAGATAAGGTTGAAGATTGGCAATTGAGGATTGAGGATTGACCGTCATTGTGAACGAAAAGGTCAATAATTGAGGTTTAAAAAGGACGGTTAAGTGTACACTCTTCACATTTCTCTACCGAATAGGATGTTATTCTCGTGACTCTGCCTCTCGAGAATTATGCCAAATGGAGGATAACTCATATAACAGCCGAAAAGTTAACAGTGAGCCTATAGCAGCATTGGACTAATAATGGACATTAAGTTCGAGAAAAACGGCCAGAAAAGCTTGGCTCGGCACGAAATGTTCTGTTACTCCCGGTGAATTGATAATGTTAGGATCCACCTCATAACATGACCTAAAAGGTACCTATGTAGTGGTACCCAGGTGGTGGTTTCCAGGTGGTGGTTTCCAGGTGGTGGCCCTCAGGTGGTGGTCCCCGGTGGTGGTACCAAGGTGGTGGTCCCCAGGTGGTGGTTCTCAGGTGGTCTCCAGCTGGTGGTACCCAGGTGGTGTTACCCAGGTAAATTGAGTGGTAGTATGGAGGAGGTAGTACCAAGAAAGTGGTAATCAGGTGTTAGTACCAAAGCAGTGACTATGTAACGGTACTACGGTGAAGTGTCCGGTAGTGGTACTTGGGTGGTGTTAGATGGTAGTTTCTAGGTAATGGAATTAAAATGGTAGTACAAGCTGGCAGCAGCAACGATGTACAGGCTGTTTCAAGAAATTCGCACACTTTTAAACTGCCATAATTTTTTGTTCTGACGCGAATTGGAAATTCTGTAAACGCAGATCGTCTCACTTTTTGATGACATTTTTTTTGGTATATTTGTTTGAGAAAAAATTTCCGCCCGAAATTTCCGAAATATGCCTTGTCCCCCCGGTGGTCTGAAAAATGTAATTGTGAAAATTCGAAAATCGGTGTTTTTTACCAATTCACACTGTTTAAATACATTTTTAGGGTAAATCAAAGAGATCCAAATCATTTCAACTCGATCATAACTTTATTTACCTTCGCTATTGGTACGCTACAAAAGTGATCAATTCCCGTAACTTTGCTCAACACTCCTTCCTTCCACTTCAAGGCATCTTTCCAGGCGGCGCGCATAGGAATCAATTTATCGGATCACCATCGCTTCTGGAAGCAGTTGAAATTCGTTGACAATTCTTTCCAAAAGCTCATATAGATTCGCCGGTTGCGTTCGATAAATTCGGCTCTTCAGATATCCCCACAAGAAGAAGTCGCAAGGCGTCAAGTCCGGACTGTAAGGCGGCCAACGAAAAGGAGCAGACTTTGCTGGCGTGCCACGACCCATCCAACGCAGAGGAAAATTCTCATCCAACCAATCGCGCACCAGAACACTGTAGTGAGGCGGCGCTCCATCCTGCATGAAAACTAGATTTTGAAGACCTAAAAATAAAAGCAATGATCAAGCTGAGTGGTAGCGCTCGAATGATGTTCATACCCTGGACTCAAGGAAAAGCTTTCCTCGAAGAAATACGGCCCAATGACACCACGTCGTCCGATCGCAGCCCAAACGCGGAGATGAGGTGAATGAAGAGGCTTTTCCCTGTACCAATGCGGATTCGTCTGCGACCAATAACGGAAATTCTGAAAAGAAAGTTAAAGAGAAGGTAAAGAGAAACGACGAGAAGTTTGAAGAAACCTGATGATTGACTCCTCCGTGCATGTGAAAGTGGCACTCGTCGGAAATATAACGTTGTCAAGCAAGCGAGGTGAGAAATCGAAGACGCCAGCTGATTGATCGCATGCTCCACTCTAGCGGCTCGATTCACTGGCAGAAGTTGATGGCGAAGATTCATCTTGTAGGGGTGGAATTTGGCATCCTCCAAATCAAAAGCAAACGTAACATCAACAAGTTACAGAAAATCTTACGTGCAGAATTCTCCAGACAGTTATAGGCGAAAGCATTCCATCCTGCAAGGCTAGCTCCCTCGTACTCTTGTTCACTTCAAAACGAAACGCCTCGATAACCTATGCTTTTTTCAATTCCGTGCGGAACCATCTGAATACACAACCTTAAGCAAAGATACGGGAAAAAAGTCACTAAGAAAAACCTTGTGTTCCCTCTTTTCTTTCGCGCCAGATATTAATTATACCATCGAAGGATACCCTTTCGAGAAGGTCTTCTGTGCGGATCTCCAAATCGAGTGCGAAATTGACGGCGAACGACGCTTGGACTTCCTTGGCTGGCATAAACAACAACACAAAAAGCTTTTTCCTGCGGACTGAAGTGCATCTGAACCGATTTTTCGAATTTTCGAATTTTCACAATTTCACATTTTCAGACCACAGGGGGACCAAGGCAAATTTCGGAATTTTGGCCGGAAATTTTTTCTCAAACCAAATATACCAAAAAAATTGTCATCAAAAAGTGAGACGATCTGCGTTTACAGAATTTCCAATTCGCGTCAGAACAAAAGATTATGGCAGTTTAAAAGTGTGCGAATTTCTTGAAACACCCTGTAAGTACTGCATAAGTACTGTATTGTTATTAAGAGGATTTAATAAATTTGTTGTTGACGTATTTGTGTTGTTAGGATTTTTAGAGTTCATTTGATATATCATTATTCTTAGCTGTTTTTATTTAAACTCTTTTTTACCACTTTCCGTCTACTATTAGAGGGAGGGCTCCTATTATCGTAAATACCCTGAAATAACCCCCCCCCCTGAAATAACCCCCCTCAAATAACCCCCCTGAAATAACCCCCCCCCCCCCTGTAATAACCCGGGTTATTTCAGGGGGGTTACTTCAGGGGGGTTATTTCAGGGGGGTTATTTGGGGTATGTTTTTCAGGGTATATTTTGTCTCGAAAGGAAGTCATGTTATTTTGTTAGTTTGACCTGGTTTTCGTCCTCAATCCACCTCAAAGGTAGGTAGGTACCTACCCTAACAGGTATCCACCTCCAGTAATCGAAAATTTTGAATTGTAAGAAAAATTAAATCAAACCATGCTATCCTACCCAAAATTATGCGTTGAACGCGGTTTGACAGTATCAAAATACCGAATTCACTAGCCAAAATTTCAGTATCAGGGTAGCGAGATAAATAGCTCTCTTCACCAAGATAAACTTTATTTATCTTTGCCTATTTAAACCACCATTCTTGGACGCCTCCAACCACTCTGGGCCCACCATATACCTCATGACCTGAGCTCAGCTACCAAGCATACTACGGATTTTGTGTACCCAATTCTTCTCTATGTGCTTAACCTGCTTTTGAAGAAATTTTTTTTATTTATTTAATTGACTTTTATTTCGAAAATTCACCTCTTTCTCATCCTCCATCTACCTCGAGGGTAGCTACACAAAACATCGCCAGCCATAACACCGCCGAGACCGAAATATCGCCAAATTAAATTGGCAATCAAAGAAAGCCCAATCCTGTTTGATGGGACCAAAACTGCGCTTTCACCCAGCCAAACCCCAAAATCCTGAGTAGGTACCTCCTGGGCAGGTTTTTATCCACCTGGGTGACCTGAGAATTTTAAAAAATTTCAAATCAAAAAGAAACTATACTATCGAATGTAAAATCGTGTGGTGAATTAGGTTTGATAAGACCAAAACCCCGATTTTACCTACCCAGACTTTAAAACCGGAAATGGGTATCTTCTGGTCAGGTGGATCAGCTGGATCGCCTATAAAATAAAAAATTTCAAAAACAAATTTTCCTATCATATGTGGAATCATGTAGGGAATTGGGTTAAATGAGACCAAAACTCCGATTTCACGCACCGAAATCCTAATATTCCGGGTAGGTACCACCTGGCCAGCTGGACCACCAAAACCAAGTGGTCGACCACTTGGAGCAAAAAATTTTTTTCATTTTTTCGGGTTCCAAAACCCATTTTCTGAACTGTTTTGGGCATGCTGAATATGGTTTGACAGTGGTAAAATTACGTTTCATCGACAAATTTTTGAGTTATCGCTAACGATTGATTTTGATAAATCAATCGTTAGTAATAACTCAAAAAATACCCAACAAAACGGCGTTTTACCACCGTCAAACCATCTTCAGCATGCCCGAATCTGCCCA
This sequence comes from Ditylenchus dipsaci, assembly GCA_004194705.1. Lineage (NCBI taxonomy): Eukaryota > Metazoa > Nematoda > Chromadorea > Rhabditida > Anguinidae > Ditylenchus > Ditylenchus dipsaci. Next base: position 95,995 of record SADC01001113.1, on the reverse strand, counting down.
GAAAATAGGTTTTGGGACCCGAAAAGTAAAAAAAAATTTGATCCAAGTGGACGACCACTTGGTTTTGTTGTATCCGGGTAGTCGTACCCACGTTGGGGAACTCAGGTAGTGTAGTGGTACTCAGGTAGTAGTATTTTCGTCTTGTAAAGTATTTTTGGAATTTAAAATATGATCCAACTTCAGTTCTACTGGATAACCCATGCACCAACTAAACCAAGTGGTCGTCCACTTGGATCAAATTTTATACGATTTTCAGGTTCCAAAACCCGTTTTCTGGACTAATTCAGGCATGCTGAAGATGGTTTGATAGTGGTAAAAGGCCGTTTTCTCGGGTACTTTTTTAACTTAGCTAGATAATTAATTTTACCAAAATGTGATTTTACCGAAACTCGAAAAATACCCTACAAAACGACATTTTACCACTATCAAACCATCTTCAGCATGCCCGAATCAGTTCAGAAATAGATTTTCGAGCATGAAAAACGTAAAATTTTTTGATTCAAGTGGACGTCCACTTTGTAGTGGTAGTGGCCTACATGAGGTTTGGGGCACCATCCAGATAGTTGGAGCAATATCCACGTGGTTTAGGTACCATGAGGTGGTTAGAGCCTGTATGGACGATGTGAGCATTATTCAAATGGTTTGGACACTATCCAGATGGTTTGGGTAAAATCCAGGTGGTTTGGGTTTGGCCGGCGACGTTTGGCCGCGGCGATGTTTTGGCGCGGCGGTCATATGTCACGTACCGCTTCAAGACAAAATATACCCTGAAAAACATACCCCAAATAACCCCCCTGAAATAACCCCCCTGAAGTAACCCCCCTGAAATAACCCGGGTTATTACAGGGGGGGGGGGGTTATTTCAGGGGGTTATTTGAGGGGGGTTATTTCAGGGGTCATGTCTCCTATTATAGGTAATACGGTATGTCGTCGGACAAGTTCGCGGCGAAACAATAAGTTGGGTATTTTAAAACCAACTTAAGTTTCATATTCGGTATACTTTTACAGACCATTCGGAAAAATGCCCCTTTTTGGCGAAAAGATGTCCCCTTTTTGTGAAAATGTGCCCCTTTATTTTGTTTCAGTCAAAAAGGCGAAAAAGTGCCCCCTTTTGCGAAAAAGTGCCACTTTTTGCATGAATATATTTTGTTGCGTTAAATTTTATGGTTCAGTAAACACGTAAATAGTTATAACTCCCGAGCTGTGTTTTTAGAAATACAATTTGAGAGGATATAAAGCAGGGCGACTTCTTACGAAAAAAGGAACATTCTCACAAAAAGGGGCAAACTGTTTCACTGAAAGGAAGCAGTTTTTCACAAAAGAATTTTTTTAAAAAGTGCAGTTATGTTCCCTGGTTTAAATAGGGTAAGGTTAAGAGACACAATCTGTAAAAAGATTTGTACCTTTTCGGGAACCAAATTCTTTTTTATTTTTGAAGCTTTTAGTCAAAAATTTTTTGGTGCTCAAAAATCAATAAGCAGTGTATAAAATGGCACTTATTGACGAAAAATGACCAAATTGTACTTTTTTTGACCAAGTGTACTTTTATCAAAACTTTGAGCTACGTACCCTGATTTAAACTCAAACCCCAGTTTCTGTGTAGGCCGATAGTCTCTAATAACCTGATATCCCCTACTTTCAGAATCTATATCTCTGAAAATTTTTCGCAAAGCTATTTTTCGCATTTTCTTGACTCCCACGAGCTCCACCGATTCCACTTTATGGATTTTGGATTTTCTTCTGAAAACCTCGAGATCGAATTTGAAATTTCCCGATTTCCGGGGATTGAAATATAACACGACATGTAGGCCTATTAGAGCATTTACGGTAATCACCTTATACTGCTGAATGGCACATGACTTTCAGTAATGTTTTTTCACGGATTTTGTCTGATCTCCTTTTACGAATTAGTGTAGAGCATCCCAGAGTCGTAAAACAAGTGCTGCCGCTAGATCCTTTGAAAATTTGGGGAAGAGGGGCAGTCCATAGTTATTGAAAACCGATTGATATAACACCATGCCAAAATCGTCATCTACATGTAAAATTTAGAAATATTGAAACTGCATCTTTTCGGACAACTTTTTTTGTTAAAGGGCATGCTCGCGCCCGATGGAATAATTCTTGCATTTTAAATTGGCGGGTACCAGGCACGCCAGAGATTTGAGATTCGAGAACATTTTACCTTCACCGTTTTGAGAAAAATCTGACGGGGAGGACCGATAAGGAAAAAATCTGACGATGGGGGCACGTGCTGTCACGCACAGTCTACTCCCTCTACGACAGACCGCTGGGGACTAGCGTCAGTTGTCCGTTATAACGTGGGTTCATTACATAAAAATTAGGATTAGGCAAATCCGATCAACCTAAAAAATTGGTCCGTTTTATATAGAAAGTTCCTTATATCGAGTGTGAAGTTGTAGAAGGAGTCGACTGGACTTCGAAAAAAAATTCGAAGAACCCAGACACTCAGCATTTCTTTGACGTCTGGCAGATATTCGGAAGTGTTAGAAGATCTATAACAGAAAACCTAAACATGGCCATTAATTTCTTCCTGAAATTAATTAAACAAGATAAACAAAGGATAGCAAAAAAAATTTTCAAATTTATTGATGCAAAAATACAACCAATGCAGGGAATCACTTATCACGATTATCAGAATATGGAATTTGACTTCGTTTCCTCTTCTCTTTTTGTTCGTCCATTAGAAGGCACCTAAAAACAAAAGAGAAGAAAAGCAAGACGCGGCCAAACAAATAAGAAAAACTTATCTAATGAAAAACCTTGAATACTCAACCATCCCAATAGAAGCTGAAAATCAGGAAGTATTACCAATTGTCAACATAGTAACAAGAGCGAAACATACCTAGGCACACACAGGGAACTCATCGAAATCTTTAGCACATATGACTTATTTCGCTTCACCTGTTGCTGTTCTAGCAGCTATCGCAGACACCTAAAATACACAAGAGAAAAAAAGCACAAGACGGCAGAAAATGCGATAAAAACTTATCTAATTCGAGACCGAGTATTCTCACATATCTGAGTAGAGGCTGAAAATACGTAAGAATAACTAATGTCAACGTAGTAATAATAAAAAGAGACCAACGTCTTTAGACTCTAACGACTCTAACGATAGCAGTCAATGGGACAATTCCTCATTACACCAAGAGAAGAGCCAGCAAAACTACCAGCACACTAAAACAAAACATTCGAAATGATTTCAAAAACGATTTTGAAATTCAAATCTCTGGCGTGCCTGGTACCCGCCAATTTAAAATGCAAGAATTATTCCATCGGGCGCGAGCATGCCCCTTTAAGTGGAGACAGATTAAAGATTTTATTATTTTTTTCTGTCTGCTAAAATTTGTACTTTTTGCAATAATAGAAATTCGACCCGAATTTCCGTAAATCTAGCTTACCAATCCCAAAACTAAACAATACATATGCCATGACAATAATAGTGTCATTTGAGCCTCTTAAAAGGAAATGTAACCAGCGGAAATCAATCAAAAGCTTTTTATTTTACAAACAGCACCATTTAAATCCCAACACCCACACAAGGGGACACGCCCATTTCCCCTCAAAGGACGTTTCCCCTCAAGGACGTTTCCCCTCAAAGGACGTTTCCCCTCAAGGCCGTTTCCCCTCAAAGGACGTTTCCCCTCAAAGGACGTTTCCCCTCAAAGGACGTTTCCCCTCAAAGTTCCCCTCAATTTTTTTGCAATTTTCTTCGAGTTACCCATATCTGGAGTCGCGCAAGTGGCGCGTCAATTTTTTCGCTCTTCTTTTTTGCGCTCTGCTTTTGCACTCTCGTTTTTATTAATATTTTTTTGTTCAGGTGCGCTAGCAATCGACAGCCATGAGCATCATCAAAAACGTTTTGGAGGATATTGGTGGATTTTACCGTTAACACGCATTTTCACCGCCGGGTCATTTCACCGCCTGTATCATTTCACCGTCGGGTCATTTCGCCGCCTGTATCTGTTCATTTTTTTAAGTCCGATTTTGTATTTATTCATTTTTCTGTGTTTTTTTTGAAAATCGATATTTACTTTAAATATATAAATTTAGCAATCTGATGGATGCTAATATAGAGCTCGTATATAAAGAGTTAGCCCTTATCCCGGACCATGTACCCCCAAAGGGTCAGCCCTTATCCCAGACCATGTACCCACAAAGGGGCTTCCTATTGAATTAGGTTGCCTGCCGAAGGCAGGCAGGTAGAAAGAGAAGAATCTGAGGGAGCTTCGAAGGAAACGTTCTTTGAGGGGAAACGGCCTTTGAGGGGAACTTTGAGGGGAAACGTCCTTTGAGGGGAAACGTCCTTTGAGGGGAAACGGCCTTTGAGGGGAAACGGCCTTGAGGGGAAACGTCCTTTGAGGGGAAACAGGGCGGACCCCACACGGGAAGGAGTAGATTGCGCCATTTCGATTTGCGCCCATTCAATTTGCGCCCTTTTAATTTGCGCCCATTCATTTTGCGCCCCTTCAAATTGCGCCACTTCAATTCGCGCCCTTTTCGATTTGCGCCACTTCAATTTGCGCCCTTTTCAAATTGCGCCCATTTAGATTGCGCCCATTTCAAATTGCGCCCATTTAGATTGCGCCTGTTATTCCAATAGGTTCTCATGTCAACTGATACGTCCAACATGTGTTTTCGTTTTCACGTTGAAATAATCAATTTCTACGCTTGATAAGTAATGGACTAATGCATCATAGTCGGTCTTTCGACCCTTTTAGATAATAAACAAAGTAAAAGAGGATTTTCTATTACTTATTCCTTATATTTTACAAACAACATGGAATAATCATCAATACAGAAACACGCTCAAAAAGGCGCAATTTTCTAAATGGGCGCAATTTGAAATGGGCGCAATCTAAATGGGCGCAATTTGAAATGGGCGCAAATTGAAGGGGCGCAAATCGAAAAGGGCGCAAATTGAAGGGGCGCAAATCGAAAAGGGCGCAAATTGAAGTGGCGCAAATTGAATTGGCGCAAATTGAATTGGCGCAAATTGAAAGGGCGCAAAATGAAAGGGCGCAATCTACTCCTTCCCCCCACACAAGTGTTGATTTCAAAAATTGTGAAGCTCAAAATTTAACTAACAAAAAATGTTATGAAATTTTTGTATCTTCCGTCATAATTCAAGGTTATTGGCTACATAGTCAAATAAAAATTGTTGTTAAATAAGTAAGAGTAAATAAAAGGGCACAAATCAGGAAGATACACTTAATTTAATTCATACGTTAAAAACCTCGAAATGCCGTATACCCTTTAATAATTATTACCAACCCGTTAAAAAGGGTTGTAAAGATTAGCTGTGTGTAATTAATAATAAATACCGTATGGACCAAATTTTCGTCACCTTTTATTTTGTTCATAACTTTTCAAATTTTTGGTGTTTTGAAACAAGCTTTTTTTGTTTGAAAGCTGACATTCTAGGCAATCGAATGACACCTTATTCGTCTTGTTATCACTGTTTACGGATAAAAATTTTTGAAGTTAAAAAACCTCGTAATTTTTCTCTAATTTTAGGCAAAGTGGACTACACTATTGAGCAAAACATGACACTGAGATTCACACATTTTCATGTGTTTGCTCGAAAAGTTTGAAAAAAGGCTTTGAAAAGCTATGAACAAAATAAAAGGTGACGAAAATTTGGTCCATACAGTATATATTGCAAGCACATCCCTTATGTTGCGAACAGTGTTGTAGTATAGTCTGGCTCTGGCCCGATACTTCTTTTACGCTCTAGCAACAGTTTATAGCACATCTTTCATTTCTGAAAATCATGCTTTGTAAAAGGAAAAGGAATCTCTTTAAAATTACCGTATATTCTCTATTAATCCCCCATGGGGGATTATTTTCCAACCCCTGGAAAATAAAAAAATTGAGGTCGATTTTGAGATTTTTAAGCAGTCGATCAAAATCTGAAAAGTGGACTCAGGAGAGCTCGTGCTAATTAAGAAAACGCAAACAACAGATTTGTGAAATGTTTGCTCTAGACTGAGATATAAGGTCCGTGGGTGGGGGATTATTAGAGAGTGGGGCATTAAACCTTTCCAGTTTGAACCTTTCGACAAAATCATTTTAAAGGACCATACTTGTAGATGCAAATGAGAATTTGGCAAATTAAAATGCGCGCGGGACACCTCTCTTTCGTCTCGCACTCTACTCTTTGGGGTTATTTCAAGCGACTCAAAAGAGTACAGTGAGAGACGAAAGAGAAGTGTCCCGCGCGCACTCGAATTTGTCAAATTCTCATTTGCATCAACAAGTATGGTCCTTTAATAGAGCTTATATATACGGTAGTATAAAAAATATTGGCTAAGTTCAACTATTGCCCCACCAGTCGATTTGGCAATTTTTTGAACAACTTGCAATTTTTAGTTATTTTCAGGAGTTGGCTCCTAGAATTTCTATGGTTCTTATGTTCCTATGTTCTTATAGGCTAATGGCGTATCTTCAAGAAAGTAACTTTTCCGAACAATCCTTTTCCACTCAGGGGACACTTTCGCAGTTTGATCTGCTTTTAATCGGTACGCGACACCATATCCCCGGCCACAATATTACGGCGGCCACAATAGCCCCGCGGCCCCAATAGTCCTGCGGCCACAATATCCCGCAGTCACAATATCCCGCAGTCACAATATCCCCGGACAAATGTAGTGGTTGGGAATATAGTGGCCCAGGGATATTGTAACCGCGGGGATAATTTTGGCTGGGGATATTTTGGCCCGTGGACATTGTGACCGTATCCAGCTTTTAACGGTATCAGTGCCTCAGCGGCAAAGCGGCAGCGGCATATTTCTTGGAAATGTCCAAAATTAATACCTGGACAATTCTCATGTAAAACGAAAAGCTGCACGTACTAGGGAAATGTAAATTTATTTCACATACACCATTGGATTCTTGCACAACAATATATTTGAATTTCTATTGTTGCTTCATTGCTTCATCCATATTCCTAAGCGCTGAAGAGATAGCCTGAGCGATTGTTGTTCAAATCCTGCACTTGCTGCTGGTAGAACGCACGCTGCTGCTGCTGATTGGCGGAGAGCTGCTGTTCAGACGTCTCGATAGCAGTCACCAGATGGCTTTCTTCACTCGGCTGATAGGCGTAGACATGCTGTCCATCATAGTACACACCGCGATTGGAATCGTAGAAGGCTGGCTTCCCAAGCATAGTCGGAGCGACATTGGACAAGAGCAGAACGCGATTAACAAAGCCATGGCTGACGGCAGACTGTCCACTGGGCTGAGCACTGACTTCGATGGCAGTATGCGTAGGAACGACGTGAAAGGCTTGCTGTCCACCAAAGATCTGCTGCTGATGATGATGACCACCTGAAGAATGAACACCTGAATAAGAAAGCCAGATGGACAAATGATTGAAGACACAAACCATGACCAAGTTCAACCGCAGTGAAGGTGGCGTTACTGTTGGCATCAGGCTGGTAGAAGAACGCTTGCTGACCATCATAGAGAATCCCACGATTGGCATCATAGAACGCTGGCTTGCCGTGGAGATGCTTAGGAACTTGCTGAATTGGCACACGGACACCATATCCATTACCATGGAGCTGCGGCTGCTGATGCTGCTGGTGCAACTGATGAGCGGCTAAAACTAGAAATTAGTTAACTGGAATAAAACTAGATTAAAAAGGTTACCTTGAATCTGAGCGATAGCATGCTGCTGGGCAGAAAGAGCTGCGGCTTGAGCGATAAGCTTCCTTCTCTTGTTCCTGCTGCAGTCTGCTGCTCGGAAACGGAACACCTGGGCGTAGGAGAAGCGCGGCATTTTTTTCTTCTTTTTGCGGAGGAAAGCGGAGAGCAACTGTTCAGCACTGAAGACGACACACAGAATGAAGTTATCTGTGAAAGTCAGTTGCTTATATACTCTTCACAGAAAGCAATGGGTTAGTTTCGTTTTGAGACAAGTATCGCTTACCGTATTTCCTGTAATTTACCCCCCCCCCCCTTTAATTTAATGTCAATCAGTTGCAGTGACATCTGCTGAAAAGAAATAAAGTTAGCCAACTTGAAGGACAACGAATCCGAATAAAATCCGGTCATTTTGCAGCGATTAAAAACAATTTAGAATAATTGCGGACATTTTTCAGCAATTAGCGGACATTTTTCAGCAATTAGCGGACAAAATTAATTACCACCCTTAATTTAGCATCCCCCTCTAATTTAGCCCCCCTCAAGAGAGGATCCAAAGAATTTAGCCAACTCACCCCCCCCCCCCCTAAACCGAAAAAAATATTTTTCGTAGTCATTTGGGGTATATAACCAGTAGAGTCGGTCATTTCATTCATTCTTAGGTTTTGTGCTGTGGTGAGCGGTTGTGTTGGATCAGTTTTATGGTTGAATTAGTTTAGTTGGCTGGATCGTTCCGACTGTATCGGTTCAGTTGGCTGAATCAATCCAATTGGATGGATTGGTCCAAGTGTATTGATCTAACTGACTGGATTGATTTATCTAGCCCTATATATGACGATGATATCAACATTCCACACCCAGAATTTTACATTAATTGCTCTATCTTAAAAAAATTTTTTCAGTAATAAAATGTTTTTATACCATTTGATAGAAAATTTCCAGGGCTACAAGATGACATATCGTGCACAGAAAGTTGAAAATTAAAAATGGTCCTACGGTGCCCTTGAAGGGTAAGGGTTTTTTTTTGGGACACCCTGTATATTAGGGGAGGAGAAGAATGCGCCATTTCAAATTGGGCCCATTCAATTTGCGCCCTTTTCAAATTGGGCCCTTTCGAATTGCGCCAATGCGAATTGCGCCATTTCAAATTGCGCCAAGTTCAAATTGGGCCAATGCAAATTGCGCCAATTTATTGGCAATTTTTTAACGGTTATTTCATTCAAAATCGTGGCCCAATTTGAAAATGGCCCAATTTGAATTTGGCGCAATTTGAAATGGCGCAATTCGCATTGGCGCAATTCGAAAGGGCCCAATTTGAAAAGGGCGCAAATTGAATGGGCCCAATTTAAAATGGCGCATTCTTCTCCTCCCCGTATATTATATTTGCCAAATATTTGCTAAATAACGCCAAGAATTATTCTCCTATTTGTTTTTCCCAATTCGAATTTACCAGTTTTCTCTTGCCCAAAATTTTATAGAGAAAGAAAAAAAGATTGCTGGTACGGCTTCCCTCCGTGTAACGCACGGACATGCCTTTTTTAAATTTGTTCAAGTTTTTGCCACTGCCCTTGCTCCGAGTTGTTTGCAAAAACTTGATTCCGATTTGGCTCTGAACTTTTAAAAGCGATAGTTAGAGCCGGAGCGTTATACACCACTGATCTCAACATTCTACTGTATTCACTCCAGCACTCGTAATAATAATCAAAATATCCGCGGATTTATCCGTATCCGTGGATATGATCCGCTTTTTATATAGAGTGAATCCGTGACAAAAAAGTGAATCTGTGATAGAAATTTTTGCCCGTAAAAAAATTTACGGCAAATTTTGTCCCTTCCGGGAACCTTTACTAATGCAAATTTGGACCCTAGTAGCGAAGGCTAGACTTTACTTGCCCCCCCACGGCTGACCCACTTTCGAGGTGAATTTTTAAAAACCGATTGCATATTCGTGTTTCTCGACCCGGATTTTTACGGGAAATGATCATCAGATTCTGTGAGTGTGAAAAAATTTTTCGGGATTTGCCTTGGTCCCCAAGGTAAAATTTTAAAAAATTTTGAAAAAAAAAATATTTTTTAAATTGGCGCCTTTTGAATTTTAAAGGGATTAAGGGTTGTATAGGGAGGGGAAGGGAATAAAAGGGGGCCACTAATCATAGAGGGCCCCTAACAAGAAGATGTTGAACATAGTTTTGAATACTGGTATGCATGCTTTTTCATGCATCCAGAGTCACTTTCGAGTGATTTGTGTCTAAGGTATGTGGGTGTGCGCATCTCAACTCCAAGCCCCCAAGCCCCCTGCGCCCTCTTCGGATGGCGCAGCGGGCTTGAGAGTTAGAGATGCGCGCACTCACTTACCTTGACATAATTCCGAGCAAGACTCTTGATCAAAAAATGCGTATAGAGTCTCTTTTTGCCACGGCCCAGTTGAAAAACATGGTGAGGCAGTCGAAGAATACATATATTTACTTTTCTATTGTTCTGCCATGAAAGTGGCCCCTTTTATTCCCTTCCCCTCCCAGTACAGCCCTTAATCCCTTTAAAATTCAAAAGGCGCCAATTTAAAAAATATTTTTTTTTTTCAAAATTTTCTAAAATTTTACCTTGGGGGATCAAGGCAAATCCCAAAAAAAAATTTTCATTTTCACAGAATCTGATGATCATTTTCCGTGAAAATCCGGGTCGAGAAACACGAATATGCAATCGGTTTTTAAAAATTCACCTCGAAAGTGGGTCAGCTGTGGGGGGGGCCAAGTAAAGTGTAATCCACCCCCCCCCCCCCCAACGATTTTTACTTATTTTACTTAAAGGGCCATTGCCGTCCCCGACAACGAGATTTTCAAGTGTTTGAATTCGCGCGGGATAGTTGTCTTTCGTATTTCATTTTACTCTTTTGAGTCATTCGAAGCAAGTCGAAAGAGTAAAGTGCGAGACGAAAGAGAACTGTCCCGCGCGAATTCAAACATTTGAAATTCTCGTTGTCGGGGACGGCAATGCCCCTTTAAGTAAAAAGTACCCAAATTTATGTCCCAGACCCCGGAAAATGTGCGCAAACTCTTCATTAGTCACAACTTCCGTTCGCTGGCCTACCCTTAAGCCTAAGGGCTAAGCCTAAACTTGTTGTTTGCAAGGGTGGTTACAGCAATTTTTAAAGGTCGGATGCTTGGGGGGGGGATATTTGCTACTAGCGCCCAAATTTGTTAATTGGACTTTTAAATTGACTTTTTAGCATTTTATCAGTAATTTTATTTGACTTTTGGTCTGAAAAAAAAATTAAGTTGAAATATCGAGTGTGACCACAAATCGATCGCGACCTCGACCATGGAGACAATTGCAAAATTTGTTTGAAAATTACCCGAGAATAAAGGTTTTCCTGAAAAATTTTAATTTTTTTTTCATGCATATTTTCTGTGATTGTAACCGTAGAGCTTCCAGCTAGCTCAAAAGTTCAGTTTTAGTTGACCTATGCCAATTCTGAGGCCGGATACGTGCTCAGCGTGGTCGATTTATTTATAAAAGTGTGATCACAAAAAATAGAAAAAAGTCATTGAATAATCTGGATTTCGCCCCCCCCCCACCCGTTATGTACTTGTTGTTTTTTTTAACACAGAAAGACCAAGTCAAAACCAGGCGTTTTAGATAACCTCGTTTAATTTGGAGCAATATGAGTATAGTCACCCCACTCGATACGAGTATAACCACCCCACTCAATATGAGTATAACCACCCCACTAAAGTCTAATGTACCCCATCATGTGACCTCACGATTGAAAGCTGAGGACGTTAGCTACATGATGGTGTAAAAATTTCTTAGCTTAGTACACTAAAATGTTTCTATTTTAACTAAAATAGTCTGAACCACTTCGAACATTTTCTAGAACTGACTAAAAGTGATTCAAGGCTATTTTAATTAAAATAGAAGCATTTTTGTGTACTAAACTAAGAATTTTTACACCAACGTGTAGCTAACATCCTTAGATTTCAATCGTGGGGTCACATGAGGGGTTACATTAGACTTTAGTGGGGTGGTTATACTCATATCGAGTGGGGTGGTTATACTCATATTTAGCCTATTTAGAATTTTTCTGATCATACTTCTATATTTTAATCGACCATGCTGAGCATAGTGACCGCCCGTCCGGCCGGGCCCGTCCCGTCCCCGTCCGGACGGCGCTGAAAAACCGGACGGTCGGACGGCCGGCGGACGGCAGGTGAAACACGTCCAGCACGGCGGATGGCCGGCAAGAGCATGCTCGGACGGGACGGCCGACGGCCGGCCCGTCCGAAACCGTCTTGTACTAGAGGAAAACCATCCCTTAAGCCTTTTGGTTTTTAAGGTTTTATAAGGGTCTTACAACAATAGTTGAAGATATTATTAATTCGGTAGTGTTAACGGCAATTACAGTCAAACCTCGATTTAGTGGCACCCCTAGGGACCAAGCCTTAGGTGCCACTAAATCGAGGTGCCACTAAATCGGAGGTAAACTTTGGTCAAGTTTGGCCAACTCTGGCCAACCAAATCGCTCTCAGGGTGCCACTAAATCGAGGGTGCCACTAAATCGGGGTGCCATTAAATCGAGGTTCGACTGTACTACTATGCTGCAGCATCCGTCCTTTCAAAATAGGATAAAACGGAAATATGCCACGTTCTGGAGAAAAAGTGCCACGTTTTTGTCAAAAAGTGCCACGTTTTTTCGATTCTAGTCAAGAAGGCGAAAAAGTGCCACGTTTTTGTGAAAAAGTGCCACGTTTTTTTTTCAAATTTGCCTAGTTTTGCACAGATATGCATGGTTTTATTGGTTGCTTTGTTCCTAAGGACATATCAATAGCAAGCTAATGGTAATCTTCAAAATTTCAGGTGTAAATAATTGATTTGTCTAAGGAACCTTATTGTCAGAAAACGTGGCAGATTTTCACTAAAACGTGGAACTTTTTCGCCTTCTTGACTAGAATCGAAAAAACGTGGCACTTTTTCACAAAAACGTGGCACTTTTTCTCCAAAACGTGGCATTTTTACGTATCGTCCTTTCAAAATACAACTCAAAATATATTTTTGTAATCGGTGTATTGAAATGCTGGCCCTATTCACCTTTACGGAGCAATATTTTTAGCTTGGTCCCCTTGTGGTATTTTCTTCAAAAATGCCTTGGTCCCACCTGTTTTTTTTGAAGGTGGCCATCTTAACTATAATCACCATAATCTGCATAAGCACAGTGTCAGAATAACCATAATAGACAGGGGACTAACGCACTTTTTGAATGAAGAACAACAGGAGAGACCAAGCTAAAAATGATGCCCTGTAAAGGTGAATAGAGCCATTGCTGTATTTTTTTCAAATTAAGACTTATTTTTTAACTAAAAATCAGTAAAAGCAAAAAATTTGGTTTAAAAATTAAAATTCGATGTGTTTTTTACTGTTTTGGCCGGGCGGTGGACGGCCGGCATGAAAAAATTTATAGCAGACGGCCGGTGGACGGCCGGCGAAAATTTCAGCAAGACGGCAAAATATTGGATGGCCGGCCGACGGCCGGCTGTAAGAAAAAAATTTCAGACGACCGGTTGGACGGCCGGCCAAAAACGTGTAGGACGAGGACGGGACGCCGTCCAAATTCTGAGATACGCGGTCACTATGACGCTGAGCACCAATCTGGCCTCAGAATTGGCATAGGTCAACTAAAACTGAACTTTTACGCAAATTTGTTAGGCGGGAATTTAAAAATGGGGAAATCCGTGATACCGGTTTCCCTTGGATTTTCCGCGTATACGCGATACCGCAAATTTTTATTAGTCCGTGGACAAAACTGAAATATCAAAGAATTGCAAGAAAAATTATTTGAAACACGATTATTCAAGTTTCTCCGGCCTCAAAAACAGCCGTCTTTAGAGTGTTAAAATAAAATATTTTTACTGACTAGTAATTAATTAATGTTGTTTAGGAAACATTTTAAATTAAAAGGCACTAAAGCCCGACTTTTCGTGCAGTTTTTATATTTTCGCTAGTACTAAACCTACAAAGCTGTCCTACCGTATTTCCTCTAATAAGAGCCCATGGGCGCTTATTTTTCAAACCTCCAAAAGTCTGAAAATTTTGAGCTCGATCTCAAGATTTTTGGGTGAAATTTCAAAATGTAAAAAGTGGAATCGGTAGAGCTCGTGGGATTTAAAAAATGCACTAAACAGCATTGCAAAATTTTCTCTCTCGTCTGAGATATAGGTGTTCAAAGTTGGGGGTGGGCGCTTATTAGAGGAAATATGGTAAACATTCTAACATCAGCAATGGCTGGAGGGACGATTTTGACTAATTGCACGCTGTAAATGTTAGACAAATGGATTATTAATTAGTGAAATGAGTTGGGAAGGGTGCCAGGTCAAGTTACTTCAGACACAACAGGCTGTTGTTTGTTTGCTAAAAAGTTTGCATTTAACGCTTCTTTTCCATTAAAATTTGCAAAAAGTGATGTAGTACAAAGGGGACTGGTTAAAAATAGGAAACAAACTAAAAGCCTGGCGCGATTTACTTCATAAAAACAAATAAATGTCTTATTTTGGTGTCAAACAAAACCATATTGCATGTCTGATAAGCTTCATATTGGCAGTTTTCTTTAAAGAAACTTTCCATCTTCAGAATTTCCTGTATTTTATTTCATTTTATCAAACAGGCAAACAATATTAAGTAAGAGTACCAGTCAACAAAAAGGCACATGGTGTACTGCCACTTAGCAACGTTTTTTAAACTTTTGATTTTTCAAAATGAAAATGCCCATTTACGTGTTATTTTTTCTCGTCTCATCCAGAAGCTAAAATTTCTTCAGAATATCAGCTACATAGCATAATTTAAACAAATGCTTGATTGCAAAAATATGACCTAAATTAGGATGGTCGTCATTTGAGGTCCCGGCACTTCAACTTAAACGGCACTTCAACTATTCACTTCAACTATTGTTTCAACGGCACTTCAACTATTGTTTTTGTTGCTGTTGACCTTTTGTTTTTATAGCAGAAATTATGGCTACTCCAAGCAAGAAAAGACGTGTCATTTCTCTGGAGCTGAAGAAGCAAATCATTGATGCTTCTGTGGGCAAGAAATCAGATGAACTTAGTAAGCAATTTAGTCTTCCTGCGTCTTCTATCCGAAACATTCTGAGTGAAAGAAAAACAATTCTCGAAGCGATCGATGAAGGTAACAAAGCCAAGCGAGTGCATCTCAAAACACCAAAGCACAACGATCTAGAGGAAGCAGTTCTGCGGTGGTTCAAAGCTGTGAGAAGCACAAACGGTTGTGGGACATTTCCGAGTCGCCGTTTCCGAGTTGGCCGTTTCCGAGTCAGACGTTTCCGAGTTGGCCGTTTCCGAGTCGGCTATTTCCGAGTCGGCCATTTCCGAGTCTATGTTTGAAATTAACCAAATCCTTTTCTGGAGAAAATTTGAATAAACCTAAGCAAAAATTCCTTTTTCCCCTTCGATGGCTGAAGTTTAAACGAAGGTTGCACATCCCAATGCGAATATTTCGAACACTCAAGTTCGAATCCCAGTAGGTGCACATTTTTTAAACTCTACTTTTGGGTAGTTCACTTACTGCTAGAGCCCAAAACTGTTAAGGAATCAATTGCAAGCACGACCAACTCTGTTAAACTGCCAGAAAATACTTTAATTCTCCGACTTCAAGCAAATGACGATCAAAATAATGGAAATCATCCAATAATATTACTTAGTTTTATATCGCTTTAGTTCTCAAAAGGGGATGGCAACTTTTCAGAGTCAGAATTCCGTGAGGAATCAAATAGCAATATTTTCATACCAAATTTACCTCAGAAAGCTAGGTAGATATCGAAAGTTTGAATCAGCAGCAAAAAAGTATGTCTGAAGGATAGGATGTCACGCACTCGGACATTTTTTTGAATTTTATCTCTGATAAGTGATACCTTTTTCTTCATATGATAGCCGTTATGAAAGTCTGGACTCTCGGTTACATGCTATGAAACAAAAGGTGTGCGGTTTTGATAAAAGTCAGAAAATTTCAATGAAACCAATGAAGGTAAAGCCCAAAAATGATAAATTTTCAGACAAAAAGCAGGTTTCAAGTAGTCTTTTAGACTAAAACTCAGCCGATTTAATGGTTAAACCATGCGCTGATGGCGCTGTTGTATATCTAACAGAATGAAGATCATTTTGATATTAAAATTGTATATAAAACAAGAAAAAAACGTGAACAAATGAACTAAGCTGCTAATGTTTTTGTGCTAGACTCGGAAATGGCCGACTCGGAAATAGCCGACTCGGAAACGGCCGACTCGGAAACGGCCGACTCGGAAACAGCCGACTCGGAAACGGCCGACTCGGAAACGGCCGACTCGGAAACGGCGACTCGGAAATGTCCCACAACGGTGTAGCCATCCCTGGGTTTAACTAAGAAAATTTCCTTTTTGTATGCCTTGGTCTCTCAAGCTCATTTTTATAATATTCCAAGTTGTAAAAAAATCATATTGGAGGACCAAGGCATCCAAAAGATGAAGTTTTTGTAGTTGAACCCAGAGGTGGCTATACGCATGTTTTTCGTTTTCCGCGCATCGCAAAACATGAAAAATGTCAAGAGGGATTTTAAAAATACAGTCGACTCTCGATTTAACATGCGGTCGATTTAACATACACCCTCGATTTAATAATAATAAACTCCAAACCCTTCAATATTAAACTCCGTCAAGTTACCTCCCCCCCCCCCCCCCCCGATTTAACGTACGGCTGGGTCGGTCCCCAGGGTGTATGTTAAATCGAAAGTCGACTGTAGGGGGTTCGCAGGGGACAGTTCGAACAGTGTCCTTGTCTGTAGACTTACTACTTGTTGTTTTGCTGCTTTTTAAAACCTATGTTTTAAATGTCAATGTTTTGCTCACTACAGTTCTTTTAATTTTCTCCGGCGCCTTCGGCGCGACTCGGTTTAAATATACAAGACCGCCCTTTTAATATATCACCCCCTGGGGAGGTTGAAAAATATAACACCGGCCGGGTCTTCTATTAGAGGAAGTACGGTAATCTAATAACCTGTGTCAACATCTCTTTGATAAGTTTGAGGGAGCGATGATCAGAAGGGCAAATGGTGTCTGCTCGCTCAGGCACCTCCCTCAGATCAGTGAACGGGCCTTCTTGCTTGAGCACAAACTCCATGTGGCCGAATGTTTGGATGAAGGGGATCACTTCCAGGTTATGTTCTGCCGCTAACTACAACCAAATCATTGAGTAGTATTCATAGAACTGGTCAATAGCCCCTTACAGTGTTGATGTACTGGATGGTGATTGGTTCATAAGCCAGAGGACCACTTAAACTAGCCAGACGGCCACTGTAGGGAAACATGTCTTCGTACTCAATCAACACTCCTGTTAGTTTCAGTTGCTGGAACAGACCGAACAACTCCTTGTAGTATTCTGGCTTGGGTGGTGCTCCCTTAATTTTGATGTTATTGGAAGTGGGTGGAGTGATTCATTTCGGCGGTAGTGTATTATACCTTCACCAAAAAATGCTAGTGTAATATACCCCACCAATAATTTTGGCTCAGGCCCACAAACTTAGGTTTAGGCTCAGGGTCTACCCCTATTCGGTTCTATCCTCAATGGGGGGGGAGGGATTTGCTTTGGTCCCCCCTGTTGTTTTTTTGTGGTTTTTAGGCTTTAGACTTAGGCAAGGGTTGACCAGCGTATGTTAGTTCAGACTCAAACGTATTTTAGACTCATGTTTAAGTTCGTCGTAACATACGCTGGCCTACTTTTACTTGAGCTTTGGCCAACAGGGAGGACCAAGGCAAAAAACTCACCCATTAAGGGATATGGCTCATTATTCACAAGGATTTTTGCACAACTTTTTTTTTCAAAAATGGTGGTTTTAGGTACCCTCTAAAAATTATTGAGGAGGGTAAATTACACTGCTTTTTTGAGAGGGGTATATTCAGGTTTTCCAATAATGACAATGACAGCGACATCTAAGGTCACTGTCATTTTAAAAATGCGTTTTTCAAAATAACAGTGTCACTGACAATTACATTGAAGTGTCAGTGACACATTGACTATAATGACGTCAGTGTCACTGTCACACAAAAATTGGAAACCCTGGGTATATTAGCGTCCTAAATTTTTTACAATTTTCTAATGGCTGTAAATGAAGTCTAGCGACCAAATTTTGAAATTGAATATTTTACCTTATTTCGACAAAGGCTGTAAGTGAAAACACTCCTTGATAAATTTATTTTGTCTTCATCTGAAAAACTGGTGCCCGGGAATTCAAACATTTGAAATGAAACTTAGGTAAAGGGACGTTTCTCCGACTTTACGCATTTGCGTATTTTCGGAGAAACGTTCAAAAACAACAGGGGGGACCAAGGCAGTTTTTTTACGTTTTTTTCGAAAATTTTTAGATTGATTTTACAAAAGTCACGCAGCCTATCACATGAGTCACACATCCTATCACACAGCCAATTGTTTCAAAAACAGGTTTTAAGCATTTTGAAGGGTCAGCCCTTATCCCGGACCATGTACCCCAAAGGGGCTTCCTATTGAATTAGGGTGCCTGCCGAAGGCAGGCAGGTAAAACCCAAAAGTTGTATCAATACTGATTTGATACAATACGATTTCGGTGTTTGGGGTGATTGTGGGTGGTTTGAGATGGTTCGGACACAATCTAAAAATTTTCGAAAAAAACGTAAAAAAACTGCCTTGGTCCCCCTGTTGTTTTTGAACGTTTCTCCGAAAATACGCAAATGCGTAAAGTCGGAGAAACGTTTCTCCGAAAATACGCATTTGCGTAAAGTCGGAGAAACGTCAACGCACCGAAACTTATTGGCGTGGGCATGCCCCTTTAAGTTATGTGTTTATCCCCTCTAATTTTTAAAAATTCTTGTTCTTGCGAGGCCCTCGACAGTTTTAATTTTTTTTGTACCAGTGTGTGGCCCTGCGATTCTAGTTTCTGATAAGCTATCAACTGACTTGGTGTGATCTAAAAATTTTTGGGAAAATTTGGTTTTTGTAAATATACTACTTTTTTCAAAACCAATGGTTGTACCATTTTTTACATCGTGTCGAGGTAGTTGATACCTCATCAGAAACTAGACTCGTAGGGCTACACGATGGAACAAAAACAATACAAAACTGTTCAAAGCCTCCCAAGAACAACGAGTTTTGAAAATTTGAGGGGATAAACACATAATTTAAGGGGTGTTTTCAATTTGAACCTTTCGACAAAATCATTTTAAAGGACCATACTTGTTGATGCAAATGAAAATTTGACTAATTCAAATGCGCGCGGGACAATTTTCTTTCGTCTCGCACTCTACTTTTTGGAGTTATTTGGAGCGACTCAAAAGAGTAGAGTGAGAGACGAAAGAGAAGTGTCCCGCGCGCACTTGAATTTGTCAAATTCTCATTTGCATCAACAAGTGAGGTCCTTGAAATACCAAAATGTAGCTCTGAATCTCAACTCATAATAGTTTTAAAAGCTTAAGGAAGAATGGAGAAATCTGAACCACAACTTTACTTTGTTTAAACTTGAAAATATTTTAACTTTTGAAATTATTTAGTAAAGTTCGATGGTTGATTAGAAGTATGAAATCCAAATCCATTTCAATGAAACAAGTTAAAAAATTCAATTTTGAAAATTAGTTGCTAGAATTCAGCCATTATTCTAATTTGCTGAGGAGGAGAAAATTGGACCATTTCATAATGGGCTAATTTCAAATTAGGCCAATGCAAACTGGGCCAACTTGTCGACCATTTTTTTACTGATCTTTCACTCCAAATCATGGCCTAATTTGAAATTGGCCCTATTTGAATTTAGCCTAATTTATTTTATTATTTTTTGCCTTGAATGCCCAGTTTGAATTCGGCCCAGTCTGAAATGGACCAATCTTCTTACCCACTCATTATTCTCTAGATTTATGTCGATTTGACCTTTTTCTAATTTATTTATTAAAATATTCCGATATCCATTAACTCATGCGTCTTACGATTGACTTAATTTTTAATGAATGTTAATTTCTTAGTCAATTGACTTTCAGCTATATTCTAATAAATTCAAAAAAAAAATTAAATTAACGCACAGATGTGAGAATGTCCGGAGATGACACACATTTCTTTGTTAGATTAGTCTTTTTGATAATAGAAAATGTTTCATATTATTAACGTAAGTAACAAATTTTTGTGAATTAATTAATTATTTTATAAACTATTTTCGAACACATATAACAAGCAAGCTATTTTTGCTAAAATATCGAATTCACCTAGTCGTGTAAGAACCAAGCCGGGCCCAAAAAGAACGATAAACGACAAGATTTTGTGAACTAGCTGTAATGTTAAGCGAACATGGCGTTAATAATTACCTTTAGGTCCAAATGTACTATGCGTTTGCGCATGGTCCCTGTTGCTGACATATGTTTAGCAGTAGTAGTAGGTCTCAGGGTCGAATGGTGTGTGGTGGGGCCATTAGATGGGGAAGAGGAGAATATGTAAATGAACACTAGAAACAGACCGGCTGAACAGCCGCCCACTTTGAGTAGGACAGCCAGGATGGAACAGCAGGATGAGAAGCTGGAATGCAAGCAGTGCTTGCAACGGCGCAAACAGGCTCTCCGACCACCTAGTGAATGGTATGGGGACACTATTTTATAATATGGCGGTGAATACATAGGAGCCATACACAACTATGGGGGATACAGTTAACAAGGGGAGGGGCAGTAAGGTAAGAGCAATGCTACAATAAACCACAAAAATAACAGGTACCTAACTATCACAACCAACTGTGGGGGACGACCAACTATGCGAAAAATTAGAAAAACAGGTATCTGCTTTTACAGTTAACACAGTTGACTGTAGCTTTTTGAGTTTTTTTTATAAATCAATAGTTTGGTGTGTTCCAATAAAATTGATGTTTTCAACTGGTTTAAACAAGAGAGGAAACAATAATTTATTCAATTATTCCTCACATTTGTTATTTTAGGTTGGAGAGGTAGGTGTTTTACGACTCCCCCAATTGTATTCACCACTTAATTAAAGCATAAATTTGTGTCATAAATACGTTCGTTTTTTTTTAATAAATTATTGTGGCATTGGGTTTTTATATAAATTATTCCGATAATTTTTTAAAAGTGGACGACTCATTTTGTAGCTGAAAACCTTGGCTACAAAATAAGAGGTCAACTTTTAAAAAATAGTCAAAAAATTTGAAATAAAGCCCAATGCAACAAAAGAAAATTGAAAAAAAACGAACGTATTTGTGACACAACATAATATATGCAATTTTTATAAACTCTTTGTAAAAAAAGTCTTGATATAAAAGATCACGAAAAAGACCACAAAAATGTACGGCTTTTAAAATGGAATATTTTGAAAGGAACAGTCCCTGATTCTCATCTTCCACTATCTTATATCACAATAAAAATATAGTCAGCAGGTAAATTCACCTTCGCCAAAATAATAATGACCTTAGGATTGTGTAAGTAACAATCAGCATTTAAATGGGCACCGCCAAATAAATTGGCATTGGTGCTATTCTCATTGCAGGGTTATTTTGCAGGTGTAGTAGGTCTGATAGTTTTCTTTATTGTAAAACTTTAGGGTACATTTGATTGGGAACTAGAATCACAGAGTTAGTTTGGTCAGAAAAAATATCTTAGCAACTAAAATCACTTTTATTTTACAAGAAAATCTGAGTATGTAAGTCTATA
Source organism: Ditylenchus dipsaci (assembly GCA_004194705.1). Classification (NCBI taxonomy): domain Eukaryota; kingdom Metazoa; phylum Nematoda; class Chromadorea; order Rhabditida; family Anguinidae; genus Ditylenchus; species Ditylenchus dipsaci. Next base: position 74,631 of record SADC01001113.1, on the reverse strand, counting down.
TAAGATCTAAAGTGAAGAAAAAACCATTTGGTGTTCACAAGGTGTGGTTAAACGGGTAGGAGAAAGATGTGCCATTTTGAATTATACAACTTCAATTTGTGCTCTATTGGTTTGTGCCCTTTTCAAATTGTGTCAATTCAAATAGTGCCGAATACATGCTGTGCTGCGGTTTTGGCTGATTTTCATAAGGACCGTCAAAATCATTGAATATCCCGTCAAATTATTAAAACTTTTTGTCCTCCGTATCAACTTTTCAATTTTTTTATTTTTTCTTGCACCAGCATGTAGCCCTGAATCTCTTTTTTTTAGTTTAGTCTAGTTTCTAATGAGCTATCAAATGGCTGAATACAATATGAAAAATTAGGATAATTGTGTTTTTTTAACTACACCTATTTTTTTCAAATGAGTTGTTTTCCCACTTTTCAATATTGTATTCAGCCAGTTGATATCTCATTAGGAGCTAGAGACTCGGAGCTACACGCTGGTGCAAAAAAATGAGAAAATCGAAAAGTTAACGCCGAGAATGAAAAGTTTTAAAAATTTGACGGAAGATTTAATGATTTTGACGTGTGTTTTTAGATTTGGCTGATCTTTACATTTAAATGTATTGGCATTATTTGAAAAGGGCACAAACTAAAAGGGCACAAAATGAATTTACACAAAATAAAAAAGCACGAATTGAATTTGCACAATTTAAAATGGCACGTCCTTATCATTCCCGGTTAAACAGATCTTTGACATTAAAAAAGTATGTGGAAAATTTTACGAACACATAATGATACGATGTCTGTAAACATACAAATAATAGCTTTTGCTACCATTTGTAGTTATTATGAATCAAGGATGTGTCAGCAAAGATTAAATGCAGCATTGCACTCATTTAAAAATACGACTATGAATGCTATTATAGAATGCTTAAAGGAGCATGCCCGTGCATTACACGGAGAAAAGGCCACGGTTTTTTAAGCCATTCACTTTAGATTTTTGAAGAAAAAAAATTGCGGGAAATTAAAAACTACTCGAATTTGACTATAAAAACATGTTCCAAATTTAAAATGGTTTGTAATTTTCTAAAATCGGACTTTTAAAAATTTCACCTGATTTTGTTGAAAGGGTATATCCTGAGCTTTTGTTTGGTACATAAAGCCTCTTAAAAAATTACGAATTTTCGCATTCTTATATGAGGAAACTATTATTAATTATTCGCCTTGTATTTGACTAAAAGTCTAGACTTTTGTCGAGCATGTGCTCAAATTTATGTACGAAAAGTTGAAAATCTGACCTTTTTAACCTACGTCTATTTTTCGATTTCACGTCGAATGGGGAAATAAAAAATTTGCAATAAATTGAAAAATCGGAGGTGTCCACGGGTCGGGTTGAACTGGTGACTATACTTGCACGGCCAAAAAAATCGGCGCCGGCGCCCTATTTGTGAAAAATCGGCGCGGGCGCTATTGACAAAAAAGTTGGCGCCGGCACGAAAAATGTGAAAAATCGGCGCCGGGCGCTATTGACAAAAAAGTTGGCGCCGGCACGAAAAATGTGAAAAATTGGCGCCGCGCGCCAAGTAAAAACACAAGAAAAGTAGCTATGCGAATTATTTATTTTAAATATTTGACATGTCAATCAATTCGCTATCATTAGTCAAAATGCTCTTGCTTCTTAAAAATACGTGTCAGAACAGGGCGCCGAAGTGTATAAAAATCGGCACCGGGCGCCGAACCGGGCGCCCGGTGTAAAATTCAACTCTGCGAAATCTGAAATTTTTTTGTGAGAACTTAAGCTGTATGTGTCATATACCGTATTTCCTCTAATAGGCGCCCCTGCTCCAATAGACGCCCCGCTCTAATAAACGCCCCCCTCTGGTGGACTTCATAAAATAAACGCCCCCGCTCTAATTAACGCCCCCCCCCCTCAAAGCCAGTTTATATAGTACAAATTGCTATTTTTGCTAAAAGATGTGTTTTTCTGCAAAATCCACTACTACAAGCAATATTGGCCGATTGTAGAGAGGTAGTTGAGACTGACGACCGCATGCTTTTCTATTCGACAGGCGGCGACTATGGCTTAAGAAAATGACAAAGAACAGGACGAAAAGACAAATATTTGGTGTTTGAAAACGATGATTCGAATACTGTTTAGCCAAAATTTTCTATTGTTTGATTGATCGCGGGTTGTTGTTATGAAATTCTGATAAATTTTAGACTATATTGTACAGTTGGTATCATTTTTTTCTTTCGTGCCCTTGATGAAAAGAAAAAACGTTGGAAAAGTTATTTCAGCAAACAGGAAAAAATATATGAGTGATTTGTGGTTACAATTATTTATCATATATATTTTCTGTTAAGCCCTCCCCAGACTGCCGCGAGACAAAAGTCGCGAGACAAATTTCAACCGGTTTGTTGACATAATTTTTTATTTCACCTTTTAGATGTTTTTCACTCAAAATGATCAGCAGAATCTAGCGAACATTTTGGCACCAAAAGTTTTGAAGTATGCTTGAAAAAAGTTTGTTATTGACGCATGTCTCGTGACTAAATTGGGTTTCTCGTGAGTCAGAGTCACGAGACATCTAATTTAGTCACGAGACAAGTCTCAATACAAACTTTTTTCAAGCATATTTCAAAACTTTTGGTGCCAAAATGTTCGCTAGATTCTGCTGATCATTTTGAGTGAAAAACATCTAAAAGGTGAAATAAAAAATTATGTCAACAAACCGGTTGAAATTTGTCTCGCGACTTTTGTCTCGCGGCAGTCTGGGGAGGGCTTTATGGATTAGGAAGAAACAAAAAAAAATGACAAAATTTTGAAAAAAAAAAAGTAAAAAATTATTGGAGGACCAGAGGAAAACATGGCAGCCATTGTATAATTAAGCCAAATTTAGTTTGCTTTGACTACGTTAAGTCTGATTTTCTTCAGCGCCTTCAGTGCCGAGAGGTTAAAAATAAGCGCCCCTGTTCTATTTAACGCCCCCGCTCTAATAAACGCCCCCCTTAGAGCGACTTTGAAAAATAAGCGCCCCGGGGCGTTTATTAGAGGAAATACGGTAAGCTGAAAAAGGCAAGAAAATCAGTACAAAACACAGTTAAAAAAGTCTACTTCTATAATTTAAAAAGTTATGAGAAAGCACTGAAAAAAGGGCGCCGGGCGCCCGACTACGAAATTTTTGAAATCGGCGCCGGGCTCCGGCGCTGGCGCCGGCGCCCCAATTTTTTCAAAATTTCCCGGGCGCACACCGGCTCCGGCGCCCGTGCAAGTATGCTCGTGACATCGAAGAAAATAGCCTTATTTGCTATGTGAAATTCTTGACAACAGGTTTTACCAATGCGCCATGCACATACCTGCATGGGCGCCAGGCAAATTTTCACCATTTTCGGGCGCCGGCGCATGGCGCCCTTTTCATAGCGGCGCCGGCGCCCGGCGCCGCTATTCTTAGTGACGCCGGAGCCCAGCTCCGAGAAACCACCGCAGTACTGCATTTTTTTAATATTTTGTTGACATTTTAAAGCTTTTTAGTATTTTTCTTGTATCGTGATAGCAATGAAACAAAAAATTTCAAGTTTAACACATATCATAAACCCCGGCGCCACCTCTTTTAAAGAGACGGCACCAGGATGGTGTCGGCGCTAGCGCGAATTTCGAAGGGGCACCGGCCCCGATCCGGCGTCCGGGCCGGCATCGATTTTTTCGAGCGTGCAGGTATGGCCATGCAAACATGGCCAAAAATACAAACCGAACAATTTTGGGCATTTTGAAAAGCCGTGAAGGCGTGGGACCAATAGTTTTTGTCTTTCTTGCTAATTTTTTTCATCCGCTTTCTTTTAGATTTTTAAGTTTTCTCCCTATTTTTTTAAGTAGTATAAGATCATCTACATCTACCCCGCCTCAATTTTTTTAAACGCACGGGCATGCTCCTTTAACACTCTAAGGCGGCTGATTTTTGAGGTCTTTGTATCTCCAAAATTTTAGTTATTTTTTTTGTCGTGTTTTTTTTTGTGGATTACATGACTCCAGTGGTGGGTCATACGAATGGCAACAACAGCGGTCTTAAAAACATTTTTATTCAAAAAGACCATTTTCGCCTTGAGGGTATCATTGTTTTTTGACCCTATCGAATCGATCACATCTTAAAAAATCTCCAAGCTCCAACATGCGGTCTTAAATTGCCTAAGGAGTGGTTTTAACCGCTTTTGTGGCACATAGATATAGTGTAATCCGGCCTAACTTCTTTAGAGCTGACCTCTCATATTGTAGCGGACCATCTTAGCTACAAAATAACGCATCAACTTTTAAAAGGTTGTCTGAAAGGGGGAGGGGACTGTTTTATATCCGGAAAGGTTTTGAACGGAAAGCTGGAAATTTACAATAATAATTGAAAATAATTGTCGTTTTTTGTCTTGATTTTTGATTTTATTTATTAAATTTTATGCTATAGGACTTTTGTGGGCTAGGGGAAACTTGCCAAAAACGAAATTTGCCAAATACGAAATTTGCCGAAACGAAATTTGCCAAAATGAAATTTGGCGAAACGAAATTCGGCAAAACGAAATTTGCCGAAACGAAATTTGCCAAATCGAAATCTGCCAAACGCAGGTTTTGCCGAAAACGAAATTCAAATGAATTTAAATGAAAATATATACGTTGTAGCCATTCAACGGTAGGCAAATTTCGTTTTAGGCAAAACTTACGTTTGGCAAATTTCGATATGGCAAAATTCGTTTTGGGAAAATTCGTTTTGGCAAATTTCGTTTTGGCGCATTTCGATTTGGCAAATTTCGTTTTGGCAAATTTCGTTTTGGCAAAACATACGTTTGGCAAATTTCGTTTTTGGCAAGTTTCCCCTAGCCCTTTTGTGATGTAATGACGTACTCAATAAGCAAGGAAAAACTGACTTTTTTAATAAATGAACAGAAAAAATAAAAGATTAAAGGGGAGGGGCAAACTTTATATACGCATCGCTTTAGGTCACAGGTTCGACTACCACTGGCTGCAGACCTTATTTTTTCTCTCCTTTTATTTACAAGTTTAGTGTCAAAATGTAGCCAAGATTCTGGGCTTTTCAACTTTTCAACAAAATTTTCAACTTTCCGTTTGAAACCTTTCCGGACATGAAACAGTCCCCCCCTTGAACATTTATAGAAAAAACACAATGCCATAAAAATTTCATTTGAAATAACGGACAGGACATTTGGGACGACCTAATAGTTTCATGCTTTTTATCATATTTTTGAACAAAAACAGTATAGAACACCAATTTTTGATTTTTCCTGTGCAAAAATTAAAAAAAACGGTCGCAGAAAAAATACTCGTCGCAGAAAAAGACGCAATGCTTGAAATTTATTTGTACTTGTTATTATTGTTTGGATGTGGAGTTGTTTTGTTGAAATAAAGAAGTGAGTGGAATAAATGTATAAGTTGGTGTTATTCTTTCGGGTCTGTGTTATTAGATTCTGGCAGAACTTACTTAAAGGGCCATTGCCGTCTCCGACAACGGTTGTCCCGCCAATTCAAATTTTTTTCTTAATCATGAAGTTCTGTACCGTTTTTTTCACTTGGGTTCTAGCACAAATATACCTAAAATAAAATTCTAGGCCTTGTTTTGTTAGAAACCAAGCTGAAAAATCCGTTCAGAAGTTCAATGATTAGGCGAAAAAAATTGAATTGGCGGGGACGATTCAAAACAGGTGGCAATGGCCCTTTAATGTAAGGCTTCATGTAGCATATAAGGCAGAATTGAACCTGACGTAATAGTTGCATGATTTTTTTTTTAATTGTGTATTTACGCTGTTACCATGAAAATTTTTACTAAAATAACCGCTTACCAAAAGATTTCTTACCAAAACGACATCTTACCAAATGATTTCTTATTAAAATGATCTCTCACCGAAAAAATTTCTTACCAAAACGACTTCTTACCAAAACGACCTCTTACCAAATTGGCGCTTATATTTCGGTGTACAGCCGCGAAATTTGCTAAAAAAGACAAAATTTCTATAAAAAAGTTTCAGGCTTTACGAAATTTTCAAAATTTTTGAGAAATTTTGTTTTTTTTCGAAAATTTTACAGGCATAGTGATATGACAACCTCATACTAAAATGTATCCCTGCTTTCTGATGTCATTTTGAGTATGAATTTGTATATGATCATGTCTACTGGAACACCGGTAAAACGTAAGTTCTGAAACAGTTCCAAAAACTACCAAGACGCCCCTGAATTGGCTCTAGGTGAATTCATCCAAGGTGAATTCATCCAAGGTGAATTCTTTCAAGGTGAATTCATCCAACGGTGAATTCATCAAATTTTTTAAAAAATAAAAAATTAACCAAACATTTGTTGTTATCTTAATGAAAATCGTTAGGTCGTTTGGTTGTATTGGTTGTAATCAGTCTTGTAAACAGCGCCGGCGCCCGACGGCGATTTTTCGCCGCCGACCCGGCGCTCGGCGCCGACGGCGGCGGCGAAAAAAATATAGCCGGCGCTCGGCGCCGGTGGCGAAAAAAATGAAGCCGGCGCTCGGCGCCGACGGCACTTTCCAAAGAAAATAAATAAGGATACGATGCTGTTTTAGGAAGAAAATAATGAGATATGTTAATAACATACTACAAATATACTTTTAGGCATATCCTCAAATCTATAAGATGGCTATGGATCTTTTACCAATTCCCAGGGAAACTTCTGCTGTGGAAAGCTTATTTTATTATTTTCATTTTTACCTTTAACACTATTGGACACAAAGGAAGGACCGGCCCAAAATTATTGAAGAGAAAAGCGCTTATGAATTTCAGCAAAAAGTGTATTCAAATTCGATGTGTATTTATGGAAGACGAAGACTTCACTGAATGGCTCGAAAACATCAAGATGACAATCAATGCGCAGATCCCAAAGCTTGAACCAGAGAGCAAGCTGAACGAGTTGAAACTCAGGCTGAAAGGAGCAGCCTGAGCAGCCAAGGAGCAGCCAAATCGCGCCTGGCTGATGTGACATCAAATAAAAAAATTAATTTTCAACAACCTCTTATTTTGGCACCAGAGCGGCAAAAACGCGTATAAATTTTGAATATTATGATGCCGGCGTCGGGCGAAGTTTTTCGCCGCCGTCGGCGCTCGGCGGCCAAAAAAATGGAGTCGCTCGGCGGCGAAATTTTTCGATTTACAAGACTGGTTGTAATGGTGCCATGGCATTTCGTCCAAAATTCAGTTCGTCCAAAGTCAGTTCGTCCAAAATATAGTTCGTCCAAAATTCAATTCGTCCAAAGACAATTCGTCCAAAATTCAATTCGTCCAAAAGTCAGTTCGTCCAAAAGCCAATTCGTCCAAAATGCATTTCGTCCAAAATGCAATTCGTCCAAATTTCAACATGATGAAGTCCGGCAGTATCTCTATTGATCCACTTCCACCTGCGTACCGATATGTAGGCACTACCAAATAATATCACCTGACCGTTTCTCCTTAAGTCACCTAAGTACCACGTCTTTTGGACTACGACTTCAACACCCTTTTGATCAAGATTTGATTGAGACATTCATCCGATTATTGTTTTTATTTATGCTTTCATATTTTCGATTCATAGTTTCTATTGGTAAATAAATTGGTTTTTAGCAGTTGAAAGCAAGCATGGCTATCGGCAAAAATAAGAAGATGAGCAAGGAGGGATTTGAGAAGAAGGTGGTTGATCCGTTCACCTGAAGGTAATCTTTTATGCGGCAGGAAGGTTTTCTTATTTATGCTTCTTGCTTTCTTTAGGGAGTGGCACGATGTCAAAGCTCCGGCTATGTTCACGAACCGCACCATTGGGAAGACATTCGTCAACAAGTCTCAGGGAACAAGTAAATTGCATTTCCATTTCACCCTTTAATCGATTCGTTCAGAGATCGCCAGTGACTTCCTGAAGGGGCGCATCTATGAGTAAGCCTCAAGCTATCATCTGATCACCAAGTGAAGAAGACCAGGTTAGTATTCCTCAAGTTATTTCCGAAGGTATTGCCCTTGTTTCAGCTATGCTAAGTCATCGCATGTTCGCGCTATTCGTGCCAAAATGGTCGAAATCATGCAGAAAGAGGTCTTTTTATTTCTTTCGTCGTCATAAGACTGATTTGACATTTTAGGTTGCTTCGAGTGACCTTCGGCAATGTGCAACAAGCTGATTCCGGATTCCATTGGCAAGGACATTGAGGAGTCGTGTTTCCGAATCTATCCTCTCCAAGGCGTCTATATTCGCAAGCTTAAGATCATCAAGAAGCCGAAGTTCGAAATGTGCAAGCTGATGGAAATTAATGCGAACTGCTGGTGCCATCACTTCCGGAAATAGCGAGATTACCTATTGTCCAGATGCCTATGAGCCGCCTGTGCAGGCTAGTGTCTAGTATCTCGATGATATTAAATTGTCTGTTTCTCGTTATTTGGCAATAAATTTCGTTGTTTGGTTTTGTGCTTTTAACTGTAAATGACATTCTGTCAAATTAGATGGGTGTGATGCATGATTTCCGACAAATAATATTCGAGAAGGAAGGAGAAAGATATTTTGTATTAGCCAAAACGAGCCCAAACCACCCCAAATATCTTGATCCTGTTCAAATCACCACAAAAAAGTTTAACTATTCTAACTGACTTGTTTAGGGTGTAGTTGGGGTCATTAAATGATTTTGGTTGGTTCGGGGTGATTTGAGTTTCATTAGAGTGATTTGAAGCGATTTAGTTTAGTTGGTTCAGTCCACAGTTCTCACTGCGGACTTCACTGCGGACCTGTAACCTATTAAGAGACAATTCACCTGAGATCTATTTACCTCGAGTCCAAAACCTCATGTCCAGAGATGAAAAACCAATGAAAACGGTTTTGGGGTTACTGAAGGTGGACAATTTTTTGCGAAAAAACGATCGAGCTAATCAAAATCGCACTGTGACGGGATGAATCGCTCAGAATCTGACCACCGAACATTGCAAACTACTGCGAACCGTCCTAAGCAGTGGTTTTAGGATAGCTTCGGATGTTCGGTAGTATTCTGAGCGATTCACCCGATCTCATTGCGATTCTGGTTCGCTATATCTTTTTTTCGCAAAAAACGACTGTCCCCATTTAGTAAACCCCAAACCAGATTTATTTTGGCTATGGCCACTCTGGCACAGGTTTCTGAGCGTTGAAGTTATGCTGTCATCGTTGAAATGGTTCTCTCGTGAAATTTTTGACTTGAAATAAAAATTTGGACGAATTGAATTTTGGACGAACTGCATTTTGGACGAATTGCATTTGGACGAAATGCATTTTGACGAATTGACTTTTGGACGAATTGACTTTGGACGGACTGAATTTTGGACGAATGCCATGGCACCGGTTGTAATGTTTAAATGGCTGTACGAAGTTTCGTAACAGGACAATTTCGTAACAGCGAATTTTCGTAACAAGCATTTTCGTAACAACATTTTCGTAACAAACATTTTCGTAACAAACATTTTCGTAACGAACATTTTCGTAACGAACATTTTCGTAACAGCGAAATTTCGTAACAAACATTTTCGTAACAGCGAAATTTCGTAACAAACATTTTCGTAACAGCGAAATTTCGTAACAAACATTTTCGTAACAGCGAATTTTCGTAACAAAATTTCCGTAACAGCTTATTCCAGGAAGTGGCAACGTGGAAAGGACTCGGCAAGGTCGATCCAAGCGTCATCGCAAGGTAATTGACTTATCATTTTCTTCACCACTGATCCTGATGTTTGTCTTCTAGATTCTGCGCGACAACATTCTGGGGGTCAAAAAGCCTGCTATCCGTCGTCTTGCCGGTCGAGCTGGAGTCAAGCGCATCTCTGGCTTCATCTACGAAGAAACTCGCAGCGCACCAAGCGCAAGACAGTATGTTTATTTGCCTTATTTAATAACCTCTTTCGAATACAACTAGGATAATCTGAAGTTTTGCAGTCCAGAACCCTAAGGGTCTCAGGCATTTCTTGACCTGAAAGATCCTTTTTTTCAGTTTTCACTTATATTTCACGTTGTTATGCCTCCACAATTGCCAGGACCCCTGAAGTTTGGCAATACAGTGGACTCTCGATTTAAAGACACCCCCAAAAAGTTCGTTTCCCAGCTGGGTCCGACACTTCTTTTAACTCGATTTTCGAAGCTTTCTTAAAATTCTGTTTTGACAGTCTGGTCGCAAACATCGCAATGATGTCGATTTTGCCGATCGTTTTCAAAATCCAAAAACTTTTTCTTCTAAAAAAGCAAACCCTCCATTTAAGGACAGGGATTTTAGAAAAAAGCCTGTCCTTAAATCGAGGTTTTGCTTTTTTAGAAGAAAAAGTTTTTGGATTTTGAAAAACGATCGGCAAAATCGGCATCCTTGCTATATTTACGACTAGACTGTCAAAACAGAATTTAAAAAAAACGCTTCGAAAATCGAGCTAAAAAAAGTGTCGGACCCAGCTGGAGAACGAACTTTTGGGGGTGTCCTTAAATCGAGAATCGACTGTATTCCAAGGTTCTGTTGCTAATTACAACGGTTACTTCCGCATATTACTCACCCAAAGTTTCTCATCTCATTGGTTCATCGTCTCTACTTTAGGTCACCGCCATGGATATGGTCTATGCTCTGAAGCGCCAAGGCAGAATTCTCGACGGCTGTGATGGGTGAATCGCTGCTGAAATCCAGAATTTCTCGTAACTCTCTATTGTTTACGCCTTTCGTTATTGTTACTCCAAAAGCACTCTCTAGTGCTTTCTTGTTTTCAATAAAGAATTCCGTTTGAGTAAGCGTGGTAAATAGTGTTGTGAAAAGTCGAAGTTAAATCAGATTATCTGATGAGGAAGGTTAGTTGTTGGACGTGTTTTGACGGAATCTTCCCTAGTTATCTTCAGCTTGGTTTTTAATAAGTTATAAGTTTCTATTGATATATTCCGACCGAGTGGGTCTCCTCTTGTTTACTTGGGTGTAAAAGCCAAAAAAAATTCACAGTGCTCAAAATCACCCAAATTTCAGATATGTTATTCATAGAGTTATTTAACATATCCAAGATTCAGATAGCTTTGAGAGCAGGAAAAATTTTCACGTACTGGACACCCACATAAGCGAAGACAATATCTGAAAGATTTTAGACATTGAAGGCGAGATCAGAACTTTTAAGCGTGGATCAGGCATTGAGAGTTGATTAGGACGGCGACCGGACAAAACAGGTTTTTAAAAGTATTTGTCGCGCGACAAAAACGGTTTTTTTATCGGTCAATTCGGCTGTTCGCACGAATTGACCGATAAAAAAACCGTTTTTGTCGCGCGACAAATACTTTTAAAAACCTGTTTTGTCCGGTTGCCGATTAGGACAGTTGATTATGGATCAAGACTGTTGAGTGATGATCAGGACCATTCAGGGCGGATCGTGACCATTAAAGACCATTAAGGTAAATAAGACCACTAAGAACATATAGGGAAGATTGAGGGTGGATTACAAAAATAAGTAAAGTATACGAGAAGTTTCTTACGAAAAATTGCTGTTACGAAAAAGTTTGTTACGAAAATTCGCCGTTACGAAAATGCGCTGTTACGAAAAACGTTTGTTACGAAAACGTTTGTTACGAAAATGTTTGTTACGAAAAAAATTTGTTACGAAAGTTCGCTGTTACGAAAATTCGCTGTTACGAAAATTCGCTGTTACGAAATTGTCCTGTTACGAAACTTCGTACAGCCGTTTAAATTGGTTGTAATGTCAGTAGAACAGGCGGAACGAAAAGTATTTAAAGAAAACGTGTCAAGACAAAAATTGGATGAATTCACCTTTGGATGAATTCACCGTCGCCCCTCTGAATTAGACCAGGGCAAGTTTGCTCGGACATTGGAGCCTATAATCAATTGGAGCTCTAAAATCGGGCTTAATTTCAAGTTAACCAATCAAAAGAGTGCCTACAAGATAAACGAGAACAATGATACAGCAATTTCATGCTTGTTGAAAAAGAATATTACCGATTTTTCATTATCCGGTCATAATCTACTCTACCGATGAATGTTCGTTCAAGAAAAATTTAGTCTTGACTCGAAAAGGAAGGAAGTGTCACAACAAGTGCGCAAACTTTTTGGTTTTATTATAAGGATTTCATTGGCAGGCAGCAGTACGTGCGCGCGATATTTTGCGCTTACCGTATTTTCTCTAATATAACCACACCCCAAAAGTCGGAAAATGTACCCAAACTTCTTTTTGTCGATTTCACAATTTTTTCTTGTATTTAATTTACATGATCATCCACAACCATATACTGAAAATGACGCCAGGAAATAAGGCTATATTTTGAGTATAAGGTTGCAAATGAGTATGAAAATAAAATAACAAAAACTTCACTTCCAAATTAATACCGAATAGTCTGTCCCAGAACTACCGTATTCTCTCTCTAATATACACTTTTTGTTATTTTTATTTTCATACTCATTTGCAACATTGTACTCAAAATGTAGCCCTATTTCTTGGCGTCATTTTCAGTATATGGTTGTGGATGATCATGTAAATTAAATACAAGAAAAAATTGTGAAATCGACAAAAAGAAGTTTGGGTACATTTTCCGACTTTTGGGTGTGGTTATATTAGAGAAAATACGGTATATAATTTTTGTTTTTGTTGTAGAAACAATAAAAGCCACTTTAATCTTTCAACCCTCGTCCAGGCCCCTCCTCCACGGTGTCATGGGGTTTGTTAAAGGTGGCCTTGTGTAAGTAAATTTAGATACCGTATAACCTTTATTAATCCCCACACCTCATTATTGTGACTAGGATAATAGAGTTAACACCATTTTCGATTTGGAATTTCGAGAAATTAGCAGGTTGAAAATGAATCCCTCCCCCCCTCCCTACGGGTGATGAGTAGAGGTTACATGGTATTTGCCTTTTATTTCCATGAACCTTGTGTCCTTTGGTACTGCATGTTTGAATGAATTCCTAGTACAGTCAACTCTCGATAAAGTGTACCCTCGATATAGTGTAGATCTCGATATAGTGTATTTTTTTCAACCTCATTTTGTCAGCTCTAAGCCAAACTGGCTTACAGTGTACCCTCGATATAGTGTAACCCTCGATAAAGTGTATATTTTCCCGATCCTCGCGAGCTCCACTGTATCGAGAGTGGACTGTAGTTAAAATCAGCTTTTTTAGAAAGTTTCAAAAAGCGAAAAAATGGCCGGAAAAGACGAGTTGATCTATCGCGCTAAGTTGGCCGAGCAAGCCGAGAGATACGACGACATGTAATTTATATTATCACATTACCAACTGTCTGTACGGTGTGTTTTAGGATGCAGCTGATGAAGCAAATGGCAGAACTGGGTGTGGAAATCACGGCTGAAGAGCGCAACTTCTATTCATTCGCCTACAAAAACGCCATTGGGATCCGTCGAGCTAGCTGGCGTTCCATTTCCGAGCAGGAAAAGAAGGCTGAAAATTCCGAAATTCTGAAGCTGGTTGCCAAAGACTATCGCGAGAAGATCGAGAAGGAAGTGCGGGACATTTGCAATGATGCTTTGGTGGCTTACACCTTATCCTGTATTTCTTGTTTAATCATAACATATTTCGAGCTTCAGGCGACTCTCGAGAAGCATCTCATTCCAAAAGCCGTGGATTCTGAAAGCAACGTGTTCTTCATGAAGATGACTGCCGACTACTTCCGCTACTTGGCTGAAATATCGGTTGGGGATGAGCGCAAAGGTTGCTCTTTCATTCATTGCTGTCTCAATTATAGAATTTATTTTCTTTTGGTTTAGGAATAATCGAGAAGTACCAGGTTGCTTATGCCAAAGCTTTCGACGTTGCAAAGAAGCTGCCACCGTGCAATCCGATCCGAATTGGCCTGGCTCTCAACTTCTCGGTGTTCTACTACGAAATCTTGAATTCGCATAGTGAAGCCTGTCAGTTGGCCCAGAAGGTGAATTTACTTCGGACGTGAATTTAAGAACGTTTAGAGTAGCTTGAGGGGTGTACGTTATTGAGGGACTAGGCGAACTGGCGCCCTTTCCGACGCCTGCGTTTGAAAAGCAAAGTTTGGTGTTGCACAACACTACAATGCAAATCGGGCTGTAAACCCACTTTGCATGATTGGCATTTTATGAACTGTTCGCCCAAAGGAATTTCAACCCAGTTTTTCAGTCTCACAGTCAAGTAATACTTCTTTCCACATAATGTTTTTCACTGTATTTTTTTTCTCGCATTTGGCTGCAACTTTGATAAACTCGCATGACCTCGTACGAGAAAATGCAAATAAATTAGTCATTCAGTGGTAAACACAGGATCAGTTGAGTCAATTTCAACAAAATCAATTGTTTGGCCCTGACTTTTATTAATTGTCATTGCAAAACATGGTTTAATAGAGAATTGTTTTGCTGTATAGTGTAAAAGGAAAGTTTCCTGGGTACCCTTCTCCCGGCTACCCTTCTCCTGGGTACTTTCCTCCTGGCTACTTCTTCCTGGATACTGCTTGGCTACCCTCCTACTCTGGTTACCCTCCTACTGGCTGTTAGCACTTCCTAGTCTCCTGACTACTCTCATCCTTGGCAGAAAATTGAGTATGAACGCAAAAATCTACCCTTAATATAACTTTTTATAACTATAACTTTATAACTTTTATAATTATAACTTTTAAAGGGGCATGCCCGTGCCCGACACGGAGAAAAGGCGGGGACCAGTACTTTTTTTCTTTCTCGATCAAGTTTTATATGCATATGCATTCAGATTTTTTAAGTTTTCTGCCTAGTTTTAAAAGTAGTATAGGGTCATTAATATTACATTTGACGCAAAACGAGTGAAAAATAGAACGATTCAAAAAAAATTGCTGGTCCCCGCCTTAACTTTTTGAAACGCACGGGCATGCCCTTTAACTACAGTCGAATCTCTATACAGTCAAACCTCGATTTAGTGGCACCCCCCAAAAGTTCGTTCCCGCTTAGGGTCCGACACTTTCTAATTTTCGAAATACTTTATAGATTCTGTTAGCACAGTCTGGTCGCAAATATATTGAGGATTCCGATTTCGCCGATCGTTTTCTGAAAAGTAAACAAATTTTGGGGTAAAAAAGCAAAACCTCGATATAGTGGCACCCCTTTTTTGAAAACAGGTGCCACTATATCGAGGTTTTACTTTTTTAACCCAAATTTTGTTTACTTTTCAAAAAACGATCGGCGAAATCGGAATCCTCACGATATTTGCGACCAGACTGTCATAACAGAATCGATAAAATATTTTGAAAATTGGGTTAAAAAAAGTGTCGGACCCTAGGCGGGAACGAACTTTTGGGGGGTGCCACTAAATCGAGGTTTGACTGTATAGACATGGAAAAAAAATGGATACAGTCAAACCTCGATTTAGTGGCACCCCCAAACATGGAAAAAAACATGGAAACATTGACTGTATTTCTCTACCTTTTCAACCGTTTGAGAGAATCTTTTTCTGCAGGATAATTTTTGACCCTAGTATAGAATTAAATTTCGTGTAACAAGAATGGAAAGTCGAAGCAGTAGATCAAAAGGTCAGCTTTTGATGCGAGCATAAGCAAATGGGAAGCAACCGATTATTGAGTTAGGTCTTTTGACTTCTTACATGGTAGAAAATGTGGCTTTATACCGAAAAGTCTGTTTAATTTCTAGGCCTTTTTGTCTTGTTGTTCAGTGAAAAGTGAGGGGAAAAATCAACGCCAAGCTTATAAGCAAAAGTTTTAGCAGATTGCTGCTAGCAATTAATTTCAGACAATGATTTTCGATTAACATTTCGGAATTGTTTTAGTTATTTGTGCTTACTTGAAATTATAAATGTGCGAAAATCAGGGCCGAACGATTAACCAACTTTTCAATAATCAACACTTATGTAATAATTTAGGCGGTGAATGATGCAACAGCAGCGGTTTCCAAGCAGCTGGAGACAGAACAGCTCCAAACATGGAAAGTTCTTCTCCAGCTGTGGGAGACTTTGGACAAGTGGGAAAAGTTGAGAGAGGATGCTCCTCCTTCACCGCCTCCTTCAATGATGGGTTCAATGATGAGTGGTAATTTTCTTTTGTGCATGTGTAGTACTTATGCATACATTTTTAGCACCAACGCCGCCACCTCCGCCTCCATCTACTTGATTTGCAGCAATGGGTTTCAGAAGAAGTGAGTGGAAAAGTCTTTTGAAATCTTGTACCTTTTCGTTATGTTCTGTTGTGGTGTGTTTGCATTGTTTCTTGTTTGGTGATCGTTCTCATTTTAATAAATTTAGAACAATGGCATGTTTGGGCATTAGGTCATTTGGTCCCGGTCATTTGGTCCCCGATCATTTGGTCCCGTCATTTGATCCCCGGTCATTTGGTCCCGGTCATTTGGTCCCCAAAAGCCGCCAATTTAAAATGTTCAAACAGGTTCGAATCCTGGCGATAGCAAAGAATTGTTTTCTACCGTATATTATCCCGAACAGGTCTCATTCACCTGGGTAATCGGAAATTGGAAAATTTTGGATTTATAAAGGAAATATTAAAGACTATATGGGAGGGAAAGGGTATACTGAATAACACTTGGTGATACCCCATTCATCCTCAATGATCCAGATCCACCCTCAGTGGTTCAAGACCACCCTAAATGGTTCAGATTGTCTTTTAGTGGTCCTAACCCACTTTCAATAGTCGGGATCCACTACCAATGCCTCCGTTATTAGTAAAATGGTTCAGATTTATCCTCAATGGTCTTAATTCAATCTGGATGTAAAAAATATTTTGAGTGTCCTCTGGGTTCATTTGGGTGAATACAGTCAACTCTCTTCGTAATAAAAATTTTTAATTTAATCTTTTTTCCATGTGAAAAACTCCTATCATTTAATTTTTTATATAATTTAACCTCAGTTCTAATGGATCATCGATTAACCCGACATTTGCATGTGTTTTCAACACTTTTCCAGGTTATTGTGCAGCTTTTTAAAGCGGTAAAATTCCCGGTCACATTCATTTGACTATGTATGCATTTCATTCCTTTTGGGGATCCTGGTGGGTAGTCTCTTTAATTAGGGATGCCGTTTAACAAAGAATAAGCCAATTGCAGTCAAATAAAGTAGATTTAGGCTGAAAAATAACCAAGAGTGTCGCATAGCTGTAATGCCAGATATTTGAAGTTTGACTTATTAGAAACACATGAGCATGTTGCAAACAAGAGCTAAACGAGTTGCAAGTCTCAAAATTGGATCGATATAGGTTTCGTTCAAGACAATATGGAAAAACATTAAAAAAATTTAAACTGGCGGCTTTGGGGACCAAATGACCGGGGATCAAATGACCGGGATCAAATTACCGGGGACCAAAATTTTTTATATATCCTTGGCAAATCTTTTTTTTGACTACTTATAACAGTTAAATATTTTTCAAATGAGCTAAATTTGTACCGTGTTGCAGCCGAGAGTTTGCGCTTCCCTATGATACAAAATTTACCACGGTCTGGTGAATTATGATTGGACAATACTTTTTTCTCCGACTAAAACACTTTTTTCTCCGACTAAAATACTTTTTTTTCCGACTAATTTTGATTCTCGACACGAAATCAACCATTTTTAAAAAATTTTGTGTGAAATTCAAGGGTGGGCAAAGACCAGATGGCTGGAGACCCACTCCGGAATGGCCAAAAGGCCAAAATTATTGGTTTTTTGGGGGTTTACTAAAGGGGGAGTAAACTTTTTGAGAAAAATCGATTGAGCGGATCAGATTTCGGGTCCGATCGGCTTAATCGCTCAGAATTCCAGGTTTATGGTGGTTTCGAGTGGTTCAGGGTGGAGTTGTGGGCGATTAAGCCGATCGGACCCGAAATCTGATCCGCTCAATCGATTTTTCTCAAAAAGTTTACTCCCCCTTTAGTAAACCCCAAAAAACCAATAATTTTGGCCTTTTGGCCATTCCGGAGTGGGTCTCCAGCCATCTGGTCTTTGCCCACCCTTGAATTTCACACAAAATTTTTTAAAAATGGTTGATTTCGTGTCGAGAATCAAATTAGTCGGAAAAAAAGTATTTTAGTCGGAGAAAAAAGTGTTTTAGTCGGAAATAAAATTAGTCGGAAAAAAAATATTTTAGTCGGAAAAAAAGGGTTTTAGTCGGAGAAAAAAGTATTGTCCATTATGATTTCCATTAAACGCGGTTTTTCAAAATCATTTAGTTTTTCAGGATTTAGGTTGTTGGTATAAAATGCCATGAAAATTTTTAATCAAATTACAATTTAACCATGTTCGTATATTTTTGTGAAAGCCCGTAATATGAGCTTTCTTTTGACATATTATGAGTAATGATCTGTTTCAAAAAAGAGCAAAAATAAATTAAGAATATACTAGGCACCCTGAAAAATAAAACAAAATTTCTCACAGCAAAGAAATTTTAAACGAGATTTCAGAAAATGCTAGACACCCTTTTTCAAGTTTATTATATGTCATTTTGTAGCTCAGGAAAATGGCTATTTCGTGGTATATTTTTTATCGCGGTATTGACTTCAAAAATTTAGTACGGAACGACTTTAGACAAAAAATACCTGGAAGCTCAAAAGAAGCTGAAACAGCTTCTTTTGCATTAGAATGCTCATAATTCTGAAAAAAAAATAAACCTTGCAACTCTTGATACACCACTAAAAAGCTTACTTCCTTGGCTATCTAATGGTATATAATGAGTTAAGATGAATGTAAGATGAATATAATGAGTTAAGAAATTAAGCCCCCTGCGTAGGAAAATATGCTAGACATCCATGGATTCAGTACCTGCTCGAGTACCCAAATTCCGAGGTCCATATCTCGAAAATGCACTATGTACGCACCAAATCTGATGGCACAAAAGTGTTCAGCGTATCATAAATAAGGTATCCAGTGTAAAACATCAATGCCCAATTTTCCGACTTTCCGTCTTCCTTGGGTCTGAGGTCCAATCTCTCAAAATGTGACTCTTAAACAGCGTCGTTTTGACTTGAATGACTTAGCTCAGGACCAAATAGTTCTTTTTTCTGGATCGTTTTAAAGAGCGAGTCGTTATAAAAAGCGTCGTTATAGAGAGCGTCTACTGTATTGACCACTATTAGACTTGATGATGTTTTACTTTTGTTTTTTCCATGCTGCGTCATGGAATTATTCTCTTTACATTTGCAAGTAACGAAAAGGGGCGTTGAATCAAACATGTGAAGACTGCTGACACTTATTTACCACAAACTATGTCCACTATGTTTTGATTTTAATTTGTTCATAGTTATTAGCAAGCAAACAAACTGCTCACAAACCATTTACAATATTATGAATTTTTAGTATTCGTGAAATCGCTGCCTCTCTTTTATCATCACCAATGACCACGGACTGCTTTAAAAACAGCTGCAATCAATCGAAATGAAATGCTTAATTCACGCTATTGTCCTCCTACATGTAAGTATCGTTCTTCTGTTTTGCGGTTGTGTCCACATTTCTCCTCCTCACTAATGGGGGGACCAACCACAGGGGGACCAAGGCGATTTTTTTCAAAAAAATCACTTTTTGCCTTTCAGCACTTTTTTTCATTTGAAAAAAAGTGCTGAAACGTTCACGCACCGATTTTTTCCTGTTGGATACACGAAAGTGAGACATGAGAGTACACGAGAGTGAGAGTTCGAGTCAGAGTGAAAGTGAAAGGGTAATCCACTAATTTGTTACCGAGCTTCAGAGTAGATACCTACCTACCTTCCAGGTGGATAAGGGACGAGAAACAGGTCAAAATATCGAAATAACATGACTTCCCTTCAAGACAAAATATACCCTGAAAAACATACCCCAAATAACCCCCCCAAATAACCCCCTCAAATAACCCCCCTCAAATAACCCCCTTAAATAACCCGGGTTATTTGGTGGGGGGGGGGGGGGGGGTTATTTCAGGGGGTTATTTGAGGGGGGTTATTTGGTGGGGGAGGGTTATTTGGGGGTATTTACGCTAGGTCACCGGTGAATTCCACAACCCTAAGAAAATCACAAAGCCAGAAAAAGTTGTTCTTTTCAAAAAAACGCACGAATTTTTTCGGACGACCGAAAATACTTAAAGGAAAATGTCTGCTTGCTTGTGTAATCAGACTCACTTAATTAATTGTTTTCATAATTGTTTTAAAAGTAATGGCTGTACAATTGTTGATTATCATGTATAAATTAACACTTTTATTTGGTCAATAAACATAATTCTATCAGATCTTTATCAAATCAATTATGCCTTGCAAAAGCTTGCGCTGTCTGCATTCAAGTCACACAGATGACAGGCAGAAGCTGACTCAAAGATATGCAATAGGTTGACCAACGGAAACATGATTATGCTGCCCGAGAAAGAACCAATCTAAATTTGAATTCAAACGCATGGCGAAAAACCTCCATGCACCGATTTTTTAGATTCAAAATTTTAAAATAAAAATTTTCATTTGGCGTCAATTTCATATTTTTATTTTGTGGGTCGCTGGGAAACTAGGATAAGGGGTACAATTAATACTATTATCAAGCCGTCCTAACAACTGTGAACCGATTTGAAAACAGGATTAACCCAATCCTCAATCCTAGCTGCCCTAATAACTGCGAAAAACAAATCAATACCTGCATAACAACTCCGCACCAAAACAATTTAGACTCTTTTTCTGCCTCAACTGCCTCTTCTCTCAATAATGAAGTGATCAGGGTCCGAAGGTAGGCGTTCAAAAATGAGGAGCATATTGCTGTACAACCTGCAGAAAAATTACTTCAAAAAATCATTTCGATAGGTGATAATGCCAACCGCCATAAAACCGCCCCAAAAAGAGTAATACAGCCAGGGGGTAGGGCTTTGCACAGCCAGAACCAAAATCCACAAGCACAAGACAGAGGATAGACCAGTCAAGGATGCAACCATTCTTGTGCTTTTAGGAGTTAACCAAAAAGGCAGGAAGCAGGCCAAGGGTTGAGCCAAGTTGGATAAGGACAGCGCCAGATGGTAGGTCAGCTGTAAAATTAATGTTGCTGTCAGAGTTGTAGCCATAAGAGGTATGATGGCCATGCCAGGATTAGGCAAAAGCCACAATTCAACCAACCAGGGAATAGGGCATCACAGAGAAGCTCTGGATACTCGGCACTATGGAGTTCATCTGAGCACAAACTGAAGCAACACCCAGAAAATTAAATAACCAAGACTAAAAAACACACATACCTAAAGCTAAACAAACCAGTAGAAACCAAAATCGTTTTGATTGATACCCCCAATCTGCTGTTCTAGAAGTTGTGGCTGTTTTTTGTTCAAAATTATCTATTTTCTTGTCTACTTTCACCACAGAGGCATTGTCATTGACTGTTGCTGGTAAAATTAAAGGAGAAAACCAGTGGAGTGCTATAAAAGCAGCTACTGAAAGACACAACCACATGGACATGACCACATTGTAAGTGAACACACTGAACCTTGGCGGATAGTATACTGGATTAAATACTGCTGCTGTTGATGTGTTGGTTGCATCTCTTACACAATCGTAAGACAAGGTGCTAAACAAAAACTTTTCTGCTAATTTTATAATTTGATTGAACAATACCCTATTCTCATGGAAAAATTGGCAAGAAGCCAAATTAATTTTTATTATTGGGTCTTCTTACTCTTCTCCTTTAGAAAATGCCCCTTTCCCCAGACAAAAGTCTACCTTGATGCACCAAAACACAAATTTTTAACTTTTAAAACCAAATCGGCAAATTGAAGAACTATTGTTAAAAGACCCTAAAAGACCGAAATCGTGTTAAGCATGGTTGATTTGCTTAAAAAGCTGACATCTAAGCTAATAACTTAATGTGGAATTTTAAATTCCGCTTGAGACAACGAATATTCAAACGATGAATTTTCGTATAACTTAAACATTTGTTGTCTCTAACGGAGTTTAAAAACTAAGATGGCATTTAAATAAGCAAATCGACCATGCTGAGCATGATTCCGGTGTCAGAATTCAGTTTTTATCAAGCAACGTAAAAGCTTTATGTTAAAAATGCTTTTTAGATTCTAAAATAAAATGATTGGCGCTACTGTAATATATCCACCGCCCATCCCCCCCCCCCCCCCCAATAATTTTTAGGCTTAAGAATTAGGTTTAGCCCTTAGGCTTCGGGCCGTAGGCATCAGGCTCAGGGACAACACGTAATAATTTCGGTGCGTTGACGTTTGTACGATTTTATGCATTTGCATAAAATCGTACAAACGTTTGTACGATTTTATGCATTTCAAAAACAACAGGGGGGACCAAGGCAGTTTTTTTTACGTTTTTTTCGAAAATTTTTAGATTGTGTCCGAACCATCTCAAACCACCCACAATCACCCAAACACCGAAATCGTATTGTATCAAATCAGTATTAATACAACTTTTGGGTTTACCTGCCTGCCTTCGGCAGGCACCCTAATTCAATAGGAAGCCCCTTTGGGGGTACATGGTCCGGATAAGGGCTGACCCTTTGGGGGTACATGGTCCGGGATAAGGGCTGACCCTTCGAAATGCGTAAAACCTGTTTTTGAAACAATTGGCTGTGTGATAGGATGTGTGACTCATGTGATAGGCTGCGTGACTTTTGTAAAATCAATCTAAAAATTTTCGAAAAAAACGTAAAAAAAACTGCCTTGGTCCCCCTGTTGTTTTGAAATGCATAAAATCGTACAAACGTTTGTACGATTTTATGCATTTGCATAAAATCGTACAAACGTCGCTTTACCATAATTCACCACTTTTTCAAAAAAATTATGGTTTTTTTAGAGGTACCTGAAAAATTATTGGGTGGGGGGGGGGGGGGGTATATTACAGTAGCTTTTGGGGGGGCGTATATGACAGAAGCGTCAAAGGATTGTTTTCTCAGTTATTACCTACCCCACTTTCTATAACCATTTAATGTATCTTGTAAGGAAGATTGCAGGCTTTCTTTTAATATAACATTTAGCTCGGTGCAAGAAAATGAATTTTGAGATACAAGCCTTTTTACAAAAAATTAAGATTGCCGTCGTGTTTAGCTTACTGTAAATAGGATATAAATGCAAGAATCCGGCGTACCCGAAAATTGCTATCGGACCCTTAATAAGGGCCGATGTCCAAAATTAGAAAACGTCACTCTAAAATTATTTTGATATTCTGTAACTAGTCCATGAAAAAATGTTTTCTACTACCGGGATTCCAACCAGTGACCTATTAGGGGACATATTTATCGGTGTGGCATTTTTTGGCCGCCCGGAAAAAACTCCCCAAAAGTAAAAAAAAATTGTTGAGAGACAACACATCAGAATTAGCAACCGATAAAAAAAAAGTTATTTGGATACCTTACTCTTTCTAACAGAAGCGCACCCCAATTCAAAATCGTATTTTTGGCATTGTGTTTTTTGACCCATTTTTAAACTGAAATGCAACTTTTGCTTTCTGAAATCTGCTGATATGTAACCATTTTTTTACGATAAAACAAAGTTCGAATATGCGTTGTATTCCCCGAAAACAGGGCTTCATTTTGACATCAAAAGCTATTGTAAATATAAAGGCGGCGTCAAAAGGCGAACATTAAAATTCATCTTAACTTTGGCAGCGTCTGATGCCACATTAAAGCATTTCAGACGGTTTTTTTAAGTTAAGATGAATTTTTTTTTTTTTTACCAATATTTTTTGGCCCTCTCTAGACCCAATACCAATATTTCAAAGATGTGGACCCCAATATATTGCCCAATACTAATATTTTTTCAAAAGTCTTTTTTCACCAAAATATTGAAAAAAGTCCCTAATTCAGTCTTATCTCGATTTAGTAACACACTGGAACTGAATTTTTGGCCTAAAAAAACGAAAATTGATTGAATTGAAAATTGAAATCTAATATTTTGGTGAAAAAATAGACTTTTGAAAAAATATTAGTATTGGGCAATATATTGGGTCCACATCTTTGAAATATTGGTATTGGGTCTAGAGAGGGCCAAAAAATATTGGTATTGGTATTGGGCTACTTTTTGGGGCATATTGGCCCCTCTGGCCGGCGGCTATCAGACTGGTTTCGGCAAAGATGTTCTTGGATACGCCAGCAGTGTTGTCTACATTTTTTTGTGCTTGGGCCGCAGTAAATATGTTTTATGGTCTAATTTTGACTTTAGTTATTTGCTACTTGCTCATTTTCCCGAAAACATATTTGAAATGGTTAAACACTGAGATTTTAACTGTAGCACTTTCGGTTTTACTATTTTCCATTCATTGCTGTCTTTTTTCACGGTCTTTTTTCAATTGTTTTAGCAGATCCACAAACTGTTATTGCGTCGGCAAACAGTTATGACCCAAGTGTGCAAAAATACTTTGACACAGAACCAACTTTCATTGTTCTTCCACGTCCCTATGTGTTTGTGTCATTTTTGTTTACTTTTGTAACATGCGTTCTTTTTATTCTGCTAGAGCCTGCGGTTTTCGGATTTTTTATTTACCAGCTGTTGAAACAAGATTCGTAGCATTTTAAAAATAAAACACACAGATCTATAATTATTGCTTCGATGGTTCAAGATTTTACTGTAACTGTTTTTTTGTTGTTGCCTGTCACATTTTTTGTTTTTCTGTATTTGAAATTACACATTCTTCTTTGGCCATGACGATTGCTGTATGTGTTATCGATACTCATTCAATTGTAGAGTTCATTTTTACCCTATATTGACTAAAAAAGGACTAATCTTTTAAAAAGGACACATACGAGCCCTGATATATACCCTATTTACGATACGGTGGTTAGTTTTCACACTTTAAATTATCATTTTCGAGATACAGGCCTTGGAAGTACGCACTCCAGGACATCCAATTCTTCATCAATCTTTCGACGCTACTGGCTTATACCCCCCCAAAAAAGCTACTTTCTTATACCCCCCCCCAAAAATCGGACCTACTGTCATATACCCCCCCCAAAAACCGACTTTTTTAGGAGTGTCTAAAAACCATTTTTATGCAATAATTTCGCCATGAAGGGACCAGAAAAGCAGTTTAAAAGGGATTATGGGCTGTATTGGGAGGGGAAGGGAATAATACAGGGGCCACTTTTTTTTAGCTGCTTTACCATGTTTTTCAACTCGGGCCGTGGCAAAAATAGACTCTATATGCATTTTATGATCAAGTGTACTTCTCGGAATCATGTCTAAGGTAAGTGCGTGCGCGCATCTCTAACTCTCAAGCCCCCTGCGCCCCCTTCGGGGGCGCAGGGGGCTTGGGGGCTTGGAGTTGAGATGCGCACACCCACATACCTTAGACACAAATCACTCGAAAGCGACTCTGGATGCATGAAAAAACATGCATACCAGAGTTATTTATGCGGTAGGCCCCAGTATTCAAAACTATGTTCAACATCTTTGATTTTGCGACCGAAAAGGGTTTACCCCCCTCATCAGGCCTGGGGCTACGAGCCAGAGGCTCAGCCGTCCAAAATTTACACGACAACCATCGGGATCCACCCGGCTGATCGGTCCGATCATTTCGAGTCCTTATACTTTTACGTGCACCACAAGTGGCTGGGTTTGAAAGTGACTTCAACGCTTAGAGAATTAATACTCTTTGGTACTTATAGGCACTATAGAAGTGGCCCCTGTTTTGTCCCTTCCCCTCCCAATACAGCCCTTGAACCCTATTTTAATTGCTTTTCTGGACCTTTTATGGCGAAATTATTGCTTAAAAATATGTTTTGACCACTCCCAAAAATCTTGATTTTTGGGGGGGGTATAAGCCAGTAGGTCCGAGGATTGGGGGGGTATAAGAAAGTAGCTGTTTTTGGGGGGGTATAAGCCAGTAGCGCCAATCTTTCTTTTTTAAGAACTCAAAATTTTTATATCAAAATTCACTGTTCTGCACCGTACTAAATTTTATACTGAAAATAAAGCTCTCCATTTGTTCTACACGATGTACTTATTGGTTATAGCAGGTGGGTTAGGTAATAACTGAAAAGCAGTCGTTTCATATCAGGAATTGGAAAAACTAAAAAGAATTAATAACGTAAAACTTTCACGCAGCTTGGCGAGCCCTGCATTCTGACACCGAAATCGTGTTTAGGGTGTCGATTTGTTTATGAAACTGCCATCTAAGTTTATAGCTCACTATCAAATTTCGAATTCCACTCGAGACAATAAACATTCAAATAATTCATTTCCTATAAATTAAACGTTTTTTGTCTCAAAAAGATGAAATCATCGTTTTAAAAATGAGGAAATGCTTTTTTACTATCAACATTATTTCCAATAAAGTTTACCTTGAAGTAGAGAGACCAGACTAGGCACCAAAGCACTGAGACCATGCCCACAAAGTAGGCAGTCAAATAGTTTGGATGAAAAGTGGCCATGTAGGGCATGAACAGCACATTACTGGTTGCATTTACCAAGGCTAATAGGAAGGTGATGCCAATCAGAGCTACCGACCTCTCCACTCCAAATATATATGCAGTCCAGTCCCAGCCAAACGCCAAAAGCAAGGTAGATAGAGCAGAAAAGGATATAAGCACCACAATCAATGGAGCTTTGTAAGGCAGTGCGAAATTAGGACAAAACTTGTGCACAGCCCCACAGATCAGTGGAAATGAACAAGCAATCTAAATGTAATTTAGAGACAAGTCTAATCCACAAAACAGAACATGCTTCTTTCTACATTTGAATCTGTAATCATATAATGGTTTTTAATAGCTCTTTAAAAGCTATATAAAATAAATAAAAATTTATAAAAAAATAAAGATAAAATAAAAATTTCTATAAATTCTTCAAAACATAAGTCAAAATTAAAAAGAGGAGATCTAAAGGCCGAAGGCTAAATTATGGGGGGGATATAACAGTAGCATTAATCTTTTTAATCTATGCATTGACCTAAAAGACTGACTTTGGTTCGATAAATCTAGTTATCGTAAAATATTAACCTGAATTGCCACATCCAAATAGCTGAAATCTTATTATTTATTTTTGTCATGAATTTTAGAAAAATATTGGAAAAAATAAAATTTCCATTACCTAGGCAAATTCCAGCCTTCTGGCAAAGTCTGAGTCAGTAAAGACAATTCCATCCATACTGAGTTTGTAAATAGCCAAGAGCTTGAAGCAAACAAACACACCAGTACAAAAATAGTTGCATTTACAGAGCCTTGCATGGCAACAATTGCCCACCTGTTTTGGTTAGTATTGATTGTTTGTGGTTGATAAGTATTGATTGTTGTTGTTATTGTTGTTTGTGTATTTATCTCTACACGTTTACATTATTTATTATTCAAGAGAAAAGGAAAAATTTAGCAAGACTACATTCTACTGTCAACAGTTGTTTTAGCACTTTTTTACTGTCGGGAATGTCTGGAAAGCAAAACAACCAAGCCAAAAGATCAAAATGTAGTTCAAAAAATATTTTTCAAAAACTATCTCATTACCTTAGCTGGGGTATTGAATGAACGTACAAATGGGTACTTACTCATACTCTTTTCTACGCTTATCGACCACCAGAAGTAAAATTTCAGCCTCAGTCAAACAAACGGTAATATTGTCAATTTTTTATGTAGGACTATTATATGTAGTCTTTTATGTGATTTTAAGCAGTTCTTGCAGCCGATTTTTAATGGATCACGATAATTTGTGGTCCCTGATAAACTTTTCCGAAAAAAAACTTCAAAAAAGGGCTTACAGTGGCTGTACACCGAAATATACGCGCCAATTTGGTACTTGGTCGTTTTGGTACGCGGTCGTTTTGGTACGAATTTTTCGTGCTGTTACCGAAAAATTACTTACCGAAATAACCGCGTATTGAAAAATCTCTTACCAAAATACCGTAATACGTACCAAAACGACCAAGTACCAAATAGGCGCGTATATTTCGGTGTACAGCCCTTACAGTCGACTCGCCCGTGAGTTTTCGGTTGTTTGGATTGGTCGTGGGATGGTTTAATGAGGTTTGCGGTTATCTTTCCATCCATAATGTTATCGGCCACAATATTCTCGAGGCCACAATATTCTCGGGCCATAACATAACAAATCTCTCTGGCTGCACACTTTATTTTTTCCCAAAAATATTTCAGTGAATGAGTTGAACTTATTGTGCTTTAACGCTGTCTTGTAGTCATTGATGCATGGAGGGGCACGAGGAAGAACTTTTCCTTCACGTTTTGCTCACTCTATATGAAAATAATGCAATAGCCGTAATAAGAATGATATCTGAATGACAATAGCTAAAAAATAAGCTTTGCGGATCAAACAATACACTTATGCTCATATTGCACGGACAACTAGGTTCAAAATTTTGTTTTGCGAGTTCTCCAAAGTCGAAATACATTTTTGCGAGTGGTCAAAAAATCGAGTTAGCGTCTTGCCGATTCTACGTTATTTGAGTTCTAAGTCTTTCGAAATCCACATTTTGCGTATTATACACTTTACGAGTAATAAAATTTCCAGTCGTAATACAGCTCACCTTGACGACAAATTTTTATGTTTTTAGAATATTCGTATTTGACTTGTATTGACTTGTTAGCAGTCTTCTAGAAAGCCTAACAAGGGAGCCTCAGATAGTGTCGGTAAGCTATTGGGAAACATCATATACCATTCAATACGATCCACACTTTTTATGGCTCATAATTATTTGGTGCAAATAAATTTCTTTTCGGTCTAAATACACTTTTTTATGGCGCAGATTTGGGTACTTTTATAGTTCCCCATACTCGGATTTTTTGAAAAGTGACCCAAATCCCCTATCGAACTCATTTTTTCTGCGCAACAAGATACGAGAAGCATTTCTTAATACTTTCTAAATAGAAAAATTTGAAGCTTGTCAAAAAAATTGCCCCCCCGCCCCTCAGGCAAAGATGGTCTTTTTAGGGTATTTTTCACCAATTTTTGGCCTTTTTTAAGTCAAATGAAGGTAAAAATGACAGATTTTGAACAGATTTTTACTTTCTAAGGCCTACCGCATATAGAAACTCTTTATGCATGTGTTTTTTTCGCATCCAGAGTCACTTTCGAGTGCTTTGCGTCTAAGGTATGTGGGTGTGCGCATCTCAACTCCAAGCAACCAAGCCCCCTGCGCCTTAGTTTTTTGACAAACTTTCAATTTTTTTATTCAGAAAGTGTTTAGAAATGCTTCTCGTACCTTGTTCTGCAGAAAAAATGAGTTCGGGAGGTGATTTAGGGTCACTTTTCAAAAAAACCAAGTATGGGGGAACTATAAAAGTACCCAGCTTTGTTTTTTCTTAGCGCAAATTTAAGCCAAAAAGAAGATAATTTGCGCCAAATAATATTTGCGCCATGAAAAAGTAAATTTGCGCCATCGAAAATGATTACCCGAGCCCAACGCTGCTTGTCATTGCCAGATCGAACGAGTTGGACAACTTTCGTTGCTCTATAGCTATTGCAACACTGTGTTCTATATCGACATAAAATTCAAATTAAAAATGCATACTGAAAAAGAATTTGAAAACATTGTTGACCAAATCAGGTGGGTCCCATGCTAATTCAAATTCAGGAAATGCTATCCACAAAAACAAGAATCTAGTGTCAAAACTTCAAAGTTGACTGTTTGGACCCCTATATGCGGAAACTCAAATACTACTAAATATTATTTAATTTATCATACACTGTTTGGACTGACTGCACATATAGATCATTCTAAATTGTATACCTAAATTTCCGTCGCAATGTACACATTTATATACAGTTAAGTTTTGAGAAACAATGATTGTTTTGAAAGCTTTCTCGGCTCTAAATAAAAAAGACCATTTTTCGAAAAAAATGAGTTGTTCTAAAAATTTTTAATTTGAGAAGAAACTTTTGTTTGCAGCATAAAAAGCGTATACTTATGGAAGAGTACAGTTTGGTGCATCCAATCAGGGGTCATGCCCAAATTTTTATAATTAAAATTAAATGTTATGAAAATTTCAAAAATATGAATTTAGTGTTCAAAGATATGAATGCTCTACAAAATGCAGCTAATTTTAAAAAGTGGCCAGCTGCAAATTTCAAATTGAAAACGATCGGTACCATCATTTTTTCTTCAATTTCAATTCTGAACCAGATTATACCAATGTTGAAATCCGTCCTGCTAGTGTTAAGAGAATAATTTATTATAAACTGTTTTTTTTGATAGAAGCCTGCCCACCCTGTGAAAACTACAAATAAAGTATTTAATTATTATCATTGCTAAATTATTTGGTAGATGGTTGTCGTGAGAAGGAATTGCAAAGACATCGAAAATGCAATAGAAACAGGATAACTTTAGACAATTGTTGGACAATCACATAAGGAAATCAAATTTTAACACCAACTTAATAAGGCCATCGATTGATACTGTGACATTTACTCATACCTTAAAAAAGAGCAAAAATGATCCATTTAAAATCAATGCAAAACAACACTTATAAAAATATTTTTTTCTTCTTCAAAACCTGATTAATATACTGTAGATTTGGCTGTTTATAAATATGCGGCACAAAAGGCTTTGAAATTTCTTCAGCACAGGTTGGCTGAGTGGAAGATGTTGAAAACATTGACGAGCGGGAACATTAGACATGCACCAAGAAATGATCCGGCCTAAAATTTTTATAAATATTTACAACGGAACCGTTTGAACTGTCTTCTGCAAACCTTCAATATTTTAAAGAGGCGTGCTCACCTGTTCAAAATTTGTCCCGCTAATACAAAAAAAAATCCGAATCATTGATCTTCTGTATGTATTTTTCAGCTTGGTTTCTAACAAAACAAGGCCTAGAATTTTATTTTAGATATAGTTTTGTTAGAAACCAAGTTGAAAAATCCGTACAGAAATTCAATCATTAGCAAAAAAGATTTGAGTTGGCGGGGACGAATTCTGAGCATGCCCCTTTTATTTGCTTTTTACTTTTTTGTACCTTTTTCTGATGCGCAGATTTGAAAAAAAATTAGGCACTACTTTGAGATACAAGGTTACAAGCCTGTTTTTTGTCTTCATCTCATCAAAAAACATAAAAAATGTAAAGAGCGACTTAACATATCCAGGTTATTATATTTATTATATTTTTATTGGCACTTCTTCCCCCCCCCCTCCTCTTATTTTTCCCTAGTTCACCAAGTTGTTTTCAGTCGTAATACGGGAAAACGGGAACCTGTGGCGACGAGATATTCCGGTAGGATAAGGTAAAACTTGACTACCGTTTCTGCCAAATGTAGTATTTGCTATTAGCATAAGTTCCAGGAATGCTCGTGTGTCCTTTCTTGGCTGAAACTTTAGAATCTGATCTTTATGTCTGATAATATTTTTCTTTATAAATTGATGTTTCTCACCATCAGAATGAAGAAAATCGAGAAAAAAATTTTTTTTACTTTTTTGCCTTAGTCCCCAAGGGTCATGTCTGTGGTCATTTATCAAAAAAGCAATACGTGAAAATTTGAATGTTATTCGTCTCGAACGGAATTTAAAATAGGTCAGTCAACTTTAGCGTTTACGACTACCGTATTTCCTCTAATAAGGCAGTTCGCTCTAATAAGGCGGCCCCTCTCATTTTTTTGACTAAAATTTCAGAGTTAAGGCCATTTTTGATTGACAATTTTCAGATTTTTAGGGGTTTGAAAAATAAGGCGGCCGGTCGCCTTTTTAGAGGAAATACGGTAGTTTTTTTTATCAAAAATCGGGTATGCTGATCACGAATCTGCGGTCAGAATTTTCGAAATTGCTGTTTTTGATTTAGAAATGAAAATTTAATTTTTATCGGTAGAAAATGATCACAGGGGGTTAGGCAAAAAACAAAAATTTCTCGATTTTCTTTATTCTGATGTTGAGAAACATCAATTTATAAAGAAAAATATTATCAGACATAAAGATCAGATTCTAAAGTTTCAGCCAAGAAAGGACACAAGAGAGTTCCTGGAACCTATGTTGATAGCTGATAGTTTGAAAGTAATTTTTGGCTCGCTTTTTTGCCTCTTTTGGCTTAGAGAATACATACTCTTTAGTCGTTTAAACGTTTTTTTTTTGTAATTCTGAACCTTATCAAATAATGATCTAGGGCATTGGTATTGCCAGAATAGGTTCCCAGGAGGGTGTTTAACATGTTTTTTCAACTATAAAAAAGTAAGAAAATCTTCTTTGAGTCCATCCTAACATATGCTGGCTTACTCTGCGCCAAAATGTAAGCCTAAAAACAGCAGGGGAACAAAGCCAAAATAGGATTGGGATGGACAAACGGCACAAGTGTCTTTATCGTTCCGATTAAAAAAAAATAAAACGAAGAAAGCGAACATTATAATCCAAAAAGGCGCAAATTCAAAAAACTACAAAAGTTGTATGAGACGCTTTCATTGCCAATATTTTGTCCGCTTCTGATAAGCGGCTAATTTAGGAAGCTCATTCGTATAATTTAGCCGATAGGTTGGCTAAATTAGTATTGTTCAGCCCTAAAAAACTTTTTCAAATCTGCCCTTTACCCATCTTTTCCATTGAGATCGAAGAAATGCAAGACAAAAGATTAGCTTACCTGCATGACCACTCCACACCAAAATAGTCTAGACTCATTCTGTGGAGAATCTTCACGCACTACTGAGGTCAGCACAGTTCTCAGGTAAGAATTTAGTGATGCTGCTATTATGGCTGCAACTATCTGAATTTGTTAAATAAACGATTATAGCTTCAGTTTGTGTTACTAAAAGACATTAACTGACCGAAATGGCGCTGCCCCACACAGAATGTCTGAGAAGGGGAGTAGGGCTTTGGAGTGCCAAAACAACAATCAAGCCACAGAAGAAGGTGGTCAAGGCCGTGAGGGAGGTAAGCACATTCAAACTTTTTGGTTTCAGCCATAGAGGAATGAAACAGGCGACGGGATGCATCAAATTAGCCAGCGAAAGAGCCAGATGATAAGTCAGCTACAATAAATAAGGAGATTGAATACCACACAGGGTTTCGGAATTTCAAAATTAAGTTTTGTCATAAATTTTAATTTTGTATGAGATCAGCTAAATTTTTTATTTTCGATGACACCTTACACCCCAAACGGAAGCTTATAATCCTTTCCTCTCCTTTCAGAAAATACAGACTAAATTTTGCAAATCAGAGAACTTAAAAAAGTATAAAATGAAAAGGCTCTATTTAAATGGAAAATGAACTGACAGTGGTAAAAGTAGAACCTTTGCGTTTTCCACTTTTCTAAAGTCTCTAATTTACATAATTTGGTCACTATTTTCTGAAAAAGGAGATCCTCAGCTTTCGCTTAATGTATCGGGTGTAATCATAAATTAAAAATTTAGCTGATCTCATACAAAATTAGAATTGAAATTACCACTTATTTTTAAAATTCTGAACCCCGTGTACCGTATTTACTCTAACAACCGCCTTCCCTCACCTGATTTCAAGAAACATGTTTGTGGCATTGTGTTTTTGACTGTCAGGTAAGTTACCACTTAGCTTTTCTCGGCTGTACCCCGAAATTTAAGCGGCGATTTGCTAAGTGGTCGATTTGCTAAGCGGTCATTTTGCTAAGAAAAAAAATTTAAGCGCGATTTTGCTAAGAATTCACAATTTAAGCGCCAATTTGCTAAATGGTCGTTTTGCTAAGAATTTTTTTGCTAAGTAGTTGTTTTGATAAAGATCTTGTTTGTTAAGCTACATCTTCTTCAGTTCGGCTTAATTTCGGGGTACAGACCTTAAAACCCAAATGATTCAATCAAAATCACGTTTTAAAAACGGTTTTAATTGAATCGGGGTCTCCTACTCTGGACTGATTGCACCCAGAGGGATTCGAACCAGTAACTTTGGTGATGAGTATATGGACCTCTTCGCCAAGTAAACACTCAAAATTACGATAAAAAGGTGTGCACCCAGGTGGATGCGAACCAGCATCCTCGGCGGTGGCTATCCAAGTGGTCGTCTACTTGGATCAAAAATTTTTTTTACGCTTCGGTTTCCAAAACAATTTTTCTGCACTAATTCGAGCATGCTGAAGATGGTTTGACAGTGGTAAAATCACGTTTTATCGATAAATTTAGAGTTATTGCTTACGATTGATTTATCAAAATCAAGAATTCACGATAACTCAAAAATTTCTTGATAAAACGTGATTTTAACACTGTCAAACCATTTTCAGGGTACTCGAATTAGTGCAGAAAAAATGATTTGGAAACCGAAAACGTAAAAAAAAATTTGATCCAAGTGGACGACCACTTGGATAGCCACCGCCGAGGATGCTGGTTCGAATCCACCTGGGTGCACACTTTATTTTTTACCGTAATTTCAGATATAAAAAGACTAACGTTTGACCTTTCAGGTCATTTGGGTGAATATACCCCTATTCTTGAGTTGCCTGGATAACAACCTGTCCAGGTGGTACTCAACCCTAGATTTGGGATCGGGTAGGTGAAATCGCACTTTTGGTCTCATCAAGTCCAATTATTCACAATTTTTTTGGTTGGAAAAATAGATTTTTTTTATTCAAATAACTTTTTCATTTTTAAGACATCCAGGTGGGCATCCACCTGGTCAGGTGATACCTACACCAGGTATTGAAGTTGGAATTTGTAAAATCGCAACTTTGGGCTTGACAAACCCAATTCCCCACACAATTTAAGTTAGAAAAAATGGCTTATTTTTTATTTTTAAGAAATTTTAATCTTTCAGGTTTGGGTTTGGTTTGGGTATTTAGGGTGGTTTTAGGGTACTTGAGGTGGTTTAGAATGGTTTGTGGTAGTTTGGACACAATCTGAAAATATCAATTTACCTAGATTCCATATTCAAATCAGTAAAAAACAAAAAAAATTGGCCGAAAAATGACCGTCGGAAAAATCTCTAATCCCCTACCAGAACATTGAGAAAAAGGAAAAGTACAAAAAGGCAAAAAAGTTCTTAACAAATCGGGATTTAAGAAAAGAATGCCTTAGCAAATATATTCTTAGCAAATGGGCGCCTTAACAAAAAAATTCTTAGCAATTTGTCGCTTAGCAAAAAAAATTCTTGGCAAAACGACCGCTTAGCAAATCGAC
The DNA here is from genome assembly GCA_004194705.1 of Ditylenchus dipsaci. Lineage (NCBI taxonomy): Eukaryota > Metazoa > Nematoda > Chromadorea > Rhabditida > Anguinidae > Ditylenchus > Ditylenchus dipsaci. Next base: position 39,751 of record SADC01001113.1, on the reverse strand, counting down.
CACTTAGCAAAATGCCGCTTAAATTTCGGGGTACAGCCCTTTTCTCACTAGCTACAAAATAAGGTAAAAACAGGGATGATATATGTACTTTTTAAAAAGATTTGTACTTTTTTTGGGACCCCAAATCTTTTTTATTTTTGAAGTTTTTAGTCAAAATCTTTTTTTTTCGCTCCAAAATAGCAATAAGCACTGGATAAAATTGCACTTTTTGACGAAAAATGACCAAATTGTACTTTTTTTGACCAAATGTACTTTTTTTCGAAATTTTGAGATATCATCCCTGGGTAAAACTTGACTGGCAGCAGTATTAAAAAGGGGTAAAACTAGGGTTGGGTAATCAAAAGAATTTCGATTAGTCACCGGTAACTAACCAGTCACTTTCATTAGTTTTCGACTGTTTTTTTTTCAAAATTTTCGTTTACTCACCGGTGACTAACCGACCATCACCCAACCCTAGTAAAACACACAATGCCAAGAACGCGATTTTGAACGCTGAGGAGCCATTAATTAGAGTAAATACTAGGGCTGGCCAATGGTGAATAACAGTGGTAAAATACCGGTAATCTACCGATAAATTACCGAGTTCTAGAAAAACGGATAAATTATGGTAAATAACTTTTTTGTAAATTTTAAGATGTCTTGACCAGTGTAACGAACTCTTACTTCGTACTTGCATCGTACTCGTACTACGAGTACGAGCATGATTTATATTTTGGTGTGGAGCGACAGAACCTTTGGGCCCCACTCGCCAGAACCAAAGGGGTCCCAGTCATTTTAAGTCTAATATATGCAAAAAAATGTTCAATTTGAATTCGCGCCTTACTTATTTTTCGCATAGATTAGACTTAAAATGACTGGGACCCCTTTGGTTCTGGCGAGTGGGGCCCCAAAGGTTCTGGATAGCCTTTGGTGTATCCAAAAGTTCTCTAGTCGGAGATATAAGTCCTCAAAGTAGGGGTGTCAAGTAATTGGAGACTGTCAAGTAATTAAAAGAAATACAGTAGTTCACATAATTAATCAACTTTTTTGTAGACTGGAATTTTTCGGCGCTTCAACATTATAATTTACCAGCATCTCTGTAATTTACCGGTAATTTACTTCGATCTTCGATCCGGGAAATGGCTAACCCCAGTGAATACAGTCAATACAGGTGAACGAAAAACTTGCCAGTGAATACGACAGCGAGGCATAGCTCTGAACACTGGGGATAACCGAGTTCATCTGAGCGCAAACCACGGCCAGACACACAATTAGCACCCAGTAACGAACATTAGAAGCTTTGATTGCTTCTGGAGAATCAGCAGTAGGAGAGCTCAAGATACCATTCTGAAGCATTTTTATTATTTGGGCTGAACTATGTTTAAGAAGAGTACCTGAAGAGGGGAAGATTCTTCCAAATTAGGTTCTGCAGCTGGCAGTGTGTTTGAGGAGGTAGCATTTCTTCTCCTTGTAGGAATGAACCAATGGAGAATTATGAAAGAAACAGTAGCAAGGCACATCCAACCAAACATAATCAGACTGAATTCTTCAACGTGAAACCTGGCTGGAGAGTACTTCGGCTGCAGCGATCCACTGCTGTCAGGCACACATTCGTAGACCAGGGTTCCTGAATATTGACATATATACTTTAGGCAGGAAAATTTAAGGCTGCCCTCATAAGGGACAAGTGCCCATAAAGCCACAGAACACGGCTATTTTTTTATCCTGGCAACAGATTTCAGGGTAAATAGACACTGCTTTACACGATCGAACTAATACATATATTGTTTGAAATTCAGAAATGATTTTTGACTGTCCCACTGGTCCTGTCCCGCGGTACAAATCTGGGGATTTGTACCGCGGGACATTGACGTGCGGGACATCCTAAAAACGTTTTTGATAGTGATTACGGTAAATCCGTTATTCTTATGTTGTAGAGCAGGGTCGATTTTCTTATGGATCTATTGAAAGCGGTGAAAAATGATGGCTGAGAGCCGAGATATAAACAAAAAAGGGCTTGAAAAATTATAACGTGTCCCTTGTCTCGCGCGAGTATGAGGGGAAGTGCTAAAGATCCTTCTAAAATAATTTAAAATAGCGTATACAACACAAAGATATCAGTGTATTAATTTTAATCTATAACGGCGTCCGATTTTTTCTAATAAATTTTCACGTTATGGCCTAAAACCATTTACCTAAAAAATTGGGCCATCCTGTACATGAAGTTGAAGCTCCATGTAAATGCAGAAAGGCTGTAATTATAGTAGTCACCCCCGTCCCCCTTTAATGATTTAAAGGAGGTGGAAAAGCCATTTAGGTTTGAAAAAGTGGCCTCGGTGGCGCAGTGCGTAAGCGTTTGCGTTTTTTGGCCCAAAATAGTGTTGCAGGTTCGATCCCACGTGGTGACATGCTATTCATTTTGGCTTGTTTGGCCAGTTTTAGAGGTACCGTATTTTCTCTAATAGACGGGTACCCCTTGATTCAAAATCGTGCTTGTGGCATTGTGTTTTTAACCCACTTTTTGAAAAGTTCTGTCAGGCAAGTTATTACTCATTTTGTAGCCAGTGAGATGAGCTACAAAATTAGGGGTAATTTGGGTAGAGCTGTCTTTAAAAAGTGGGTTGAAAACACAATGCCAAAAACACGATTTTGAATCAAGGGGGTACCCGTCTATTAGAGAAAATACGGTAATTCGACTTTTTTGATACCAGATTTGGAATCAGCGACCCAAATTACCCCTAGAACTGATCAAACAAGCCAAAAAAAGTAAAGTGCGTGCAAGCGGAATCGAACTTGTGTTTTCTTTTATGACCACAAAACACAAACGCTTACGCACTGCGCCACTTTTTCGAACCTAAATGGCTTTTCCGCCTCCTTTAAAGAAGAAATTTGGCATGTGTTTGAAATATATTTTTTTAAAACTGCTCGCATGCAATTTGATTTAATTTGTTGCTCTTTAATTTGCAGCACCGGCCACAAAATCGCTTGCTAACTTACTTGATATCAGTTTCGAATAAATTAGGTAAAAACACAATGCCAAAACACTATTTTAAATCAGAAGACTATAGTTTCCGTATTTCCTCTAATAACTCCCTACCCTACGGACCTCATATCTCAACCTAGAGCAAACATTTCGCAAGTCTTTCTTTTTGTTTTCTGAGTTACCACGAATTTACCTCATTACACTTTTCAGATTTTGGTTGAGCACCCGAAATTTCAAAATAGACCTTGAATTTTTCCGATTTTTCAGCGGTTGAAAAATAACTTTTCATGGGGACTTAATAAAGGAAGTACGGTAGATTCTTTGTGGTAACCCAAGTTACAAAGTGATAAAATTACTAAAGTAAACAAAATACACAAAATAAAAGCCCACCCTGAAGCAGAGAGACCAGACTAGGCACCAAAGCACTGAGACCCATGCCCACAAAGTAGGCAGTCAAATAGTTGGGATGAAAAGTGGCCATGTAGGGCATGAACAGCACATTACTGGTTGCATTTACCAAGGCTAATAGGAAGGTGATGCCAATCAGAGCTACCGACCTTTCCACTCCAAATATATATGCAGTCCAGTCCCAGCCAAACGCCAAAAGCAGGGTACATGCGCTGCAAGAGATCAGAAGTACTAAGATTGTGGGCGCTTTGGGAATAGTAATATCTGTGCATTTGTGAAGCAGACTGTAGACCAGTGGACCAATACAGGCGACCTGCAATTTCAAAAAAGGGGTGGAAATATAAAAAAGCTAAACAAACTTGGATGACAGCCGCTAAATAGCTGAAAACCAACAAAATAACAAAAATATTGATAAAAACGTGGGTTAACCCGCATACCTGGGGAGTGACCAGCCCTCAGGTAGGCTTTGTGTCAACAAAGATAGCTCCATCCATATTGCATTTGTGCTCAACCAGGAACTTGTACCAAATAATATCACCAAAATGTAGATCACTGCTGACATATGACTATCCATTCTCAACAACAATAATTTTTGCTACAGCTACACTATGAAATTTTCGGTAAAAAACCAGAAATATTCTGTTACAAATTTTGTAGTAATTTATGGCTCGTGAAATGAAAAAAATGAAAAAATATATTTTTCAAATCTATCAAATTATGGCACTCATTCAAAAGCTAAATAATATTTTGGCAACACTAGGGTGTATTAATCATCATTGTTTATTAGAGTCATTTGGAAGTTATTGGGCGAAAATCCAAAATCTCAAAGGCAGGATCGGTAGAGCTCAAATGCGAAAAAGAAGAGCTTGAAAAATTATGCTGCTCCGAGATACAATCATATGCGTAGGGGCGGGGGCTATATCATGACGGGGGAGGGGCTACAGTCGACTAACGATAAACCGACACCCCCAAAAGTTCGTTCCCACCTAGAGTCCGACACTTTTTTTATTTTATTTTTATTTTATTATTTTTATTTATTTTATTTATTTCTTATCTTAAAAAAGGGGTGTCGGTTCATTGAGAGGCGCGGGTCTTAATGGGCAAAACTTTTAATTTTTGAGAAACGATCGGTAAAATCGTAATCCTTACAATATTTGGGACTAGACCGACGAATCAGGTTCGGCAAAATAATTTAAAAACTGAGTTAAAAAAAGTGTCGGACTCTAGGTGGGAACGAACTTTTGGGGGTGTCGGTTTATCGAGAGTCGACTGTATAGCCCGCGTCAAGATTTTTTTAGCCATTTTTAGTTTTTTCTAGTTTTTTAGCCTTATTTAGCTTTTTTAGCACCGCACCCGTCAGGATTTTTAGTCTATTTAGCCCGCTCCCCTTCATAAATCCTGGGTATGCCTATGGATACAATACCTCAAAGTCAAGGGAGGCGCGCATATTAAAGGGGCATGTCCACGCTATTACAGGTGGTGCCCGGAAATTCAAAAAAATTTCCTCCTCATTGAATCTATGTACGAATTTTTTAACTTGGTTTTTAACAAAACCATACCTGAAATTAAATAATAGGCCCTGTTTTGTTAGAAACCAAGTTGAAAAATCCGTGCAGAAACTCACTAATAAGGAAAAAATTTTGAATTACCGGCACCACCCTTATTAGCGTGGGCGTGCCTCTTTAAAGGAGCGTCAATTAGAGAAAATACGGTAACTTTCATTTGCAAAAATCCGGATAAGCACGGCTTATTTGCTAAGGATACAACACTTCAAAACTTAACTGTCGGTTCAATCCTATGTCGGGTTACCTATGTCATCGGCTTCAACAGTTTACTTTTCGTCAGCAAGAAATCCTAGGCTTTTAAATGTTGTGTAGCCGAATCACTCAGAAAATATCACACTAAATACAAATATCACTCCGAAAACTTCTATTTTCGGAATTTACTTCTACGAAAATGTTGCTTTAAATTTACATTTTTTCGAAGTACGCGCGACAGTTTTGTCTTTCTACGGAATTACAACAATTTATATTAAAGCCTACACATTATTTATTTTGCCTCCTGCGGAAATTAGAGGAGATGCCAAAACTTTAGACTGAAAATTGAGAGCAAGACCGAGATTTTCGAAAATCCCCGAACAAGATCTCGAATCAAGTGTACTCTCCGTTTGACCTGATGTAAATACAGTCAAGTCTCGATTTAACGAAACCCCGATTTAACGAAACTCTTGATTTAACGAACCTTTTTTTGGTGGCTATTTGGCCACCGATTAAATAAAATGACTAAAATAAGCTCTCGATTTAACGAAACCTTCGATTTAACGAACATTTTTGGCGGTCCCCAGGGGTTCGTTAAATCGAGACTTGACTGTAATTATAAACAAACACTAGTTCAAAGTCTTTATAATGAAATCTTGTATCTCAAATAATGACTAAATTAGTCCAATTATCCTTAGTTTATATAAATATATATTTATGCACCTGCCTGAGCAAGAATAAATCGCAGCTAAAAATCCAGCTACTTGAAAAACAAAATATAATGATTCTTCGACTTTTTATCTTTTTTGTGCTTATTGATTGACTCAGACAGAAAACAAAGGTAGCACTAACTATATTTTTGGTAACGAACAATCTTTCAACACATAAAGTGTATCAAGTCAATGTAGTTCAAAGAACCTCTAATCTCTTTTTTTATCACTTGCACTGGTTCATTTTATCAATCACTAATTTAAAACAAGATAAAGGAATGGATAAATCGATAGCCATATAGTTATGCTCTCTATCTCTTTCAGTTTTTTCTCAAAGTCAAAAGTCTAATTCTTGTAGTATGGAGCAAGAGCTTGAATATTCATAAAAATTACACCAAAAATAAAAATTATTACTTTTAAATTCTCAAAGAACTATGGTTTTTGCTCGGAGTGGCATGACAAAAATTTGAATTGGCGGGGGACACTTCTCTTTCGTCTCTCACTGTACTCTTTGGATTCGTTCGAAATAACTGCAAAGAGTACAGTAAGAGACCAAAGAGAAGTGTGCCCCGCCAATTCAAATTTTTGTCATACCACTGCGCGCAAAAGTCATGGTCTCTAATCGATCTTCCTTCGGAAAATGATTTCGCTATTCCGAAGTGAAGACTCTCTTGAAAAGATTCACTACACTGCCGTTTTTGCCTGTCTTTGAACTAGGATATAGATTTGAAGGAATGTTTGCCGAAGTGGTAATCAAGCTCTCAGTCAACAGATTCTTGCATAACAAAACTTAAGATCGGAGAAGTTTTGCCTTTGGTTTTCAACAGATAGAGCTACAATGTGATTCAAGAACTTGGCCACTTTTGAGAGACCATAACTTTTTTTGTGAACGGTTTTTCAAAATTCTGTAAGGCCAATCAACGAATTTATAAGAATTGATAAAAAAAAAGTTTTGAAGATAGAAATATAGTACGTCTCTGTAAAGTTTCAGAGCTGACAGGGTAATCACTGACTTGACAGTCATGGAGATCTTAAATGGCTGCGTAGAATCTAGAAAGAACTTCAAAAATTCATAACGCATTCTGTATTTAGTTCAAAAAAATTCGTGTATTCCAAGAAAAATTTATTATTTATCAAATAATTAAAACAATAAGGCATAATAAATGGGATTCCATCAGCTAGTTTCTGGTACATAAAAGACTCCTCTAAAGTTTTTTTCAAATTTTAATCGATTTTCTTAAAGTTTTAACAATTTTTCATTTTCAGTCCTAGGACTAAGCCAATCTATATTCCGTACAAAACAGAACTTTTGGGTTGTATTGAAACAGATTTTATGTAATTTTGGAACAGTTCCTTGTTAATTTTGTTACCTCGGTTTTTAACCAAAAACCGGTTTTAACATTTTACAAGAGACATCGGTATCAGAAAAAGCAAGAGATGTCACAAAATCTGTTTAAAAAATTCGCGCAGGGTCGCTTAGTATCGAATTTACCATATATTATCTGTACAAACTCTTTAAATTCAAACAACGTATTTGTGGCATTTTCTTTATAACCTTTTTTGAAATTTTTCTTGCAGACAAGTCACAACCTTTTTGTAGCTTATATCAGTGGATAAAAAATTTAACTATGGGAGGAAAATGAGCAAAAGTAAGTCAAAAACACAATTCTACAAACACGATTTCGAATCAATTGGGGTAGTATAAAAATATGCGATAATTGAGTAAACTTCAGAATAAACTTCGAGGCGTAATCGTTTGACCAATGAGATCTTTTCGCCAATGGCATCTTTTTGCCAATGGGATCACTTCGCCAAGGGTGGACTACGTTTCACCGTCCCTATTTTCACCGTCCCTATTTTCACCGTTCACTATTTTCACCGTGGACAATACTTTTTTTTTTGGCGCAAATCCACTTTTTTTTTTGGCGCAAATTTTTGTTTTGCGTAATTAGATTTAAAAATTTTCAACTTTTTTGAAAAGTTTTAACATCACCGTGTAGCCCTGCTCTTCTAGTTTCAGATGAGGTATCATTTATTGCATCATCTTTAAAAAATGTGATACAAAAAGGTGAAAGTATGAATCAAATCAGAGCAACAATTTGGTTAATACTTTAACCTTTTTGTATCACATTTTTCAGAGATGATGCAATAAATGATACATCATTAGAAACTAGAGTCGCAGGGCTACATGATGATGTTAAAACTTTTAAAAAAAGTTGAAAATTTTTAATCTAATTACGCAAAACAAAAATTTGCGCCAAAAAAAAAGTGGATTTGCGCCAAAAAAAAGTATTGTCCATTCACCGTCAGCATTTTAGGACCGCTTTTTAGGTCTAAAATTTTTCGAAATTTTAAAAGTTTTGGCACCAAAAAAAGAAAAGAAAAAAAGAAAAATTTTAGTTCTAAACTATAAAAGACGATCACCCTGCGTTCTACCGTGATGAAAAAGTGTGAGATTGAACGCCTTCTAAAGTTTAGTTCTAAATTTTTTTCATTTTTCAGAATTTGTAGTACCAAAATGTAGCTGACAATTCAGGGCTACAATTTGGTACAAGACTGTTAAAATTTTAGAAAAATTTAGATCTAAAAAGCGGTCCTAAAGTGTTGGCGGTGAATTTAGTGAACGGTGAAAATAGTGACGGTGAAAATAGGTGACGGTGAAAATAGGTGACGGTGAAAATAGTGAACGGTGAAATAGGGACGGTGAAACGTAGTGCACCCTTCGCCAATAGTATGTTCTCGCCAATAGCTTCTTTTCTAAAGTACTCTTTCTTCATTGACATGCAAATTACCACTCCTTTTTACCACTCACTGGCTACAAACTGAGTGGTAATTTGTATGACTAAAAATAAGAGTACTTGAGAAAAGAAGCTATTGGCGAAAACATAACATTGGCGAAAGATATTATTGACAAACGATTACGCCACTAAACTTCTATGTACCAATAACTTGTTCTTGATGCCCTACTTCAAAATCCACTTTAAGTTGTTCACTCAAAAGTTCTACTTGGATGCTCCCATTCTCTTGTTACCTTCTTCGCCTTCTGCCATAGCATTATGAGAAGGCGGTGTCAAATACACAATTTTGTTTAACCGCCTCATTTTGGCATCAAATGGAGTAGGCGGTGGGGCACCGCCCAAGACCACGTCTCTGTAGAAAAACTTAGGTGATGGCGGTGGCAACTCTCCTGGAGCTAACAAAGCTCTTGGTGGATCTGGAAAAGGCAACATTGGTGGAGGATTAGCAGCCATAGTTAATGGATTGGCCGCCATGGATGGGTAAGGGGACAGCAATGCTGGAGGTGGGGAAGGTGGACAGCCACATGGGCAAACAGGTGTCGGCGAGGGCATTGGAGGGTAACCAAAGGTTGATGGGGTGGTGGAGGCGCAGGTGCAGGTGGAGTATTGGCTGAGGTGGGGCATAGGTGAGAAGCCGCACTGGCCACAGCAACATGGACAGCCTGCTCCGCATTGACATCCTGGCCCACATCGGCAGCCTGGACAGCCAGGGCAACTTGGTGGAGGAGGAGGGGGTGGAGGAGGAGGCGGAGGAGAATACAACGGAGGAAAAGCTGGTGGAGGAGGGCGAGGTGCCATAAAAGTTTGAGCTGGAAGTGGTGCAGGGGAAAGAACAGGCACTGAAAATTAAAAGCTGAAATTTTTAATGAGCACAAGATATTGAAGCGAACCTGGGACTGAAGCTTGGAAATCTGTAGGAGAAGGTGATGATCCTCCTGCAGATGGAAGTCCCCCACCGCCACCAGAATCATCTAAAGAGGGTGCATCACGTTGGGGAGCAGCGTCACCCCCACCTGAATCTCCTCCTGAATCGGCGTCCTGTGATGGAGGCGGACCACCGCCACCAGGATCGCTGCTTGCCGAAGCCTCTCCACTACTACTTTCCTCTGCTTCACTTGGACCTCTTTGCGGTTCGTCAAGAAATTGGTAGGCGGTGTTTCCTGCACCAACAAAGTATCTAAAAAAATGTTTTAATGGAAAATTTTTAAAAAAAATTACCGGGCTAGCCATGGTAAAATGGGTCGAGTTAACTAAAAAGCATAACAAAGAAATAGTTAAAAAAGTAAATGTAAAAAAGGTTATTACCGAGACACCTACGGGTGGACTGTCATAGATTATTTGAGATCCTGAGAATGGTATTTGCCAGAAGAAAACAACACTAACAGCACTATCCTCCATACCAACTTATTTGACCTGTAAATCTTAATAAGAAAAGAAGTAATCACAAAATTAGTAAACCAACAAAATGTTATTATCACTGTGCATTGAATATGCTTTAAGCTTACGCATTACCAGACGGAGCGACTACTGGCAACGACTCATTTTACTTAGATTTGTGGACAAGTAAAGTTTCCTAGTTACTAATTGCTAAAGACTGATACAATAAGGCTTCTCGATTTCTTGCTCTGCTGCTTTGTTAGAGTTTTTAATTTGCACAGTTTTTCATTCATTATCTTTTTCATAAAAACACAACAATGGATATGCTTTAGAATATGTGAATGAGGAACTCTCCATGTCCAATATTTATTGGAGATTGTTCTTCCGTTGTGAGCAAGAGAGAAAGTAAATTTACTTTGCTTTACTCACAGGGAAATTGTTTGCAGTATGCTCGCCACACGAATAACAACAAAAGCACTCTTCTTTTTCCTGAATCAATTATGCAATCCACACCAAAGATTTATTACATCGAGAAAAATTGTCTGGAAAGAGAGTCTTAAGGTGCAAGCAGGTAAAGTTTTTTATTCCAACAAACACCAACAATATTTTCATCAAAAAACGAAGCAATGTACAATGAAGTTGGAATGTAGTTTTAGTAATCGATCTCACCCTCCTTTTATGGACTTTCTGTACACAAAACGGTTCTTTTTGCATAGTCAACCGAATTTGGTGTTTTTTGGTCTAAGTCGAAAACGCCGGCTTGAGGTTTTTTATGCTGTCGAGGAGGTGTTTCCCCTAAAAGAACTAAGGGTTTAATTTAATTTCTTAGCCATAGTCAAACTCACAGTCCGCAATTGTCAATCCGTTTCTTTCCAAGCTTTGAGTGACTTGTGGTGATCGTGCTTCAGAAACTGGCCTTCCAAATCGCGCGGAACTAGGGAGAGGTTGCGACAAATGCTGAGATGTTAGAACATTTTGGACACTAAGGACACTTCCAGACTGTCTTCTTGCTGAAACTCTTGACCGTGGTTGACTAGCTTCGGCTTGAGACTGCCCGGCATTCATTTCCAAATTCTGGTTTTCAACTTCATCCCCAAGCCTTAATAAATTGTGAAAAATCTTGAAACTTTATGCACTTTGGAGAGGAGCTCCGGTTTTCTTACTGTGATTTATCAAATATTGTGCGCTACTATAATATCAATGGTGCGGTGAGGAATTGAGCTATGACCTTAAGCCTTAAGTTTCTATACAATGATTCATATAAGCTATCATAATCCATAAAACGCATAGTAAAAAAATCGATGATACATCATCACCACTCCCACCTCCTCCTTGAAATGCAAGAAGTACATTTTGGAAACGATTAAAATTATTGTATTACCTCATCGTAGTTCCACAATCAAATGTAGATATGACGAATTCTGCCGAGAATTCAACATTGTCCTCAAAAGTTACAATCACCTCAACAGAAATTAATGAAGAAAATTATCTATGAGGAAATGTTACTACCGGTCGTTCAGGTTGTTCAAAATGTAGAGTCACGGCCATTTGACAACCTCCAGCAAAAGCTAATACCGCTTTTAACTCCTTCACATTAATGGCTACCTAAAGCGATTTTTTTAATACTAAACCTGCAATAATGTGGGAAACGACATACTTCAGTAGAACGGCTAATATTGTACATATAAACACTTTCCAGGTCAAGCTGAGCTGCTGTTTTCCTTTTGATGGTACGATCTGTAAGGAATTATCCAGCATAAAGTAGCTTTACAAAAAATTGAAATGTTTCTCGCAACCCATTGTTTTGAGCAATATTTCTTTGGTGCTACTTGCAAGGGAGGGACCCTGACTGTGATCCGAGGGATCATCGATGGAAATCTGTTTCAGCGTATTCTTGTAAAGCGCGTCCAATTTCCTGATAAATCTGGCTCTCCAGCTCTAAAGGTACCTTGGGCCATGGGTCATTCCTAAAAATTTTGTTAGCTTTCAGAGATGGGGAGCCAAATTCACATGGAATTTGGGCACGCTCTATAAGTATACGCGGATAAAAAAAATTTCTCGAAAAAATCCCAGGTCACAGTCAGGGTCCCTCCTTTGTTAGTGGCCCAAAAAAATCTTAGCTAGATTACAACAGTAACTAACAATTAAAGCTAATACCAGCGCCGAGAAAATTAACTATTACAGGAACCTTCTTAAGGTACATGAAAGATGGAACAATTTAACATGCTGTATTTTTTTGGGATACCCGATAGATAATTTAATTTGAGAAATGATCAATCAAAAGAGTACCTTGTTCAAGCGCAATGAATCTTTCTATAGTGAATTTATCCGGAGTGGCAACAAACTTCAACTGCAATTGGATGAAAAAATTTAGAAGGCACGACAAAATGATTCGGTTTAAATTTTTGCTCGACTCACCACATCACTATCAGATCCAACCAGCGTCAAAATATCCAAAAGAATTTTGGATCCGCCTTTATTTTGTTATGAAGTTTAGATCTGTCATTGAACAAATTACTGTAAGTGTCATTACAGTCTCTGAGTTGAATGACATAGCACTTGGAAATGCTATAGACCTGACCTAAAAATCAGAAATAAGACAAAAAAAAACCTAGCAGTGGTAACTAACCGATTTTGAAAATCATGTAATCTGACCGAGGATTTATTTGGATTACGCATGAGAGTTTGCTATTGCTCGAGCTAGCCTGATGAATAAGAGAATGCCGAAACACAGCCAATGCACTTTTCCTGCAAATGTTCATATAAAAATATTTTCAGCTAAAGAAAATTCAGGAAATATCTTGCATAGAAATCCTTATCAAGTTGTAATCATCCTTGTGAATGTGCCCCACGTCTAACTCAGTAAAGAAGTCCTTGGTAAGGGAAATTGTTGCGTATGCAGACTTTCCACTATTAATCCTAAAATAAGCAGGTATGAAAAAAGTTATGCCCATATCGGCAATGTTAGTCCGTAGTGCGTTCAGTGAAACTTGAAGGGTGGGGTGTATCTCCTTTCCGTATCTGGTCATGCATAGAAACCGTTTTAAATTCAAATAAAATCACATTAATAGGTTGCTGGTTCTAATCCAGGGCTCCCAAACGTCCTTTATTTAAAGATTTGTCCTTTATTTAAGACCCGAAATCTTTAGAATTTTTGAGATGTTTAGTCAAAATCTTTATTTTTGACACTTAAAAACCCAATAAACACTGGATAAAATGGCCCTTTTTGACCAAATTTTGTTTACCGTAAATGTTCTAATAGGGCCCCTCTCTAATAAAGCCCCCCCCCCCCTATTTTTTTACTAAGATTTTAGAGATAAGGCCATCTTTGATTGACAATTTCCAGATTTTCGGGGGATCGAAAAATAGAGCCCGGGGTTTTATTAAAGCATTTACAGTATTTTATAAAAATGTCCTTTATTTCAAAATTTTGAGTTATGAGCCCTGTTCTCATCCCTCTAGGTGTGAACTTTATTTTTTTTCGCATTTTATTTACTAGCTATATGTAAAAATAGCTCTCATAGTCTTGCGAAACGATACAGTCGAGACTCGATACAACGCGTCGCCGATATAGCGCGACCCTTGGTATAACGCGACCCTTGAAATTATTCCAGCACAAAGAAAGTTAGTCAAATTTACGTGACTCGAGACTCCTGATATAATAATAATAAACGTTGAACAAAAAAGGTCTATTTTGGTGCCAATTGTCGTTATAGTTTTTTCTCAGCGCTGTCAGCTCCGATAGGTTGAAATATAAGCGCCCATGCTGTAATATGCGCCCATGTTCTAATAAGCCGGTAAAAAAAGCTGCATAAGAAATGATAAAACAAGTGGTACAAAAGACGGTACAATAATTGGTACAACAAACGATAAAACAATCGGCAAAACAAGCGGTACAAAAAATCTGTTACAAAATCGGTACAAAAATCGGTTCCAAAATCGGACCGATTTTTTACAATTTTGCGCCCTGAATACGAACTTTGGATGAATTTATTTAACTTCAATCAAAAATTTAAGACAGATGTTGATTATAATAGCAATCCCGGAAATGTTTCTAATGTATTTATCGATGTCTTTTACACCCAAGTCAACTCAATCACTGAAAAATGTGAGAAAAAAGTTTACGCCCAGAAGGATCAAAACCAGCAACCTTCAAATGTCGTTTAATCTGGATTTAAACGGTTTCCATGCAGGACCAGATACGGAAAGGAGATACCTCCACCACCACCCCCTATATAAGGTGAGTAGACGTTTACCTACAAATGGGACATTTGTCCCATTTCGTAGGTAAACGTCCCAGGGACGTTTACCTACCAAATGGTGCATTTTTTAAATTTGGCGTTATTTTAAAAATGGGACATTTTTAAAATTTGGCGTTATTTTGAATTTTGCCTTCGCTGTCAATCAAATACTCGCTTGGCCATTGGGAAGCTATTCTGGATGTCGGCAGAAACTAACTCATTTGTTTCATTGTTAAAATTTGATGTTATTTGTTGAATTTTTGCTATTTAATGTTTGTTGTGTTTGAATAAAGTTGAATGTTTACCGTACTTCCTCTAATAAGAGCCCATGGGCGCTTATTTTTCAAACCCCAAAATCGGGAAATTTCGAATTTGATCTCGAGATTTTCGGGTGAAAATCCAAAATCAAAAAAAGCGGAATCGGTAGAGCTCGGGGGAGTTAAGAAAATGCAATAAACAGATTTGCTAAATTTTCCCTCTGATCTCAGATATAGGTCCTCAAAGTTGGGGGTGGGCGCTTATTAGAGCATGGGCGCTTATTAGAGGAATACGGTATATAACATAAAACTTTTATATATAATATAAACATACAAAATAACGCCAAATTTAAAAAATGTCCCATTTGGTAGGTAAACGCCCCTGGGACGTTTACCTACCAAATGGGACAAATGTCCATTTGTAGGTAAACGTCTATACCCCCTATATAATAAGGGATTCTAATCGAGCAGGAAACTCAGACCAGCAAAATAAGGAACTCTGGGGCTCTTCATACCATAAGAGAAGCCCCATTAATGGCTAAAAACATGAAAGACTCACGATTTTAAGCACAATCCGTCTGTGGTAGGCTCCATATGCAATTGATCACTGAACTTACTCATGGTTAAGATGGCATTGCCAAATATCTAAATACATATTATGTTAGGAAATTATTTTTCGTTCGTAACTTACGTTCAAGTTGCTTTCAATCATGAAACCTAAAAAAATTAATAAAGATGTCTAGCGAGCTTTTCTTACTTGCTGCATTATCCAGGGCAACATCATCCAGTCTATTATTCTTCATAACATCATCAACTTGCTCGACAACTGAAGCTACGGTCCCGAGATCTTGGCTATTTTCGAGATCTTCCGAAAAATGAACGGTACTGCTCATTTGCTCTAAAGACTCTTTATCTAGGTATTGACGCAATCATGAACATAGAGAAAGAATTACAACAAGAACTGTGCATGATAGCTACGAGAGATGAATCACCCCTGTTTTAAGTAGCGTGAGAGTTAGGGTGCCATGGCATTTCGTCCAAAAGTCATTTCGCCCAAAGTCAATTTGTCCAAATTGCAGTTCGTCCAAAATTCAGTTCGTCCAAATTGCAATTCGTCCAAATTTGAGCAAAATGAAGTTCGTCAAAATATTTAACCATAGGTATTGATCCACTTATTCCTAAGTACCGATATTCAGGCTGCCAAATACTGTCACCTAAGTGTTCATTCCTAAATACTGTCACCTAAATACTGTGCGGTCTGAAACTTCTGCAATCCAAATAGCTGGTTTGGTATGAACAAACTATACTCGGGACACGATTGTGGGTAGAATACAATGCTTGTACAGTCAACCCTCGATACAACGATACCTCGATATAACTATACCCTCAATATAACGACACCCCAAAATTGACCAATTTGGTCAGCTTTGACTGAAACTCAGTCAAATGAACCCTCGATACAATGATACCCTCGATATAACGATACCCTTAGGCAGGTCCGTTGAGGTATCGAGGGTTAACTGTATTTAATTAATTTTCCGTTAAATAGTTTTCCGTTTAAAAGCTATTTTAGTCAGGAAAACACGGATTCGAATCTGTAACCTATTAGGTGATTAATTTTTGCCGCAGCAATCTCATGCACAGTGGCCGAAAGCCAATAAAATCTGGTTATTTGGGTTTAATAAAAAGGGGACAAATGTTTTGCGAGAAAACGATTGAGCAAGTCAGAATCATAATGTGATCGGGTGAATCGCTCAGAATCTCACCACCGAACATTGCGAACCACTCCAAACCACCGTAAACAGTGTTTTAGCGTCGTTGAAATGGTTAAGGATAGTTTCGGATACTTAGTGGTCTGATTCTGATCGATTCACCTAATCACATTGTGATTCTGATTTGCTTAATCGTTTTTTTCGCAAAAAGTTTGTCCCCCTTTAGTAAATCCCCAAAAAACAAGATTTTATTGGCTTTCGGCCACTCTGGCACGGGTTTATGAGCGGTTGAAGTTATCCTGTGACTGTAAAAATGGTTCTCCCGCAAAACATTGACTTGAAATTCAAATTTCGACGAATTGCATTTTGGACGAACCGAATTTTGGACGAATTGACTTTGGATGAACTGACTTTTGGACCAAATGCCATGGCACGAGAGTTAGGTGTTTAAAAATGTCACCGTTCTCGTCACCGCGACTCATCACTATTTTCAATCGGTGTACGGTCAGTTCGAAACCATGTCAGTTCGAAACGGTTTTTTTCAAAAATTTTCATATTTTTTCTAACAAAAGTTCTTATTTTAGCAAAAAAGTTTTTCTGACGTCCCCTGGTAGCCGAAATTTCCTCAGGAATCCGTATGAAAAAACAGAATTTCGAAAAAATGCTTGTGTGCTCAGATATAACTTGAAGTTAAATTGCCAATATGCCACCTTTCAACTTTGGGTCATATCTCAGCGCACAAGCATTTTTTCGAATTCTGTTTTTTCATACGGATTCCTGAGGAAATTTCGGGAAGGAGAAAGTTGTGCCATTTCAGTTTGTGCCCATTCAATTTGTGCCCATAATTCTGTTCAAAAAGACTGAATAATCCACTAAATTTGGGCACAAATTGAATGGGCACAAACTGAAATGGCACAACTTTCTCCTTCCCGAAATTTCGGCTACTAGGGGACGTCAGAAAAACTTTTTTGCTAAAATAAAAACTTTTGTTTGAAAAAGTATGAAAATTTAAAAAAAAACCGTTTCGAAATGACACCGTTTCGAACTGACGGCTAGGGGAAGATTGCCAAAAACGAAAATTGCCATAAACGAAAATTGCCAAAACGACGATTGCCAAAACGAAAATTGCCAAAACGACGATTGCCTAAACGAAAATTGCCAAAACGAAAATTGCCATGACAAATAAAAGCTTAGTGAATGGGTGGTACTTTCTTTTAGCGTCAAAAGTAGGGCTGTTGATTTGGGCTTTGGCGATGTTACGATGCGATGTTTTTCGCTTAACAATTTTGCGTGCGATGTTGCGATGCGATGTCGGAATTCGGGTGCGATACATCGCTGCGATGTTTTGCCTTAAAAATTTGGATGCGATGTTACAGATGAGCAAAAAATCCATCAGTTCCATCAAATATTTTTATTTACACCGGGATAACCACCACAACAGACGAAACAAATGACTAGACGATAACAATTAATACTTAAACTTCAACAGAGGCAAGTTTTTGTTGAGGAAAATCAGTTTTTCGGCGTTTTCCGGCTTCAGGCTCGATCTGCAATATTCGTACACACGCCTGGCCACAGAGAAGATTTGCTCACTCGGCTGGCTTGTCTCTGGAGCGGATAGAAATCGACGGGCTAGCTTCGCCAAGATTGGGTATAGATTTTCGTTTTGCTAAACATGAACATTCAAATCAGAAACATGTTTAAAAAATAAAATTTCACCTTCCAGAATTCCAATGGATCTGACTCCGGATCGACGCATCTTTGCTTGCAATAGGACTGCATTTCAATCATAGCATTGCTAGCTTGTTCCTCGTCCACTCCCTCATCATCCCTGAACAAATCGCTGTGCTGTCCGAAGAAGGAATTTGTGCGCTTTGGAAGAGGAGAATGTAGATCTTTAATGTAGAACAACACGCATAACGGAACAAGAAAAATAGATGAGATGAATGCTCATACCATCCAAGACGACTTCGGCAGTTTCATGCTCGCACTCCTCTTGTATCCATTTAGCTACATTAGCATTGAAGCTCACTTTGTTCGAGGCAATTCTGTTTTTAAAGCGTGGATCCAGGAACATCGCCAAACCATGAATCCTAAATGAACTCCAAGCGTGCTAAACTCTCAGAACACATTTATAAAATACTCACTTTTGCTCCTCTAAATCAAATTTATGCACTAAAATTCCAAGTATTGATGCTCGCATCCCTTGCAGCTCCGGATCATCGATGGCGAAGACATCTGTAGTTAAGGCCCTGGCAACCAGGAATTGTATTGAGATAGGCTCGTCAGCGCGACACATCTGCTTGCTGGCGGACTCCAAAGGCTCAAGAACTTTCACGACCTTTTCCAGAAGACTCCAATGCTCTTGCTCCAGCTCCAGGTGCCTCTTCTTGTACTTCACGAGATAGATATCGACAGCACTTCTTTGCTCCAGCAAACGCTCACCCATATAGTAACTCGAATTCCACCTTGTCGGCACATCCTAGATATAACTTTAATTAAAAATTAAAATTGCAAACTTTTCCTCAAGAAATACCTGTATCTGAGCGGGTAGTTGGGAGTTCACTTGCTCTTCTTCCAGACGCTCATTAGCAAGATTCGAGTGATTGAAATGACTGACCAGTGGACGGCACGATTGGAGCATAGACTTCACTTCCGCGTTGCTGAGGATAGAGTTAGTGACGACCAAATTCAATTTATGCGCACCACAGTCAGCATGGAGATACCCGCTTTCTTCGAACGCCTGAAAGACAACAATTAAAAATCACAGCACAACATATTTAGTGAAATGGCGCCTTCTTCATGTTACTTCCCTCGTCTCTCAAAAAGACATGCCTTTGCGATTCTTTAATCCCCCATTCGTTTAGCATCTTCTTCACTATTTCACTGATTGACTCGAAATTATGACTGCCCGGAAAGTGTCGCACACAGAGCACGAACTTATGCCGCTTCCAGCCGGAATCAATACCATGTGCAGTAAGGCTAAAATAATTCGTAACCACATAAAACAATAAAAGAATAGTAAATTAGACAAACCTTATAAAACTTTCGGTAAGTCCTGACCAAATGTCCGATGTGAACGATAAGGCTTGGCAATCGCTGAGACGAAAAACCACTTCCTTTTTGACGGCATCGTAGACTCGCGGCATAGCCCATTTGGTGTAGTGGTCTCTGCCTAAATATTTCCATAAGTGCTTAAGTACATTGAGGAAGCAAATAAAGAAGTGCCTTTCATGTTGACCCTATCGGTAGATGAGAAAAGAACCTTGAACGTCTCCTCCTCGACTATTGAGAACGGCTGACAGGTGCATGCGATATAATGAATAATCTTTTTGTCGAGAGGAGATAGATCACCTAAAAATAAGAGTCTAGAAGATTTAGAACCTCAAGGAAATAATTAAAAGATACCGGCGCCCCTGATCACGAACTTAGCCAAGCCATCCTTCATCGCTTTCTTTTTTGATTGCTCCACAGCCTCCATCTCTTGAAACTTCTTCAGATATTCGGAATGCGCAGATAGATGATCCTTCAGATTTGCCGGTCCGCGATTGCTCATCTTCAGCTTCTTGAAACACGCATTGCACATGGCTTCTGTCAGCGACAATTTCGAAAAGAGGCATTCACCGGCTTCACCATCCAAGTAAGAAAGCTTCCATATGAGACTCATTCTAAACATGGACAATCAACAGAATTGGAATAACATTTGACAAAAAAATGAATTGTTCTTCAAGACGACCGCTAAAAGCAGCAACTAGTAGCAACTTGCCAATAGCTCAACAAAATGGCAAAAATGATGCGATGTTCGTACAATTTGCGATGCGATGTTGCGATGTTTTAAAAATGTTGCGTGCGATGTTGCGATGCGATGTTTTTTGCCCAAAATCGCTGCGTGCGATGCGATGTTGCGATGCGATACATCGCATCGCACGCAGCCCTAGTCAAAAGACGCTTTTCTAGCGTCAAAATACTTTTTTCTAGCGTCAAAATTTTTATAGCGTCAAAATACGTTTTTCTAGCGTCAAAATACTTTTTTCTAGCGTCAAAATTTTTCTAGCGTCAAAATACGTTTTCTAGCGTCAAAATACGCCATTCTAGCGTCAAAATACGCTATTCTAGCGTCAAAAGCCAGACCCTTTTCATCTGCCATCAAAATAAATTTTTGCCGTGAAAATGCTTTTCTGCCGTGTAATAGCTTTTTCTGCCATAAAAATACTTCTTTCTACCTTCAAAACTTCCACTGTCAAAGATGTGGTCGTTATTTCCTGTTTTATTTCCTTTTCATTCTACTCAATCCCTATTCCCACATCTTCAAAATTATACTCTACGCCACATGATTCAGACCAGACAACTTTTATTTCAAATACCACACTCCAAGAACAAAGCGATAACAATGAAAACAAAACATATGGACATAGCACATCCTCCTCTTCACAGCAGCCCAAACAGTAACAGCAGCTAAAGTATAGTTACCGAGTTTCGCTGTAGCTGTTGGATAAGAGGCGTTGACCATACCAGACAGAACTACCAGACATACCAGACAAAACAAATAAACATGAACTTGGTCCACGATCCTTTGTTCAGCTGCATCCATTGTTCGAGGCAGTTTTCATCTTCAAAGTGGGCGATAGGATGATAGTTCAGACCAAATTGACGCTTTCTCACTTGTCCAATCTCAATGAAGGCTTCCATGTTGGCTGATCAACTGAAATTAAGAATGAACACCCGTGAAACACACAGAAACAAGAAATGGCATATGAGAACACAATTTGACGCTAGAATAGCGTATTTTGACGCTAGACAAATGTATTTTGACGCTAGAAAAATTTTGACGCTAGAAAAAAGTATTTTGGCGCTAGAAAAGTGTCTTTTGACGCTAGAAAAAAGTATTACTCTTAGTGAATACGAACATATACCACTCAGTTCTACATAACGTATCCTTCATTTATCCATTCGTCTCAAAATGACTCAAGTCAAACCTCGATATAGTGACACATACAATATAGTGACACCTCAGAGTCAAGACAAATGTCGTTTTGGCAATTTTCGTTTTTGGCAATTTTCGTTGTGGCAATTTTCGTTTTTGGCAATTTTCGTTTTGGCAATTTTCGTTTTGGCAATCTTCGTTTTGGCAAAACATACGTTTGGCAATTTTCGTTTTTGGCAATCTTCCCCTAGCCGAACTA
This sequence comes from Ditylenchus dipsaci, assembly GCA_004194705.1. Classification (NCBI taxonomy): domain Eukaryota; kingdom Metazoa; phylum Nematoda; class Chromadorea; order Rhabditida; family Anguinidae; genus Ditylenchus; species Ditylenchus dipsaci. Next base: position 18,346 of record SADC01001113.1, on the reverse strand, counting down.
ACCTAGCCCCATTTTAATCGTCAAAAATTAGACCACCCTACAAAATGTTACAAAATCCGCCAAATTTTCTATTTACACCATCAAATGAAAATTCTGCTAAATAGTTCAAGCCTTCAGCCAGACATTGTTTCAATCCCGTCAAAGTTTTTTATGCTGTTATCTGCTTTTTTTATAAAAAAAAACAATTAAAGATTGAAAATTGAGAATATATGTCAATTACGCGTTGATAAATCATAAAACGTAAATAACAGGAAGTCTACAAGAAATTTAAAAGTGGCTAAATCACCTATACTACTTATTTGGGCAGGAGGTCCACCTGGTACTTCTTTTGAATAGGCATTCACCTCCAGAATCCGATATTTTGGATTAAGCTGAAAGTATCAAAAAATCAATGTACCCTATCCATAATCGTGTCCTGAACACGGTTTGTTAAGACCAAAATGCTGTTTTAACCAACTGGGATATCAATACCGTGGGTAGTTACCCACTCGAAGGTGGTCGACCTTAAACTTTTGTGGATTATTCTGAGTAGACAAACAAAACTTTGCATGCCCAAACCAATCCAGAAAAAGGTTTGGAACATGAAAAACGTAAAAAAAATTTTTATCCAAGTGGACGACCACGTGGTTTTGTTTGACCCAGGTGGTTGTACCCAGGTTGAAGAATTCAGGTAAAACTCCCGGGTAGTAATACTTTTTCTTGTAAAGAACTTTTAAAATTTAAATAGTCCATGCACCAACTAAACCAAGTGGTCGTCCACTAGGATCAAAAAAATTTTACGTTTATATGTTCCAAAACTTGTTTTTGGACTAATTCAGGCATGCTGAAGATGGTTTGATAGTGGTGAAATGCCGTTTCGTCGAGTATTTTTTGAGTATTCGGAAGTATTATTTTTTGAGTATTTGAGTACCAAAACTGGATCATACCAAAACTCAAGAAATACTCTACAAAACGGCATTTTACCACTGTCAAACCATCTTCAGCATACCCGAATCAAACCAGAAAACAGGTTTTAAGACCCGAAAAAGTAAAAGAAGTTTATGCTACAAGTGGACGACCACTTATTTTGATCGGTTAAGAAAAAATAAATAAAATTCCAGCAAGATTTTTACTGAAATTGAGAGTCCAAAAAAGTCATTGGATATAGTGAAAGTGTAAGTAAGACTGAGAGGTAAATGTTTCCTATTCGGTTCAACTACTCCAGGACTGCGGTTTCTATTTCAAATCGTGTTCACGAAAAGATTCTGAATAGGGTATGATACCTTCAAAGTTATTCCAGTGAAAAAAAATAATTTCTGCTACCACCGGGATTCGAACCTGCAACTTCAAAAAGTTTGCGCAAATGAGTAGTAACGAAACCACCACACAGTTTTCGAATGTTGTGTGAAAAGGTGAGCACAGAGGCGTGTAAAGAATAAAGTATTTATTGCCATCTTAGAACAGTAACGACCAATAAGTTAGACATCCTCAGCAAGTAACAACATTTGCAGTATCTTCCAACACCGGAAAGCCATTAATATCGGAATAATTTATGTTCACCAACATAACAAGAAGGATCAATGCACAACTTCATAGAGAAGATACGACAAGTAGAATCGGCATACAAAGGCAATTACTGAACCAGCAAACTGAACTATTAGAAAGCAATTGGTAAGCTCATATTCATAAAGCGGGCCACTGATTTTGAGGATAAAGTTAAGTATTGTCTGAAACAAGGCGCATTACATTTAAGGCATGGAAAATAAGATAAGCAAAAAAGGTTACCAGATTATTGATCTCCACCCACCTAAAAACCATAAAATTAATTACCCTTTCTATAGAGTTAAAAAGAGAACCACTCACAAATTACCGTCTTTTTCAAACTCCCGATAGTGAATAAGGCACAAAAGACGCAACATGGCAATACATATTCTCGCTGGCGCACTTAGCTTACTCAGCTCGAACTCTGCATGCTCATATTGAGCTTTCCTGAATTAATGTCGAATTTCGGCAGTCGATGTCGGGGGCAAGGCACTAGGTGAAAGAGCTGAGGAGTCGAATATATAAAATTCATGATCTAAAAACAAACGTATATATACAGTCGCATTCCGATAAACCGTCCTTCCTTAAGTTTAGTGTTGATGTCTAGGGGTGCAGGGCGGTTTGCGGGGTGGGTTTTCGATTAAGTGCGGGTAACGGGTAACCCGCAAAAATAATTGCGGGTTACCCGCGGGTTTGCGGGTTTTTCATTGTTCATTTTCACGGTTCTAAAAAATCGCAACATGACGAAAATTCTGCAAAATCTTACTTCGAAATTTTCTTAAAATAATTCCAAATTTTTCTGTATAGTTACAGACTTTTACAATTTGTTGTTTCTTGAACTGTTTATTCTGGTTTGCAAGCTTTGTTCATTGGCTTAGTTGAATCCAATCGCCTTATTTCTATAATTTATTTTAGGTAATGAAGCACAATATCTGGCGGATTGATCTATTCGAAAGGAAGGTATCAGATGAATCTGGAAAAGAGTCGGATCTTGTCGTCTGCAAGGAATGTCGAGCCAAGCATGTCAAGAAGTGTGAGCTAAAAATTTCCGGTCGAAGCGTCTCTACTCTCATTCGGCATCTAAAGCAGCATGAGGAGTACCTGAAGAAGTTTGAGAAGCTAGATAATAAATCGGGCGAAGCTGTGGCAATGAAAAACTTTGTTGTTCGTGCATCCGGTTTGTACTTTTATTACACATTTGTTTACTTCGTATGAGATTAACGATTTGCAGAAGATTTGAGTGCTTTGGACAAAAAGTTGTATTAGATTTTGAATCGGAGGTGAGAGAGCCGGCTGCCAAGAAACCGAGAAGCCTTTTTGCACGCCAAGTGAACTTCAATCAACAAGAAAGCTCGACTCGTCCGACTACCACGTGGTAACAAAATCTGGAATTTGTAAGTGAATATATGACCCCCACTTAGTAATTCTTGTATTATATGGCTTTTATGTTTATTCCTGGAGATTGTGTCTTACAATTCGGAGCAGCCGGTGTCGATTGATTTGGATCCCCTCAGCTATTGGCAAAAGAAGATGGTGCCCTTTCCTACCTTGTCCAAAGCTGCTCCTCGCTATCTCTCTGCGCCTTCTACTTCTCACCCAAGTGAATAGCTATTTTGCCATGCCAGGGACATATTCCACCACAAACGAAGTCAATTGGATCGGTTCAATGCCGAACAACTCATTTTTCTCAATCGTGCTCTCTCAGATGTTAATTTTGTTTATTGATTTTCGGCAATTGTTGTACGTTCTTGAAGCTAATAAAGTTATTTACGGATATATAGCGGGTTTTTAATTATAGCTGTGACATATGCGGGTACCCGCGCGGATTTTGACATGGTCCGGCAAGTTTGCGGGGCGGGTTTGCGGGTCCAATGCGGGGCGGGTTTGCGGGTTTACCCGCGGGTAGTCCGCCCAGCAATCAACACTACTTAAGTTATCCACAAGATTCTCACACTCTTTTATCTTTGTACTTTTGTGACTAGATTGAGGTGAAAATTGAGCTCGAGAAGATATCAGTTTACAAGGAAAAACGCGGAAGAAGTTTGAAAAAAATAAACCTGCGGTATCAGGAAGAGAAGCAAAGTCTTAGAAAATCTGCCAGTTACCGCAACTACTGCCAGAGTCATGCCTGCCCAGTAGCAATAAGTATCACCGACAAAAACTTTGGCTGGATATTTGTTAAGCATGAACAGAGCCAGCGAAGTACTGATAAAAGGTAGAAGAATGCAGAGGGACAACCCATGCTGCCATACTGAGCTTTGATCGAGACGAAAAATCTAAAAAATTAACTTCAATCGAAAAACAACAGGTGCAACTTTAAAAGCTCCATTTATATACTCCTGCTGAACACGGACAATTTTTCAAACACGTTTTTGTCTCTATCTCAGCTCCCAGTCATCATTTTTTACTACTTTTAATAAATCCACAAGGCAACAGACCATGCTCTACAACATAGGGATAACAGATTTGCCATGATCAGTATCGAAAACGGTTTTTATATAGGGATTTGCCCCACGGGACATTGACCTGCGGGACAGCCTAAAAACCGTTTTCGATACAGATCATGGCAAATCTGTTATCCCTATGTCGTAAAGCATTTGTGGATCTATAAGGGGGGAACTTCCTATACACATCGCCTTTATTGTTTTGGCACTGACGTTTTTTTGCAATTTTAATTCAGATGCTTATTTACAATCATATACTGAAAATAACGCCAAGAAGCAGGGCTACATTTTGAGTATCAGGTTGCAAATGAGTATGTAAATTAAAATTACGAAAAAACGTCAGTCCCAGGATACTACCGAAAAGTTCTTAGAAAGTCCCGGGTAGTATGTCATGAAATTGGACATCGTTCGATGTTTTTAGAATTCTAGCTCTGACTCTATACTAACTTTTTATTCATAGCTCAAATGAATTATTCATAGCTCAAATGTAAGCCTAGAGTCTTGGCTACATTTTGGTGTATGAAACTTGTGACTTGTAGAAAAAGTCAGAAATTTTCAGTGAAACCAATCAAATAACAACCCCGAAAATCATAAATTTTCGGAAATTTGGCCTATTTCAGCCTGGTTACAAGCTCCGGTAGGTGTAAAAGCCTGTGCTGATAGTCTTATTGGACAGCCAAGAGTGTGAGGATCATTTTGACACTAAACTTGAAAATAAAAGGAGAACAAAATATGGTTTAAAGCCAGTGGTAGTCGAACCTGTGACTTAAAGGGCCATTGCCGTCTCCGACAACGGTTGTCCCCGCCAATTCAAATTTTTTTCTGGATCATTGAATTTCTGTTCGAATTTTTCAACTTGGTTTCTAACAAAACTATACCTAATTTTAAATTCTAGGCCTTGTTTTGTTAGAGACCAAGTTGAAAAACCCGTACAGAAGTTGAATGATTAGGCACGAAAATTTGAATTGGCGGGGACAATTTAAAACAGGTGGCAATGGCCTTTAAGGCGATGCGTATAGGAAGTTCCCCCCCCCCCTCTTAAAAGTAGTGAAAAATGATGGCTGGGAGCCGAGATAGAGACAAAGACGTGTTTGAAAAATTGTCCCGTGTCCCGCGGGAGTATGAATGGGGCTAAAAAAAACCTGCACAACATTGAACACAGCTACACTAGAAGCTATCACAACTGATTGTCCAACCTGAAACGCTATTAATGTCACACTTCATCCGAAGTCTCAAAACTTCTTAAACAACCTCTACACCATTAATTCCGGCGATGATGTTTATCGCATTCATGCAAAATATCACCAACAGGACGATGTAGACATAAAATAAGAGACCAAAGTCGATGTAAGTCTTGCCAACCAGGTCCTGCAGAAAAGACGGCAATAACATAGCAGTGGAATTTTCTAAATTATTTTGCACACAATATCATGTAATTATATGTTACTAACAAGTACAGTATATCCCCTATCCCACAACCAAAAGTGACAAAGTGTTCCTATGTACCTAGTGTACCGACTCGAAAAATTACGAAAAGTGCCAAGCAAAAGTGAAAGACGAACGCCAACAACAAAAACCGAAGTAGCCAAAGAACTTAGAAAAGCAAGGTCAAATGTCAAGGGCAAATAAAAAATTGGATGGCGAGATATTGGTAATGAAGTTAGTTTGGATACGTTTGTCGATTTCGAGGGGTGGTTTATAGAAGTTATATGGTATTTAGAGGACACTTTTACTTGATATGAAGTAGACTAGAAGGAGTGGCATGGACGAAAGAGTAGGAACTGAAAAAGCACAATATAGGATTGATTATCCGTTACCTTTTAGTTCATGTTTTTACTTACACAAGAGCTTATGCCTCCACTTCAAATCCAACATATCATCTGCGAAGCCGAGCAGAATTGAAGTGCAAATACTAAAAAACGCAATTATCTGATCAATGCCGCCTATTAAAACCTAATCAATCCTGCGAGGAGAGACAGCAGTCGGATATATGGAAACGGATTGCTGCAAAAAACTAGTTACAGCAAGTAAATTAAAATAATTAACCAACACAGCGCCGGTAACTTCAGAATACAGAAGCTCTTCTTTTATCCATTCTGCAAAATGACTGTTTCAAAATCGGAAAATATAAAAATTACAAGAGGTCAAAAGTTACCGTAGAAAGGCACAGGTATAAAAGCAAACACAAAAATTAGGTACACTGCAGCGGCAACAACACCTAATGGTTCGGCTAACAGCTTCTTGTCCATCTAAAGAATCAAATAAAACTTTTATAGACAAATTTTATCGACAAAACCTTGCACTGATCAATGCCGCAAAATTTTCGTTGGATGAATAGAGGAATAAATTGTTTCATTGAGCTATGTGCTGCAAACCCTGCTAATCCACTCACAAAGAGGTTGATAGCTACTGTTTTGGCAATACCGGCATCCATTTGAGCTAACGAGACTAAACCTAATAATTAATAGAGGTTGAATCAACCTGGTTGATAAATAGCGACACATGATGTACATTTTTTTTGAAATGGCTAATTTTCATAAGCTCCAGTCATACTTCCGCGGGTCACGGGACAATTTTCTAAACGCTTTTTGTTTCTATCTCGGCTCCCAGCATCACTTCTCACCGATTTTAACAGATCTATAATGACTTGGCCACAATGAAGGTGTGGAGTGTGAGGTCGAGGTGAAGTGGTGTCTAGATCTCGCGTTTTTTATTGAAAAATTCGGCGCTACCGGAGTATAGTTGGTTTTTTCGGGGTTTGCTAAAGGGGGGGTGGGTAAACTTTTTGCGAAAATTCGATTGAGCAAATCAGATTTCGGGTCCGATGGGCTTAAACGCTCAGAATTCCACCCTTAACCATTCTTAACCTTCTTAAATCACCCTAAACCATCCCAAACTGCTCCAGATCAGTATCTAACTACCCTAAATCAGTGCTTAGGGCGGTTCAAGAAGGTTAAGAATGGTTAAGAGTGGAATTCTGAGCGTTTAAGCCCATCGGACCCGGAATCTGATCCGCTCAATCGAATTTTCGCAAAAAGTTTACCCACCCCCGAAAAAACCAACTTTCAGCGGCTTCTGGCCATTCCGGGGTGGGATTCTGAGGGATCCAAGTTATTTCCTGACTGAAAAATTCAAATTCCCGCAAAATTTTGACTAAAAACGACGAGAAAAAAATTAGGACGATACGTAAAAATGCCTCCTTTTAGCGAAAAAGTGCCTCCTTTTTGTGAAAAAGTGCCTCCTTTTTTTCGTTTTAGTCAGAAAGGCGAAAAAGTGCCTCCTTTTTGTGAAAATGTGCCTCCTTTTTGTAAAAAAGTCCATCCTTTTGTAGAAAAGTCCACCCTTTTAGTTGTGCTGGAAGCGTCCACCCTCCAGCAGCGTTAAATCTCTCGATATTTACACAAATGCTTCATATCCATACCTATTTTTATTCCCAAAACAACAAGAGATCGATAACAAAATGGAGGCACATTTTCACAAAAAGGAGGCACATTTTCACAAAAAGGAGGCACTTTTTCGCCTTTCTGACTAAAACGAAAAAAATGAGGCACTTTTTCACAAAAAGGAGGCACTTTTTCGCCTTTCTGACTAAGACGAAAAAAAGGAGGCACATTTTCACAAAAAGGAGGCACTTTTTCGCCAAAAGGAGGCATTTTTCCGTTTTGTCCAAAAAATTAGTGGGCATTTTTCAGAAATTAGTATTTTGCGGTAAGAAAAAGGTATTTGCGGTGAGAAAAAAGTATTTTGCGGTGAGAAAAAAGTATTTTGCGGGAAAATCGAATGGCGGTAATAAAAAAATGATTTGCGGTAATTTTCAAGTGTTTTGCGGTAAGAAGAAAGTACCATCTAAAGAAAGTACCACCTAAACTCTAATTCGATATTGACTACGGGTCCAGAATTAAAAAATGTGTGTGACCCGTGGCTTTCGGGGTGCTTGACCCTTGACCCGCGGGAGTATGACTGAAGCTATAAAAGAAATATCTGTTAGAAATTTAAAATTTAAGAATTTCAAATTTTTTGAACCCTTTTGTGGTAGGCCAAGATTACCGATTTGACCGGGATTTGTACATTTTCCGCTGAACACTTTTCAGCTCAAGTTCACGTTTTTGGAATTATTAAAAAGTCTCTAGTAATAAAGACGTCATATAAATGGGTTCAAATGTCCCTTCGAAATGCTAATTTGGCGTTCATTTTTTTAAATTGTTTTCAATATACTTTACCAGACACATGTGGGTGAAATCACCCTCCAAAAGGCTGTAACTGAAAACACACACCGAAATTTCACTCAATAGAGTAGCTTGGTAGAAACACCCGCTGTAGAAAAGCCTGACCTTATCACTGGATCATCTCTGGTATCGCTATTGCTTGTGTTTTTCAAAATTAATTGAGTTCCAGCAACCCCATATGCTTACAGTCGACGCTCTCTATAACGACTCTCAAGGGACCGGCTAAACCGAGTCGTTATAGAGAGCGTCGTTTTGACGTAAGTGAGGTCGTTCGTGACCAAATAGCTGTTTTTTCCGGTTCGTTATAGGGAGCGGGTCGTTATAAAGAGCGTCGTTATAGAGAGCGTCGACTGTACTTAATACTTTATTCTAGACTAGAATCGCAAGGCTTTATGTCAACAAACGATCTTAACATGCTAGACTTCCGATAAAAAACTATATAATTTCTTGATTACAGCGTCTGAAAAAAATGTCAATGGATCGAGTGTTCAAAAGTGATGAGAAGCAGTATATATCGCCACCAATTAGTCTGGTATTGTTTAAAGGGTTTGATGGTACTTTTTGATACTCGTATTTTTGCAGGCTTCGTTCTTGGAGACGGCAGCATCAGCCGAAGACAAGCTTCGTGATCTTTTCTCTCCGCAGGGAGCAGACACTCGACAAAACTTTGCTGAATTTATGGAAGCCTGCGGATATGATGACCAAACCTCGAGCAGAGTCGTTCAAAATGTCGAGTAAGTCTTCCTAGAACCTAACACAATACATTAAACGAAATGTATTTAGTGATAGTTTCAAAGTGCTGTTTGATGCCAACCCCATGCAAAATTTTGAGATAACTTTCCCACCAAAGAACAGGTTAATCTATACCGTAAAAAATTCGACTTTATATTAAAAACATTTTTATTATCTCAGCCGATTGAAGACTCACAAGTAAGGTCCACTCCTCTGAATATTTGTTTTCTTGCTACTTAAATTTACTTTAGAATTCTCCATCAAATCCGTGAAGACTTTCCGACAACTACAAACAAAAACCAGTTGGTGTTGCGAGGGAAATACTTCAAATATCGAGAACAGGTTTGTGTGTCGTATATAAATATGTTTGGCCTAAATTTATAATTGAGGAGCTTCGCCGCAGATTCACTGGATCAAATGAGATTGCCGCAAGGGATATCGTTATTACTGTGCACCTATTGGCACCAATGAATCGTCCTCCAGAAAGCTTCGAAAACACTTCAATTAGGGTAGATTTATTAGACTAGCTTCCGGACTAAGGTTATTATTCTATGCCGAAACTATTTATTAGTAAAAATTCTTTACTTTACTAGATAGAGGCCCCTAACAGAACAATTCCACTATTAACTAATGTTATAAAGCTTTTGAATTGATAAACATAAGTAGCTGACAAAAAGGTCTTAGTAATCTAGAAGCGCTCCCACTATCCATCTGACTTTTAACATTTGCACGAGTAATGGTAACACATAAATTTAGAATCGATGTGAAGTTAAATTGGTTGTCCGTGGAGATACCCCGCTTTCGAAGTTAAAAAACAAAATATTTTGTGCTTCAGACCTTTGGTGCAACAGAAAGGACGATGAAACGATGCATGACAGAGAAACATACTTTTCGGTAGTGTATTCCTGCTTGTTATTGGATTAATTTTTTATGCCATTTTAGAGCTTATACCCATCCAATTTCATTTTCGTCCACGACACATTTTACGTGGTATTACAACATTCATCCTTTCCTTATTCATGCTTCAAATAATTTTTTGTAGGACAAGGGGCCAAATACTGTGGACATAACTGAGTATCCAAATTACCGCTTTTTTGTGAATATTTTTTATTATGATTTTTTAGGCCTATTCGTCAATTCATGGATCGCAAGCCTGTGATCATTTAATTTTTTTGACAAATATTTTTTATTTTTTTAGGGTGAATTTGGTTCTTACAAGGTGGAAGATATTGCCTCTGCTCGAGTAATTGATCTAAGTCTCCGTCTCGGTCAGCCTTATGTTTATCAGCATCAGGGAAAGTGTGAGCATCTTCTCATTTTCTCCGATTTGCGTCTTTTGAATGCTGGCGATGAGCAAAGAGACAGTGAATATCCGATTAGAGTGTATGATAACGTTCATCAGGTGGACTTCTTAAACGAGCAGTTTGTATATTGAAAAGATCAAAATTTCAGGTTCTGTGCTGCACCTGTAACAATACGGTAGCGGTGTAAGGGTTTTATTTTCTCGTTAATGTCTATGTTCTAAACCTTGATTTTAGGTTTGTTGTTACAGAAAGCGACAGGATGCCGATGTGTCCAGCTTACATGTTAGTCTTTTTCTTCTTTACAGCGATTTTTGGCGTATAGATTTTTAATAATCATGCTCAATGTCTGTATGTTCACGCCTAATAATATTATAATGATATTTAGGTGCTACTCTTGTTTTCGCAGGTCTTTATTTATTGCTGTGTTTAAAAAACCTCGCGTCATTTCGTGTTTTTAGTTTTCATTACGATGGTGATACCAGAATTGGCAATTTTACAGCGTATCACTATATCGACCGAGCTGGAATGGAATAAGAATGTATCGAGCCGAAGAGCACGTATTTGAGGCTAGATGATTTGATGGTGTTGGTACCTCTTATGTGTGTACATATTGTCAATTTCCCATATAAATTTTTCGTTGGTTGGTGCATAAAGAATCATGGTTTTTTTGCGCACAGTGGCATATTTAAAATTTGAATTGGTGGAGACACTTCTCTTTCGTCTGGCACTGTACTATTTCGAGTAATGTCGAACGACTTGAAAGAGTACACTGATAGACGAAAGAGAAGTGTCCCCCACCAATTCAAATTTAATATTATCCCCCACCAATTCTAATTCCCACCAATTCAAATGAGATATCGATGTGGAAGTATAATTTCGAAGTAGGTAGTAGTTCTCATAATGGGATGTACATATATATCCGACTTCCGACCAGTGTTGTAAATCCTGGAACTACGGCACCATCTCACGGCACCGACTCCAAAATTTTCGGCACCGGCACCAGCTCACGGCACCGGTACGGTGCCGTGAGCTGCCGGTGCCGCATCGGTTCCACTTACAACACGTCTTCCGACCTCGGTTCGAAAATCAACAGGGGAACTTGGGTATTCTTTTTAATTTTTCACTTTCGCCACACGGATTTCCATTTTACTTTGCACAGTTCTTTTGCTCATTTTTGCTGTATAAATTGTTTTGTTGCTCATAATTTATTGAATCTCATACTTGTATCGTAGATAAAGAAACTTTCTTACTGCGTTATAGTGAAATAATAAGTTTTCAGTAGGGAATAGTGCCCAAACGGCCTGGATCGTACAAGAATAACGTGGATGGTACCCGAACCGCCCCCCCCCCAGAGGGTTTCCAAATAAGCTGAATGGTACGGAAACCTCCTGGATATCTGGATAGTACCCAAATGACAACGATTTTACTCAAACTACCCCATACTGTCAAACGGTAAAAATTCCCAGGAAACAGTATAGAATAAACCCCCCCCCCCTCAGCCAGCGCAAAATTTACTTTTCCTCAAGTGGAAAGACCCGGAAATTCTTGCTTCTCATGATTTGTAGGTGTGAGTAAACTATTTTGCTTCTTAAAAGTCAAAAAATTTTTTTTTAGTTTGCTTTGGTCCCCCAAGGTAATAAATTTCGAAAAATTCAGTCGTTTTTAATTTGCGCTAAAACATTTTCAAAGGAAATTAAAGGGGGGTGGGAACTTTATATACGCATCGCCTTAGGTCGCAGGTTTGACTACCACTGGGTGCAAACCCTTTTTTTCTCCTTTTATTTACAAGTTTAGTGTCAAAATGTAGCCAAGCTTCTGGGTTTTCATTTGAGCTATCATAAACATGAAAAGTTGGTATAAAGTAGGGGCTAAAATATAAAAAATCCAATTCGGTGAAATCCTCAATAGGACTATACCAGTACTTTTCGGTAGTATTCTGGAACTGACGTTTTCCCCCATTTTAATTTACATACTCATTTGCAACCTTACACTCAAAATGTAGCCCTGCTTCTTGCCATCATTTTTAGCATACGGTTGTATAAAATAATTTAAATTGAAATCGCAATAAAAGTCAGTTCCTAAATAGTACCGAAATCCTACCCCTCAATAGTACTCATTTCTTCCCTGGTCAAACCTTCGCTAGCTATCTTGTTTTTTGGAAGTGATTTTGGTGTGAAATAATTTCTATCTTGTTCCCCATGAAATTCTGTGTCTAGAAAGTCACTAAACATGTGAGCAAATAAATAAATTTGGCGGAGGCTCAGGCTATATTAGTCCAAATACGCATCATTTTGGCTGGTTTCCTCTAATTTTGGTGGTCATTTGCCAAAAATCGCAAAATTGAGGCAGTTGATGACAGCAAAGCAGTGCTGGAAATGGTTGCAATCGATTGCTCGATGATTTTTGGACCTAAAAGTCAGAAAACTTACTAAAAGATTAAATTAAAACACCCCCAGAGGGACTAGAACTTTCGACAATAGGCGATGCGTACAGTAGAACCTCGTTATAAGATACACCCAATATAAGATACACCTCGTTATAAGATACACCTGGGTCCGGTGCCAAGTTAAATAACTCCGTCAAATTACCCCCCTATATAAGATACACCTCGTTATAAGATACAGCTGGGGTCGGTCCCTGGGTGTATCTTATAACGAGGTTCGACTGTATATAAAGTTTCATCCCCCCCTTTAAGGCTGTATTGTGAAGGGAACAAAAGAGGCCACTTTAGTGACACAACCTTAAGGGGCATTCATATACGCATCGCCCTAAGTCGACTTTTCTAATCCCGCTAGGTGCACATTAGAGTTGGCCCGGAATTCCGGTCTTTTTTTGATTTCCGGTTCCGGCTCCGAAAAAATATGTAATCCCGGTTTCCTTTTTCACAAAGCTAAAATTCCGGTTCCGGTTCAAATATCAATTCCGAGCGGCGTTGGGGCGTTTCGTAATTTTCGGTAAAATTACCGAAAAGTTACGAAACGTCTTATCATAACACCAAGGATTTAAAATTTGAAATTCATTCTTAATTTCTATGCGGTCGGGTGTATTTTCTTCTTTTTTTCTCTTTCTAAATTTATGGTACCTTTATAACAAGGCAGGTCAAACCGTTGACACTCATTTATGCCCCACCTCATTGAGGCCTTAGTATATCAATATGGCACTTTTCATTTTCAATATAATTTTATTGATTTTTTGTCTTCTGACTATTCTTACGTCACACAATACGCATTTGAGAATAGTAAAAGGATTTGTTTCTTATTTTAATGGTCCTCGTATACCTGAACTGGCACAAGTTCACCCTTAGTGGCTCAGATATACCTTTAATGGTCCTGATCATCTCGCAATGGTCCAGATAAACCCTTAATGATTTAGATGTAATCTTTGTACAGTCAAGTCTCGATTTAACGAAACCCCGATTTAACGAAACTCTTGATTTAACGAACCTTTTTTTTGGTGGCTATTTGGCCGCCGATTAAATAAAATGACTAAAATAAGCTCTCGATTTAACGAAACCTTCGATTTAACGAACATTTTTGGCGGTCCCCAAGGGTTCGTTAAATCGAGACTTGACTGTAGTTCAAATCCTTCCTTAATGGTTCCGGCCCACCCTAAATCGTCCAGATATCCAAACCAACTAGTCGTCCACTTGGAGCAATTTTTTTTACGTTTTGGGTTCCATAACTTTTTTTTGGACTGATTCTGGTATGCTGAAGATGGTTTGATAGTGGTAAAATGCCGTTTTATAGGGTATTTAGTTTGAGTTTTGGTAAAATCAATTGTTTCCCAATACTCAAAAAATGCCCTACAAAAAACTTATTTTACTGTTATCAAACCATCTTCAGCGTGCAAGAATTAGTTTAGAAAGCAGCTTTCAAACCCGAAAAGGTATTTTTTTTGTTCTAAGTGGAAGACCACTTGGTTTGGTTGCTTCAGACTAAAAATTTAAATTCCCACAAAGGTGGTTGTACAAATTTTTTATGTTTTTTGGGTTCCAAAACAATTTTTCTTCACTAATTCGAGCATGCTGCAGATGGTTTGACACTGGTAAAATCACGTTTGATCGAGAAATTTTGAGTTATTGTGAACTCTTGATTTATAAAAATCAAGAATTTTACGATAACTAAAAAATTTCTCAATAAAACATAATTTTACCACTGCCAAACCATCTTTAGTGTGCTCGAATTAGTGAAGAAAAGCTGTTTTGGAACCCGAAAAAACATAAAAAAAATTAGGCCAAGGGAACGAACACGTGGTCAGGATGAAGCATGGATTCTCTAAATGGAGAAGGGGTTGATGTAGAGCTTCCTATACGCATCACCGACGTTGCTGGTTCGAGTCCCCCTGATTGTACACTTTATTTTTTACCCCATTTTCAATCAGCTATCTGAGTTCTAGCAGTAGGAATGCTCGAGGAGTCGATTGAGGTAGTAGTCCGCCACCTCCAGGGGTGGTAGTAACAATCAACGGATAAAATCCGCGGATACGGATAAATCCGCGGATAGAAATATCCGCGGATAAAAACCCGTAGTAACAATCACGGATAGAAATATCCGCGGATACGGATAAAATCCGCGGATTTATCCACAGCTGAGGATAAATCCGCGGATATATCCACGGATTTATCCGCGGATAAAATCCGCGGATAAATATTGGTATTTTTATTTTTTTCTATAATTTCATCTCTCACTACTTTTCTGTTTGTTCAAAATTATTACAATGTTTTATTCATACTTTTTCGTGTTTACTATATATAAGAAAGTAAACGATTTATGCCTAAATTAATCATTTTCTCAATTAAGAATTTTTTTTTGCACAATATGGTTTCGATAAGTGTTTCCACTATTACCGTAAGCCATGATGGTGATATTTATATCTGGTTAACTAGGGAGGCCCAGGAGCAGATATTTTTACAATAAGGCTGAAAACATGAGTATTATGTACTTCTTATTTCAAAACTTTGTTGTGTTTTAAACGCGCTACGCGCGTCCTACTGGTGCTAGATGGCCGCTAAAAGCGGCCAAAATTTCACAACAAAATATATATTTTTTTGAATAATTCATGTTGTAGTATTTGAATATCAATTTTAACAGATTTTTACAATGTGATGAGTATCTTAGCTAACGTAGGTACATAAAACCTGAACTTGAAAGTTACAAAAACTTCACCCAGCCCGGGATCTCATGCCCCTTTTCAGTACATCCAACCCAGCCCGGGATCTCATGCCTTTTTCAGGACATCCAATCCAGCCCGGGATCTCATCCCCATTTTCAGGACATCCAACCCAGCCCGGGATCTCATCCCCATTTTCAGTACATGCAACCCAGCCCGGGATCTCATGCCTTTTTTCAGGACATCCAATCCAGCCCGGGATCTCATGCCCCTTTTCAGTACATTCAACCCAGCCCGGGATCTCATGCCCCTTTTCAGTACATCCAACCCAGCCCGGGATCTCATGCCTTTTTCAGGACATCCAATCCAGCCGGGATCTCATCCCCCTTTTCAGTACATTCAACCCAGCCCGGGATCTCATGCCCCTTTTTCAGGACATCCAACCCAGCCCGGGATCTCATGCCTTTTTTCAGGACATCCAACCCAGCCCGGGATCTCATGCCTTTTTTTCAGGACATCCAATCCAGCCCGGATCTCATGCCCCTTTTCAGTACATTCAACCCAGCCGGGATCTCATGACCATTTCGAGGACATCCAACCCAGCCCGGGATCTCATCCCTATTTTCAGGACATCCAATCCAGCCCGGGATCTCATCCCCATTTTCAGGACATCCAACCCAGCCCGGGATCTCATCCCTATTTTCAGGACATCCAATCCAGCCCGGGATCTCATCCCCATTTTCAGGACATCCAACCAGTGTTTCCGAAAATAACACCTACACCTACACCTACTCAACACTATGCCTACAATCGAAACATACCCTACACCTACACGTACACTTGAAATTAAACATACTGTACACTTACACCTACACTTAAAATGAACCATACCCTACACGTACACCTACACTTGAAATAAAACATACCCTACACCTACACCTACTGTTTGGCATACTGTACGCTAACAGTACATTTAAGTGTTAGCGTACTGTTTGCCGTACTGTACGGTACAAAGTGTTTAACGTACTGTTTGGCAAACTGTTCGATAAGTGTTTAGCGTACTGTTTGTCGTACTATTTTCAATACTGTACTGTCTGAACGCACACTACCATGTCTTTCTTCAAGATTTTCCTATATCCTTGTATTCAGATGTATTTTAGTGAAATATATCTTCATATTTTCCTAGAAATATCTCAGAATCTTCTACTCCATAAACGATCTCGATGCAGTCTGGGCTAAATTCACTGTGCAACAGAACAGTTATAAGACAGCCATATAGTTATTTTAGAAAGTCTTTAATTTCATCCCATGTTATCTTTATTTTTATAAATTCTGGTAACAATTATGGATCATCGAAAAACAACTCAAAACAAATTCACATCCTCAACAAAGCAGTTACAATATACTATCAGCTGAGAGTTCAGTAGATCAAATGAGGTTCGGTTCCTGTGACTGTTGGTTGATAATCCAGCCTGAGAAAAGATCCGTTCAATTGGTGAGCTGGTAGCCGGTACTGATAGCACTTCTATAGCCAGAATAGCGACTGGTCTGGCCTCCTAAACCAGCAAAAAATGTCTTTGACCACATCATATCAAAAAATACCGTCGCTAACAAGTTTTTCCAGTATTTCAGAGCATCGATTTTTGACTTGCCGTTCGGATTGACACTGACAACACGACTGAGTACCTGCTGAAGCCAAGACTTTGCACCTATGGATCCTTACGCTTTTCGAGCAAACTGTTCTTCTTCTGCTGTTTCCGCCAACAACTGATCCAGAGTAGCATTAAGAGATCTTATAGTTGTCTCTGCTGCCGACTTATTTGTTTCAGGTTCTACTTGCATCTGAAATAAGTTGTCCACAAATGGTTTCTCAAAAAAAACACTTAGTAGGTTTGGATGGCACAAAGTGCAGATTTAGAGTCATCTTCGCTGAGACGGCATGCATTACTTGGATCGAGAGCAGTGGCAATGAAGTAAATTGGATCAAAATCGGCCGACTGAGAGTTCATCACACGATCGAATCGGTTGTTCATTATAAGGCGGAGAGTTTTGGCTGATTCCATTGTAGCTGGATCCATCTAAAATCCAAATGAAATCCCTAAAATGGAGAAAGTCAAAAACCTGAAGCTTATCAAGTGACTTATAGACTGCCTTTAGATAACCATAGCAGAAGAAATAGATTTTCACAGACATCGACGGTATAGCTATGACATTTGATAAAGCAAACTGAATTTTCTGAAGCTTAACCAAAACTTTTCATAATAGACAGATAATCAGGCGACATACCTTGAGTCTGGTCCATCCTTCTCATTGGCTTCAAAGCTGGAGCGGATTCTTTTCGCGGCGGTGATTTGTCTTTGTGCACAGTTCTCCAATGGCGCTCAAGAACATTCTTGTGACATGTGAGAATCTAACAATTCCAACAATATGTAGATTAGTTGATAAAAGCATGGTATTTACCTTGGCGCATTCACTGCAACGGGCACTCTGCTTTCCACCGTTATCTTGTTCCACCGTAAATTTAGCCCAGATTGCATCGATACGGCGTACACGGTTTTGCTTGCAGTTGATGGAGAAGAAGAGTTTTTGCGCTGACATATATCTGAATACAAGGATATAGAAAAATCTTGAAGAAAGACATGGTAGTGTGCGTTCAGACAGTACAGTATTGAAAATAGTACGACAAACAGTACGCTAAACACTTATCTAACAGTTTGCCAAACAGTACGTTAAACACTTTGTACCGTACAGTACGGCAAACAGTACGCTAACACTTAAATGTACTGTTAGCGTACAGTATGCCAAACAGTAGGTGTAGGTGTAGGGTATGTTTTATTTCAAGTGTAGGTGTACGTGTAGGGTATGGTTCATTTAAGTGTAGGTGTAAGTGTACAGTATGTTTAATTTCAAGTGTACGTGTAGGTGTAGGTATGTTTAATTTTTGGTGTTAATGTAGGTGTAGGGTTCAGATAGTAGGTGTAGGTGTTACTGTAGGTGTTATTTTCGGAAA